>VZRW01005508.1:237242-348099 GCA_013398125.1 Aegotheles bennettii
AAAGAAAGAAAGAAAAAGAAAGAAAGAAAAAGAAAGAAAAAGAAAGAAAGAAAAAGAAAGAAAAAGAAAGCAAGCCTTTTTCTGCTTTTAAATATGTTAAAGAGGAGCAGCCAGAACTGCTGGAGGCTCCCCTCCAAGTTTCTGAAGAGACGATCAAGGAGAGAAAGGGTTAAGTCCTGAAAAATAAAAGAGCAACAGAGCAAATCTGACTACATGTTTGAAAGAGCCTATAAAATGTTACAAGCAAAACAGGAAAGCTTGTGTTAATAATGCATAAACCAAAGGGAGGGGGGAAAAAAGCTACCCGTTTAATGGAATAGTGCTTTTATCCTTGCAGTTAAAGCGAAATAAACCATGACTATTAATCTGGCAAGGCCGTGTAAAAACGCGATTTTTAAACATTCTCTAACAGGGGACAGTTCAGTAACCGCTCCGGAGAGCGAGGCCTTGTGCCGGGCCGCGCTGGCGCTAAATACCAGCTCCGCTCGGCGAGGCCATTACCGCCCCGTCGCCATGGCGACGCTAACAGTGCGCCCGACTTCAAAGACAAAGATGTAATTTCAGACTTCCAGCAGCCAGAGGGAGCGGTGCGAGCTCTCCGCCCGGGCGGTGTCAGCTGAGGATCAATTATAAAAACGCTCAGGACGGGTTCGAGGCGGCCTGAACCCCGGCTCGCCCGCCCCCGGCCTGCGGGAAGGCGCGGGGCCCTGCCCGCCCGCCTTCGCTTCGAGCCCGGCAACAGCGGGAACGGCCCCACCGCCCTCCCCTCCCCGCCGCCGAGCCCGCGGGGCTGCGGAGCAGGACGGTCGCTCCCGGGGCCTCCATGAACCACCTCTCGCTGAGCTCCTGCCGCTGCCCTTGCCAGGCGCCGAGCGGGCGGCCCAGGAGGCCCGGCCGAGCCCCTTTCGCCCGGCCAGGAGGAGGGAGAACCCGAGCTTGCTAAACCAGCATGCTTTTTATTTTATAGTGTCACTGCAACAACAGCAGCGACAAAAGTCGTCCCCACTTTCCCGTCCTGCGTGGGAGGAGCAGGGCCACTCACAAGATCGGTTCAGCGGAGCAAACCCTCGCAGGGAAGGAGAAAGCTCACTCAAGTTTTGCCACTGTGTGGATCCTGGTGATACAGAGCGCTACAGGAAAAACACACGTTAATTTAGCTTGCACACCGCTGTCTCATCAATATGCTCTTACTAAGCATGGCAAAAATACCCACGTAGAAATCAATCTATAGGGCAGGCCTTGTAGTACAGCAATAGCACGGGGCGCTGCCCAGGAAACCACGAACCCAAGCTCAGGTGCACTTTGCTTTCTGAATCTGCTTCACCAAGTCCTGGGGAGGGAGCGCAGTTGTTCTCCCAGGCACCATGTTCCCCACAGCACCACGGCCGTGTGCCGAAGCCAAGATATATGCTCCCTTCTGGCTTACTAAAGTTGGGTTACACTGTGAACCCCTTACAGAGGGGACAGAGGAGCTGCAGAAAAGACAGATCCCTGAATAATCCAATGCCTCCAAGTATTATTTTTTTTTTATTTTAACATACACAAGAGAGAGATATATAACCTAGATTGCATTACATCCACAGCTTGATTATTAACCAGTCTGAAGGAACTAACCCTGTTCTGCAGAAATGGAGACACTTTGCTTCCCCCTAACCAGGTTATGAAGTACCACAAGCTTTCCTGTCCTTACTAGAAAGGCACCTCCCCACCTGATGGCCCAGGAGTGTTCAGAGACCTAAACCCCAAGTACAGCAGTACAAGGCATGCTAGTTAGGCAGCAAACGCAAACACACCACCCATGGTATGTCAGCCCTTTAGCCTTCTGGGCTGTCGGCGCTGCCAGGGGAGCTGCAGCACACACCACCACACCCTGTCCCTGAACCACGTTCTCCTCCTCCAAGGCACAACATGGTCCAGCACATGCTGTTAGCTTTTGTCACTCACCCTGGTAAGACTGGGAGGTACATACTGCTCAAAGGCACAAGCTGGATCCTGTGTATGACCCTGAACCGATAACCCCAGACTGAACTTGGAAGAGAATTAGCTGCCTGATCTGCACTTGTTTTTAATCATGAATGTATGAGTACTGTGCACAACAAAATTCAGCTTCTGACAAAACTCAGTCCGTGTCATCTAAACTAATCATGCACAAACCAGGAGTCTGTGGGAAATTCAAATATGTATAGAAGGGTATACAGAATGTCTCCGATAGCTGGAAAAGCAGTAATTTTAAAAGTGAA
This sequence comes from Aegotheles bennettii, assembly GCA_013398125.1. Taxonomy (NCBI): domain Eukaryota; kingdom Metazoa; phylum Chordata; class Aves; order Caprimulgiformes; family Aegothelidae; genus Aegotheles; species Aegotheles bennettii. The sequence continues at coordinate 239,483 of VZRW01005508.1, forward strand.
AGGCTAAAGAAGGTTGGTTTTTTGTTGCTTGTTTTTTAAAAAAATATACACTTTGCATAGCTGATCACGTTTTGTTTCCAAGTTACATTTTTAACAGATTTGGGTGGTGGGGAAAAAAAAATGTGACAGTCTGTATGCCCTTTAATTACTCCTTAAATCTGTAGTTTCACTGCACACTGTAAGTCGCCAAAGATGGTTCTTAGCCTGGGTGGCTAGCTGACTATGGCCCTCTGATCACATCTCCATGGAAAAGGAGGTCAAGTGATCAAAATTATTATACAGGAGTGGAAAGTGTTTTTTTCTAGCAAAAAAAAAAAAGTAAAGGATTTACAGGATTGACTGCAATCTGACCTGCAGTACTGGGAATATAGGCATTAAAAAGCAGGCACTAGGAATCATTGGTTCTAACCAGTAAAAATTAAAGAGCTAAACTGTTTCTAAGCGTATGTGAGTATATGCATGGCTATATATACATATGCATGGGACATATATACAGTCTTCCTAAGTCTTCTTTAAAGACATAAGAAAAACAAAGGAAAGTAATGAAGATGGAGAGAAAATGGACTATGAGAGAATCCAAATGAAGCTATCACTATGAGATGTTACTTATTAAAAACCAAGCAAACACAGATTTTAAAATTTTACGGCCTTGTTTCAATAAATTCTGAAGAACTGTGCTGAAAATTGCCTAACCAACTTTACTTTTTCCCTACTTTCATGTAGACATCTAATGATACAATAAACAAGATGGAAAAAATTAGGTTTTTATTAAGCTTTCATTAAACTCTGTTATCAAAATCTTGACATGGTCTGTAGATCAAATAAAGGAAAGAGATAATCTGGAGTTTTTCACCCACCTCCACTGCAGTATCATATGAAAAAAACATAAAGTCTTTCAGTTCTTTCAGTTCACTATAGAAGTCTAAAATCGAAAGACAACCATTTGCGTTAAGTTTCATCCTGTGCCATAATGAATTAGTTCACTAGGGCCAATGTGTGTACTTAATTCATATACCACTTTATCTACCTATATAATCATGTTATTTTGATTTTAACAAGTGAATCTAAATATCTCCGATTACTTCCAGTTCCTTTATTTCCATACTTTTTTTAAAAAAAAACCCCAAACAACAAAACCCATTGGCTATTGTATAGTGTGCCATTTAAGAAACAAAAATAACAATGTTTTAGATCTCTTTCACTATCTTTTGTGCAAAACACATTGACAAAATTCATCATCTGTGATACTGTAAATGTACACGTGAGTCTACACCTTATGCTGTAGCATGAAACAAGCTTTGTTCTCTTTAACTAGGTCCACTAGTGTGTATTCAGCAAACCTTAGTAAAGCTCACTGATGCATAATGTATTACTACATGCCAATATATAAACACAAACTCTCATGTATGCTTATCTTTATATTACTTCCCCAAATAGTAACTTCAATAGTATGGTGGAAGATAAACTATTAAGTTAATTTCCGACTTTGGGGAGGGGGGGGGAGATGGGGGAAACAAACAACAAACCAACCCAATACCACCCATTCCCTTGTAAATTCATGCCACTTAACTATGATGTGAAATAAATGATCCAGAATGGCATATTGTCCTATACTAATGCAATTATTCAAACGTGCCTCAAAATTCAGGTCCTAATTCTAATTTAACACAGTAAGACTCATTTCACAGGTTGACATGATTAAAAGGGTCATCTGCAATTGTTTGCATGGAAGAAAAGAGATCAAAAGCCTGAACACTGGGAACTGAAAGTAGCATTTTCCTGATCTTATCAGCTTTTCTATCTTGATTTCAACACACTAAGATGCTTCACCCCCAAAATTACACTGCTGATTCAAACAGGACCCTCTTTATAAAGTCCTGTGGGATCAGAACTGTGTTTGGAATTGTGTGGGAAATGACACAGAATAATCTGCATGACATTAAGGAAAACGGATGCAGTGAGTTATAGTGCCTTCCAAAGACAAATAAGAGAAACCTCCCTCATTTAGTGTGTGTAATTTTTTTAAAAAGGTAAATTGATAGTGGAAGCCTATTTACATATAACACACTTCAGAAGCACTTCTCACATACAGCACAGATTCTATAAAAAGTCACCATGAATCACTGTCTTCAAGGGAAGACTTCATAGTGAATCCAAGATGTATGACTCCAGCAAAGGAAGGAAGGTTTCAGAAGCTTAAGCATTACAAGACATCAGGTTTCAAGAAGACACATTTGAGAAAAATTTAAAAACCTATTTCAAACCTCAAAAAAATAAAGCAAAACATGTGAATAGTCTCACATGCTACAGGACTGACTTTATTGGGATTCCAGTGTAGTACTACAAAACAAATAATACATTACAAACACTTTCCATTTGCACTATGATGGTACCTAAAATCCCCAGCAATTACAGATACACCATAAACAATCAGACAAAGCACTGTGAAACCTGGCCTAATCTTAACACTATTGACCGTGACTGCACAAACATCTGCTTACACAGAAGCTGTCAAGCTGGCCAGGACCACTCAGAAGTGAGCATCACATCAAAGACTGATAACTTCCCCCCCCTCCATGAAAAGAAGCCAATGCATACCAGAAGCCAANACGAATGGACGGTAAAAGAAAAAGCAAAGGCATCTACTGCTAGGCTTCAGATGTTGCTGGTCAGAATGAGTTACTGTGTTTAGTCAAGGTTATGAAGCTGAGGTCACACTCCACAACGGCTGGTGAGCACAAGTAAAGGAGTCATTCCGGAAAAAAAAAAATTCCTATCTTACAGGAATACTTGTGATAAAAATAAAAGGAAAAAAAAACCATTTACAGTGTCTCAGGTACTTCCTGAAATGGTATTCAAGTGAGTAATACTCTTTTGTCTTACTTTCTGCGTCGTAATCCCAATGTTCACACAGGCATGAACAAAGACATGCACCAGTGAATATATTAAGCTTCGGAATTTATAGTATGCTATCAACTCAAAATTTAGAAATAACCAAGCAGATAAGACATACATGCTTTTATACTTACTATGTGTATGTACACACATTGTGTAAAATGTTCAAAAAATAAAAATAATCCCCAAATCCAAAAAACCCCTACCATATTAGAGTTAGATTCCCAAATGCAGAACCTTAAGACATTGACTGGGAAATTTAAGCAGATTAAAAGGACAGCTAGCTCAAGTCACCTAAAATCCCCAGCAGTTATGGATACACCACAAACAATCAGACAATCTGCTACCCCTGCAGCAGGTACACCTGAGCCACGTGTGCAGAGGCACCCACACTACTACAGTTTACGGCCTTGCATATTAAAATAACCTTGAGGGCTTTAAGTTTGCTTCTCATTTCAAGCTGCGAGTTTTGGAAGTTCAGGGGCTACCACAAGCACAGCTCAGTCACACTGGCTATGGGGGCAGCAGCCTCTGGGAGAGGGGGGAGAAATTAAAAAAAAAAAAGCTTCAATCACCCAAATAAATCTAGTTTCTTGAATTCTTTAATTGACACCAATACTGTGCTGGTATTTGGAAGTATAAAGTATGTTGACACAGCTTCTCATGGCTTAAAAAAACATTGCAGGAAAAAAGGTACTAATACTTTAATATTCCACTTAGGACAATACTAACCTATTTAAATACAAGTTTTTGCAACCTTAACCACTACTGGGATCTATAATCCCCTAGCAGGTTTCCCGTGCAAGTTTCATGTAGACATCAGACTAAATATTTCTTTTCTGCATTTGTAAATTTTCTTAGATCTTAAATTAGTAGTTTTGTTATTACAGGGGTATTGTAAACACTGTAAAGGTAAAGTATTATGAAAACGGAAAAGGTGATGGAATAGCCAAATCTTTTTTACAGTACTTAGTGAAATTAGTTTTTATACTTCAGTAACAACCTAACACTGTTTTTTTGAATAAATATGATCAATCTATCAAGCAAAACCAAGTAATCCTGTAAAGCACGAAACAGAAATGAGTAACAACAGGACCTTCTCTTCACATCACAAACTTTAATTTTAATAGCAAGAATCAACAATTTTGGTTTCAATGTTTCAGTTTAACCCTACATGGACAACGTATGCCCAGGGCTGCTCTGCACTACTTTAACTGTACTTTTCCCCAAAAACAGGACTTAAACTGAATGTACAAGTTGACTCTCAATTAATCAGTTTGATCACTTACATGTAATCCTGGACCACTGAAATCAAATATAAAACACACATGAACACTGAGTGAGCTGAGATTTTCAATGACACACACAAAGTGTAAGTTCTTCCCCCTCCCCCCCATCCCCCCATAACATCACTGATGTCAGTAGCGCTTCAGTGGCTTGGACTGGATTTGTCCCACTATTCTGACTGACACCAGGACACAAACAGGAGTCCACGTACAGAATCTGTATGCACACCAGCACCAACAACAGAGCATGTTCTGCACCTCAGAAACACGCTGAAATACATATACCTGTTAACTCTATACCCGTGTGTCGTATGAAACTTGTTCTGGCTACAGGCTTATTACATGGAACGGTGAGAAGAATAAAAAAAACCCCAAACTAGCAACTGCACTTGGTCTAGAAATAAAATTATTTCGAAAAAATAGCAACTTTTTGCCACTCTGTGCATAATGGCCAAGAAAAGCCTTTGAGAAAGCTTAGTCACTTCTTTGCAACTTGAAGCTTTTTTCCTTTTATTCCAGGCTTAAACAAAGTTCAGTGGGGCATCAAACTGCCTCAGTTTTAAATTACAGTCTGTACTTTAAAATAGAATGCATGCACCACATGTTCCTGAAGCTAGAGGGTGGGAGTGTTATTCACTGAAAATTGAAGGCTTGTTGAGTCAATAATCTTCTTTCACAGAGTAACAATTTTCAGCTAAAATTTCTTGACCCAAACAAAGGAAAACAAGATCATTCAGTTATTTTACAACATTGCAGAAAAAAGAAAGTGGGAAAGAGGCACACCAGTCTTACCATACTTGACGTAAAAACAACGGTAAATTTAATTCACAAGTATTACATACTCACGTTTCCTTCTTGTTCATGGTTTAACATGCTCCCAAACAAGTTATTTTCAGATGGAGACATGAATAGAAGCAAATAACCACAGGACAGAATTGCTATCATGTACTACACATACATCTATCAACTGGCAACTGCACTGCCACCCAAGAATTACCAAGAATCCATTTACAGATTTCTTTTTTCCTCCATCCTTCTCAAATCAGCAGCAATATTCTGGATTTTTAAAATACCACTTAAATTTAGATCGAGCTTTCTAATTTGCTTACCTTGCTGCACTACCTCTCCTTTAGTACTGATTTGTCCTTACCAGAGGGGCTACGGTGGTAATTAATATTTACATTACGGTAGTGCCCACAACCTTGATCATGATTAGGGCTTACTGGACTAAGCTCTGTATAAATGTCACCAGAGTCCCTCATCCCAGTAGTTTAACCTCTGAGAAAAGAAGCAGTATCTCCTGCTAACTCTCAACCACAGTTTCTCAAATACTGCTGGAAACTGTTTTCCTGGTCTATTAAGTCTTCAGCCATTAAAGGCATTTGTTCAGGGAATGCTGTTGCCCCAGATGACTTTTCAAGCTACTACATATTCTAAAAGTGAGACAGGGAATGTGGAATCCCAAACCATCCCATGATTTTCCTCACAGCCTGCACCTATCAAGATGCATCTGAAATTATGTTCTTCCATGAGACAAGTATATCTAGTCTTGCATTTAGTTCACTACTAGTTCTCAACAGAGGTCCTCTGAAATCTAATTTAGTACCCGCATTCTACAATAAAAAAGGGGGATGACTGCCCAGCGCCCGAAGCATCCTTTAGAGGCTCGCTGAAATGAGGTAAAACAGAACTGTGAAGCAGTTAATAAAATCAGGAAGGGATTACTGATGTACAGTTTTTCACAATACGAAGCATAATGAAACAAAGCAAGTGGCATCTTAAAAAGTTTATCTGTCCAAGCAACAGTATGTATTATTTGAGACCTGCCTGACACTGAAGCTCGTACAACTATAGATGTCACAGAACCACAATCAAACTTCTCAGGTCACGGCATTGTACAAGTTACAAGCGGCATTCTACCTCCCTTGCTGGCTACTGATTTGTTTTGCACAGAAATTGCCCTGCCTCCCTGAAAAGACCCAGTGAGTAAGTGAAGTCATACAATTAATCCACGAACTCTGAACTTTGAGTGACCTAGAAAAGCACAGATTCCTTCAACTCCAGATACAACCTTCCCCCTTCAACACTGCATAACCTCCAGGAAATGCAAGATGCACCTGAGCCAAGGCCAAAACTTCCCCACAGTTTACACGGATGCAGCTGAGGGCCGTCACGAGCCCACCTTCCCTGCGGCCTCCAGCCCTGCATGCTCACGCTTCTGCGCCTGCACTCACTGACTGTGTTAAACGGCTCGAGGATGTGAACTGGAGAAAACTTACCTTACAAAAAGAACTGAACTGTATTCTGTCTGTCTGGGGCTCTGTGACTGCTGCCGGGCCCCACTGTGAACACTGGGATCTGCTGTGCCACCATGTCCCCACCAACAGGATGACAGCATCTTAAACCCTTCCAGCAAGATCATACAGTCTTTTGGATGTGGCTAAAATCAAAGCTGCTGTGGTCCTCACTGCCCCCTTTCCTATCACAGCTTCTGATTCCCATCTCCTCTTCTGAGGTACCACTGATGCCCACACAGTTACACCGTGATTCAGTTAAAAACTAACCCAGAAATAAGAGAGCAATTATTTCTCAGCTAGTTCAGTTCCCCAAGTCAAAGCCACTGGCCAGTCCCAGGAGTGTCCATGGAGGAGATGGGCCAGCACAGCCCACACACTGTGGGGCACATGGCAGGACTGCAACCGCCCTGGCTTAAAACAGCTCAAGAAGCTGCACAACTTCACCTGTAGGTTTCAATGACAAAAAAAATAGCAGAAACCTGTGTTTCAAAAACGTGGTAATCCTGAGTATGCCATTTGACCTCATACCTCAAACAAGTACACCTGACACTGAGCAAAGGAGGACTTTATTAAAACAAAATAAAGTAATAGCAAAAACACCAATGCCTATCTGAAATTATTTTCATACTCATGACAATAAAAAAAATAAATTCATTTATGTTTTCTGCTCTTCATTCTATCAACACAATCTAAATTTACAAAATTACTCATTAAAGACAAAATAAAGGATTAGTCTTCACAGACACACACAGCCTACTGCTGACGCAAGCTCCTTTACTGCAACAACAAATTTGCAGATATATCATTTGGAAGCTTTTTCCTGTAAGACTGCTCTAGCTTTCTCACAATAGCAGCAATGTGTATTTTGCTATTATCCCTTAGGTCTTGAGAAATATATTCTGTAGTAGCTGTTCTCCAGACAATTTCATTCAGGCCTCTCCCCCTTTATTCCTCCACTCTAATAGGGAACAGTTTCTGTTTATGACTTCCTTTCCTTCACAGAGTACCCAACTCCCGTGTTTTCTCAAAAGCTTGAGATTTCCTTCTAATTGTGACCCCAACAAAAGTGCCCTGAGCACTATTCTGTGTAACTTTTCATTTGGGCTCCCAGTGGCTCCACATGGTCAGAGACCCATAGGTCAAACCCTCCAGATATCAGAGCAGTTAGGAGAAGGAAAGCAAGCATTGTATAGAATCTGACAGGCCATTAGAAGTAGCTAATAAAGCCATATTTTGTTTGTAGCCATTTGTTACCAACCCACATTACAAATTTGTCTGCTTTGAACTTTATGGGAACATTCATGCCAGGACTTTTATATACAACGTGTGAAGGAAACGGAACAACTATTGAGCTGTTTAGCTGTGCTTACTATGACACGAACCTGCTGAAAAAACTCCCCCAAAGGATGACACAAGCCAGCATTCAGTGCCGCAGAAAGTGGCCAGTTCCTCTTCAAATCCATCAAAGGGAAGCTCTTTTTTCAAAGCCACATCAGAGAACACCATTCACCATTTAGTATTATTTCTCTTTTGTTGTTTTTAGACACTTCTATAAGCTTGCTATGTAGCTGCTGTGATTTTACACAATGCCCTTAAGAAATAAAAAGATACCGGGCAAATTGTATAAATACCAGAATACCATGAAACAAAACATAACCAAATTTTATTAAAAGCATAACACCACTGCTATCATTTCAAGCTTCACTGTACAAAGACAATTTACTGACTACTACCCTAAAGAACAGCATTATCTTGAAAACAAGTTTAAGCAGCCATATTTAGTATCCCAAAATGACACTATAACTAGGAATACTAAACAAGGCATAGTGATCATGGGTTTTCATAAGCAGTCCAAAACTGAATCCAGAACTCTCTCTTGCTCCACAGAAAAAACACCATGTTTGTATGGTCAAGCTATCCATACCCAAAACAGTTATACTGATGCATTTATCATGTTTACCATACTCTGAATGTATAGATTGTTCCTAATTTCCAAAGCATTTTCCTTGGATGTGAAATGATGGGGAGTTTGCTCACACTACCAAAAAAAAAAAAAAAAAGAAAAAGCAAAGCTTTGTCACCATATAGAAAGGGTTGCAGTTGTTTTTAAATTTGAAAAACAAAACAAACCAACTGAACAAAAAACAAACAAACAAAAAACCCACAGAAAAACCCCAAACCAAAACCAAAAGAAAATATAAAATGGTAATACCTCTCATTACCCTCAATATCCAAACAGCAGGATTTTTGAGTATATGAACTGCTCTCTGGTTACATATCAAAGCTTTTCAGTAATGAAGTGTTTCAATAACTGTATTTGGGGCCAATGTAGAGTTTAAGCTATGTGGTCAAAATGGTTAACATTCACTGATAATACTACTAGCTTACTGATACCTAGAATAATAATGAGCTACTAAATATACCAAACACTCAGGGACACAGATAATACCCAATACTCAGCTTAGATATCATGAGGATGGAGATAGGACAGAGCATAGATTAAAAGTAGGACAGTTTTTTAAGACAAACCACAGGCAAATTAGTAGAATATTAGTTGATAAATAACTTTACTTCTCTCTACCCTAATAAACACTGTTCATGACAATCTGGGGAGTAAAAAGTCCCTTTTAATATCACCGTTTTTAAAGTAGGTAGTTGTTTCCAGAACAGTTCAATGTCCACAGTAGGTACTATTTTTAAGGTAATTGCCAGCCTTAATTTTTGAGACCTGTTCAGAGAAAGTAGTCTTTTTAAAAAAGGTTTCCTGAAAAACTGTCAAATTAATATTAGGTTCAAAACTAATGGCTATTTCTTCTCACACCAGTTTCCATAGCTTCTGAGACATGCCTGTCTCAAACGTCATGTAAAGGATTTGTGGCACATATAGTATCCTAGGTGCCAAAGGTAAACCTTTAAAATGCTGTGAAGATGTTTACTGCCCTATTTTTAGGGATTGACAACAGTGCCATGTGCCAGAGGTAAAATATACAACATGCTACCAGATTTCACAAACACATACGGTGTCTTGATAAGGTAAACTCTTCAGAGAGCTCTCTCAGCTAACTGCAAATAAACCCAGTGAACTGCAGGAAATATCCTGTATGTTTAGGATGCATTATTCCAAGCCAGAAGGTCACACAGTTTATAAAAAGTTTTCATCATTTAAGCTGAACACATTCTAGTTGGTTTAGATTCACGCTGTTTTACTACCAAGAAACCAGAAAATTCTCAAAAACAAAGGCCACACAGAGACATGGCTAAGGAGTACTTTATCCATTATAGTGAAAAAAGACCTTCATAAATTCAAGTAGCTCCAGTGTCTTTGGAAAGTATATTAATTTGTGCCATTTCCCCCCAAGCAGAATGCATAGAGCTCAGAAAAACTAAGAAATGTTACTCCAAAATAATCTCCTAACCAAAAGATCAACCAAAGTTATCACTATCATTCCCACTTCTACACTTCTGTAGTAATACAAAGTAGCAGAATTAACACGCCAATCCCATTACTGATGCTCAGGGTCCTGGTGGTCGCATTCTAAACCAGAATCTGCTGAAATCCTCTGAAACAGGCACAGAAAAAAGCCCCTTCCTCACCAGATTGTTTTGTGCAAGTATGGAATTCCTAAAGCTAAAACATCGATCTATTTCCTCTATGCAAATACACATGTGCACAAGCACAAAACATACATGTGCATAAATACTGCTATTTGGAACCAGAACAAAGCCTCAGCGAAGTCCACTCATATACAAGCTGTCTGTTCTCATCGTATTTTTAAAAACAGTTCATGATCAACCTCGTTTAATATTTCTTCTTTCAGTATTTCTCATCCACTCATCCTAGAGGCAATGAAATGCTACATGAAGTACTTTCATTTTAAAATACTGAAACAAGCATTAGTTTCTTACTGGTAAGCTCGATGGTCTTTCTTGCTGGATTAGGTTCAAGTCTTCATGGTTAGGCTTTCCTGGGGCCATAGAGGGTTGAGATCTGGTTCCATAGCCTTCCTGAGACATGTCCTGCAACAACAGTTGTAACAAAATTATTAATCTGACTCAGTAATAACAATTAAAACTGCATCACAGAAAGGTGAAAATACAGCAGCTGATGGGGTTTTCTGATCACAAGTTTTTACTAGTTAAACCTTCCTGATGAAAGTATCAAGCCCACACAGGTACCACTATGACCTGCACTGTTCATAAAGAAATCCAGGGAGCAGAGCAATGTGCTGACAACCAGCAGGGAATCATATCTCTGGAACATGGGGAAACACTAAAAACCAAACCTGGTAAATAAACAACCACCTTTTACTGTAAAAGAGTAGCAAATACAAAGTGGTCAAAACATTCATCCTACTCCGAGATGTATTCTCAAGCGTTTTGATGAAGTACTGAGCCAGGTGGAAGACTACACTTGGAAAATAAGATTGTAATCACACTGTGTAACCAGACTCCTGTAACAACCCTGGACCTACCATCACTACTACTGGCACAACTTTCAAACACTGGCTACCAGTTTGCAGCACACAACACAGTCGCTGCATCTGCTGGAAGCAAGTTGCGTCTGATGGGTTAGAAGGAAAGTGTATTTCATCCAGAGTAGCTCCAAAGCCTGTACCAGCAGCCTGGGGATTTTCCTCCCCATACAAGCCCCAGCAGTCTTAGGTAACAGCCTAACACAACACCCACCTTACAGGGGCGGGGAGAGAAACAAAACAACTGCCCCTGCGCCATCCCCCCATCCCACAACACAAGTGTACTTTGCATGTGCAGATCCTTGCCCGTTGCAAAGCCTTAGATGCAAGCTTCATTTTAGCTACTATAGCAGCTTCTGCACTAACTTCAAGAAAAACAACAGAAAGTGCAATACCAACTTCGGTGTGTGTAACTGGCAGGGAAAGTGGAAGAACCAGTTCCCGACTGCTAGAAAAGATAGCTCACCTTAAAGGTTTTTCTTTGTTGTTTTTAAAGGGTTTAATTCTCCCGCGTCCCCCCTCCGAGTTTACTACCAGTTCAATTTGCTTCAGCCACCCTCACACCTCCAGCTCTGGCACGTACCTGAAGCGGGCAGGCGCTCCTGGCACGGGGGGCCCAGGGAAGCTGTCCTTTGCCCCACCCCACCGCCGCCCAAACATCACCTTGCTGCTGCTTATGAAGGAAGGGCTGTTCTGACAGCCCAGTGTCCCTACCCACAGTCACTGCTCACGCACGGGCTCCGGGAGGCAGCTGCCTTGCGGAGAAGGAAACCTTTCTGCCACTGTTTTTAGATCTGCCCCTGACAGGGGGAAATTTGCTAACAACCGTACTGCTTCCATTTAGCCCCTTTCCACCACTTTGGGCTCTCCCAACGCAGGGACGCAGAAAATTCACTGGGGCTAATCGAACAAACGCCAGCAAACCTGAGACGATGTAAACCCAGCAATAAACGAGCCTATCCCTAAGCCTGTGCCAAGTAAAATCAAGAAACACTTAAAAGGCCAGCACTTCAATGTGGTTACCAGCAGAGGGTAACAATTAGGCTTAAGGGTGACAAAGGCTGATGGCTGAATGATTATTATCCCCTGTGACCCCCCGCGCTCCCCCCCGCCCAGATTTCCACTTGTCACACAGCTCTCCTGCTGCGCACACCAGCAGGTTCCTGTGGATTAACAGTGAGGTTTAAAATCAACAAATGGCACAAGGCTTCCATTCAGCAGCCTTCACCCCAGTACAAAGGAGTAGAAAGGTGCAGGACAGCTTCACAATAGGCAAACAAATGAGCAAACCTCTGCTTTCCTTTTTATTTAAAAACGCACACACACAAACTCAACGCACACACATGCTAGGGGTTGTCACTGCGTAGGCATCTGTAACAAATCCAGCAACCCCAGATTTCAACTTCCAGCTCAGCATTTGTCTCTCTTCTTCCTAATTCTTAAAAAAATACACCAAATAAGAACCACTTGTTAAAACAACAAAAACGAAAAAAAAAAAAAAAAATAAAAATCACAGAGGTACCAAGAGCGGTGAAAAAGGATAAATGGAATATTCAATTTAGGAGACGTCATTTTAGAAACACAATTGTTCCTTTTTCCAAACAGACACTACAGGATTTTGCTGGGAAGCAAAACATGTTTTATATTTTGAAAAATCAAGAGTCATTAATTCCTTACAAAGTACCAAGCATGTTTTTTCCCACGTTTGTAAGAATTTAGCATTGCTTCCTACTGAGATTTCCAGAGGGACCAGAGCAGGAGGGAGAAGAGATACCCACGCTTTCTCGTGAGAAATACTGCATGTTGAACGGAATTTACTTTTACCTGGGTATTTGAAGAATACCTGTGAAATGTCTTTCCACACACTGAAGAGCACGTTAAGAAGCCCAGACGTGACACCCTTTGTCTTTTCAAATGCACCACTTTCACAGTGCCTTCCTTTTCTGACTGTGGAAACATCAAATCCATTTGCTCAATTCTGGATGAGGTTTGCAAACCAATACTGCAAACACCCGTGTTTGTTATGACGCGGACACCTGTGTGCTCCAAATTGGACTGAGATCACATATTCTTTTTTATATTCTCCATAAAGCCCTTTAGATACTTGGATCACTGGAAACTTGGAAAGCGGCTCTTGACAAGTGAAGAATCAGTTTGCTCTCAGTAAGTTGCAGGCATGGGAATCTCCCAGATGAAATATGCATGGGGCTGCGTGTGTAATTTTACGTGTTTATACATATGCATTGTCCAATAAAAACAGTCCATTTGTATACTAAACATAAAGGCAATTAAATAATAACGTATTTCACTAAGAGGTTGGCTTCATAACCAAAATAGTGCTTAGTATCATTTTCACTTCAGTTCTGCATTAGGAAATTTTGTTAACACACAGCATGTTACAGAATAGATACAGCAGATTTTGAGACATAAATAAGAAATAATGACAGAAGTCTTAGGGTAAATTGTCCATCACTTAAGAAATGCATGGAATTGGCAATTCTCACTTTCAGTTTTGAAAGGTCATTTTTCTTCCTAGCATCTAGGAGTGAGTTTATCAGGGACTGAACAGACGGAACATAAGGGGAAGAGGAACATGTTACCACGTGTTGTGTGAGTCGTGGCTGAGGAGTCCCCCACTGATACTGGGGCTCAATCTTTTTCCAAGATTCCAGATTTTTTTCTTTTCACTCCCAATATTTCATCCAGCAACGACATCAGCTTTCAAAACAAAGCTTATGATTTTTTATGAATCACAGAAAATCCTTCCTCCTCTAGAAGAAGAACACGTGTGTAAGAGAGAAATCCAGGCTTTTATAAACAGAAGGCTACAAGTTTCCACTCAGAACTTCCCTGCTTGGCACAAACCCAATCATATCATAGCTGTTATAGCACAAACTGTCAACAAAGTTGTAAAACAACTAAAAGCAGGGCTTCCCCCATCAGATTTTAGGAAAGGTGCAGGGAGAAATAATGAGCAAGTCATAAACTTATACCCAAAATAGCCGAAGTTTAGACTTCTTAGACTTTTCAAGTTGCAGTTGGGTGCGCACACCCTTTGTTGGTGTTGGTGGTCTTTATTAGAACACTTTATGAAATGGTGCAACTTAAAATTTGATGAAAAAGTAACCGCATTTGCCTCAGCTTCATCATGGATTACTGACCAGAGCTGGCCTCAGGAAGGGTTGGGTGAGCAGAGGAAGGAAACTTTCCTCCTTCAGCAACACATAGCCACGAACCTGGCTCCACCAGCCACCAAACTGCAGCCCAAGTCAACTGACCTGCAATCACTTTGGAGTAGGCCACAGATAGGCAGCCTTTTCCCTTTTGATTTGCAATGCTAATTAGTGTCATGCTTTCATTGTCTAGTTTAAAACAAGTAAGTCTGTCCACACTTACATGTTTTCTGAAAACCTGAACAAATACAGTGCTGATAATGCTTGAAACATGTAGATGAAATACACATTTGTTATAAGTTCTACCAAAGAAGGTAAGACTGAATTATTAAATAGTTTGAATTATTTTTAATGGAAAATGAAAGCATAATGAAAATGTTAACGTTTGGGGGAAACCACATTTAAAGAAGGGCTGGGTGAGAAATATCATCCAGGCATCATCCATTTCTACTACAGTGAATTTCAGGGGGATAATATGACCACCCAGGAAGATAAGTTCCACGATAATTAAACAGAAGGAAAATTATTTATGAAAAATAATATACTACACTACTACTTGAAAAATTCATTAAAAGCTATTTTAGCTCATGTTCTTGATTCAGTTGGTTGATCCTTAGAAGATTCCACGTGTGAAAGCAGTGAATTCTACAGCAATGTGATAACAGCAAAATTGAAAGCAAATGTTAATTTTTTTTCCTCAGACCACTTGAGAATGGAAGTCAGGAGCCAGTGCAGCAGCCAAAAGGAGCATACAGCCCTGCAATACAAGATTATTTTACTCATCCCTAAAGAGATACTATGGAACAGAAAGAAGGCAAGTGCTACGCTCTATAGAAGAACTTTCCTTGTTATCACTTAGCCAAGTATCTGTTCATTTTGTGTAGGTAAACATATACCAACACATTTCCCCTCTTTCCACCTTCTGCAGTAAAAAGCTACAATATATAAAAAACCCAAACGTACCAGAATGGTGACATAGCCCTATACAGCCAACTTGTAGCCCAACCTTAGTATCTAACACATCCCCTCCCAAGTTGCACGCTCTCTGGCAGCACGAAACGGGCAACAGAGGACAGCTAACCTGCTAGAGGAATATTCTATCTGAGGCTGCACTTGGAAAAAATGTTATGCCCGGGGGCACAGGCAACACTAAGTCTCATGCAAGCAGCCAACAGAATGCAACCCTGTGGGGAATGATCCACTAAGGACAAAAGAGCAGAGGTTTGCTTGAATCCTGGGCAGATGGTCTGCAGAGGTCCAGAAGGATGTAGATGGACTCCTGCAGAAGATCCTGGGTCAAGAAGAAATGCATCTATGCGTCTTGAATTTTATCAGAAATTGAAAAAACAAACCAAACAAAAAACCCTAAAGCCTTGAAGAAAAAGAAATTGGTATCTTGCAGCTGAAGAGCACTGTGCACAAACCAGCAAGCAAGTCTCTTGCTGCACAGAGGGAACAGGCAATCGCAGGAAAAAATTGTTTGGTAGGTCCCAGCACCTATTATGCCACAAAAAAAAGAGAGTGCTAACCAGCGGGGGTGGCTTACCAGTGCAGTCTGGTAATCCCCTTCAACATGCTAGGCTGTGCTTACGTGATGAAGTGAATAAACCCTGCTCATAACCAGAGTACGTAAATCATTTCAAGCTAACCCCCTACCTCCACCACAGAAACCTACATGGAGACAAGGAAAGCGGCTGTCCTGAAGTACGTCAAGCTGGCATCTACCTCTACGTTGATGCTATTTGTTCACTGTTGCTTCAGTGGGGCTGGCAAGCAGTGACTGCTATTCTTTCAGGTGGTTATTATTTCCACACAGTCAAGCCAGGGCAGGATTGTGCCCTCAGAAAAAACAATGATACTTTGCCTCACCAAGTTAATTTCAGTCTTCATCTTCATTACAGGTGCTAGAGGGAGTCAAGAGCTTCAGAGAAGCGCCAAAGCAAAACAGTCCTTTCTTCTTCCAAAAGAAGGTAACTCATACCTAAACTCCTCAGAGAAAAATCCTACCACGTACCTGGAGAACTTTGCAAAACCTGCCAGTTTGGATGTCTCAGGTTTTGACCAGTCATTGTCACTAAGACAGAAGGTGTCTTCAATGCTACTAGAACCATAGAATCATAGAATCATTATGGTTGGAAGGGACTTCCAGGGTCATCAAGTCCAACCTTTATCCCATCATATTCCTAACCATTAGACCATTAGACCATGGCCTCAAGTGCCTCATCAACCCGTTTTTTGAACACCCCCAGGGATGGTGACTCTACCACCTTCCTGGGCAGCCTATTCCAGTGCCCAACCACCCTCTCAGTAAAGAACTTCTTCCTAATATCCAACCTAAACTTCCTCTGATGTAACTTGAGGCCATTTCCTCTCATCCTGTCATTAGCAATTCGAGAGAAGAGACCAACACCAGCCTCACTACAACCTCCTTTTAGGTAGTTGTAGAGGGCAATAAGGTTTAATACTAATACCTTCCCTTCCAAGGTATCTGCAGTTTCATTCTAAAACTTACTACTTCCTACATCGTTTTAAAGCTAGTATTAAAAAAATATAAATTCTACAATGGCAATGCCATTTTCTCCCTTTAGAGTCTCAATTACCACACCATGACAACTAAGTTAATTCTTAAGACACTAAAGCAAGGAAAAAATAATACTTTGTGTAGCAGGCAGCAGTTGATGCAAAAGACAGATAACTTAGGTAAGCAAATATATTATTAAGGCTCAAAACTCGTTAAGTCAATCAAAACTCCCAGGAACTTATTAGAAACCCAGACTACCTAACTATGGAAGGTTTTCCCCTGTAGAATACACTGAAAGCATTTCAAATGCTGATAGGGTCAAAAAAAGCCCCCCACACCTTACAGGAAGAACACTGGACACTGTGGCTTCTAGTCACATACCACGTAATCTGAGCCAAAAGCAGGAGAAAAGGGTCTCTCTTCGTAAATGCTCTAGTCCATTTTCACACATGTCTTCTTTCTATGGCCTCCAGAAGCCAAGTTAAGCAAGTGGAGCAGGAAGAGCTCCAAGATGAAATCATTCTCTGAAACCCTTATCTTGCTATTCTCTTTCTGCCACTATTGCATTCCATGGATCACAGAGCATATGAATAGTAGACTTAATAGGAAACAAGACATTCCTTCTAGTTTTCTTGTCTCATACTTTTAACACACCACATGAAAGAAAACCAGGCAAGTTTGATGTTTGTATTAAAATGTGACTGTTGCACATTGCACAGCCTGATAAACAGCTGTCAGTTCTCCATTTACAGGCAAAAAAGGTAGTTTCTTTGTTCTACAGATGTAAAGTTCCAGTGTGGATGAAGATATGGGAGAGAACCTGAAGAAGTAATCTGAGAAATGTAACTTGGAAATAAGGGGTAAACCAAGTGTTTTATTTCCATGAATTTTCCCATGTTTATAGAGCTTTTTGGACTTTTCCTAAAAAACCCTACAAGGCTGGGCAGTCCAACCACACTTTCATTCTCTACACCCACTCCTTCCTCTCCCTGCCCATCCTTTCACTGACAAAGCTACATTTATTTAAAAAAGGAAAGAAAAATAAAAGAAGGGAAAAGAGCCCTGGCAGTTTTTACATGTCCTATTCCTTACAGCCACTTGGGACAGACTACCACATTAATGTGATGACTTACAGATTTTGCGCCATCCAGCATCCTGCCCTGCCACACTAGTCCTTCCTAAAACTCCGGGAGGAATGCATCTCTTCAGCAAACTCGAGATGCGAAGCTGGGCTGAGGAACAGCTTTGCACCCCTGAGGAAAGCACTAAACCCGACAAAACGCAGGAGAGGGGCAGGATTGAAAACCTGCCGTTTCTTTCAACTTGGCTGCCGCAGAAGTGGGGAGCTGGGGGGCTCCATGCCCCAGAGGGCAGGCAGCAGCCTGCCCCAGACTGCCTGCTGCCACCGAGGAAGCTCTCCCAAGCATACAGCTCGCTGGCAGAAATGAGGTCAGAGCACTGCCTGCAGCTTACGGCAGAGCTGAAAGCCCGAAGCCAGCTTACAGAATAAAGAGAAAAGCTGCACCGAGAGCAGCTGCTGCCTCTAGGCTAATCGAGCTAGGTACCCAAGGATGAGAATCCCTCACTTGAGACTGGGAAACATTTCTTCAGCATTTTCTTAGGGGCACGTCTGTAACTGTGCTTCGAGGTAAAAGCCAGGACTTCATCTAAAGGCTCGTGAAAACCTGAAAATCCGTGAGGAAGAGTTGCGAGCAACACCCAAAACATCACTGAAGTCACGTAACTCACCCTCCCCCAATAGAAAGCTATATTATGTTATAGACAACATCTATATTACAGTTCAGTGACACCTGTTAACTTATTCCCCAACACTCCACCATGGTGTTATGGTTTGAAAGGGGCAGGCAAAAATCTTATTGGCTTTTGCTGCCAGGACCCAGTGAATAAGGGGTGGAATTTAGGCCCCTGTTATGAAAAGGGGTCCGGGTGTCAGGTGTCAGGTATCAGGTTCAGTATTCCCCTCCCATTTCCTGCCAGACTCTATAAAAGTCAGGAGGACTGGGGGCTTCCCTCTCTTGCCCTCGTGGTCTCTCCGGCTTCAGTCTGCTCTCTGCCTCGCTCCTGCACTCCCCTGCCTGCCGCTCGCCACGTGGAACCAGCCCGGAGGAGAGGCCCAGCTTTTGGTTACCAGCTTCGCCACGTGGTCTGCAGCATTCCAACTGCACCGAGTGCTGGGGGTTTTGGACTCCTTTCTTCCCATCGGCTTTGCAGTGAAGGACCTTTCAGTATAGACAACATCTATATTACAGTTCAGTGACACCTGTTAACTTATTCCCTAACACTCCACCATGGAAATCTCTTAAAAGAAATGACTGAAATGAGGTGTACCTACTGTTTATCAACAATGGAATCATAGCAGAAGGAATTGAAAATCAGATGCAAAGAAGTCTGTAATAAGTTTGGTAAACAAGGTTTCCTCAGCTAGACTCTATTGTTTCGGTTAACTTCATTTAACTTAATTTAAGACGGACAGGGAACTGCTAGAAAGAGTCTGACACAGATCCACAAAGATGATTAAGGGAATGGAACATCTCCCTTACGAGGAGAGGCTGAGGGAGCTGGGTCTCTTCAGCTTCGAGAAGAGGAGACGGAGGGGTGACCTCATTAATGTTTATAAATACGTAAAGGGTGAGTGTCAGGAGGATGGAGACAGGCTGTTCTCAGTGATGTCCAGTGATAGGACAAGGGGCAATGGGTGCAAGTTGGAACATAGGAGGTTCCGGGTGAACATAAGGAAGAACTTTTTCAGTGTGAGAGTGACAGAGCACTGGAACAGGCTGCCCAGAGAGGTTGTGGAGTCTCCTTCTCTGGAGACATTCAAACCCCGTCTGGATGCGTTCCTGTGTGATGTACTCTAGGTGACCCTGCTCTGGCAGGGGGGTTTGACTAGATGATCTTTTGAGGTCCCTTCCAACCCCTAACATTCTGTGATTCTATGAACTTTTCAGTATGTGAGAGGGTTAGTGCATTACATTTCGGGCTACTGGAGGCAGAGAATTAGCTGCATTACTGTCTTCTCTTTCTCTGCAGTCTGTGAAGACACAGTATTTGTGCAACAATCTTTAAATCCAGCCACCACATGGGAAAATATCTTAGTTGGAGGAGTGAAAAGAGAACAATAATTTACAGAAGAAAGCACCCAGCAGCAGAAGCAATTCAATGGACTTCAAAATGCAACAGCTTAAACCAACAGCAGCAAACGACTCCCTTAATCTTTGAGGTAGAAAAGTCTTCACCACCATCACCACAACCATGATTTTTAGAAATAAAGTATTCCCAACGGGGTTAGTGTTGGGAGTGGTGGGAGGAGGATGGAAGGGGGTGGCGAACAAGCAAAAGAAGTGATGAAAACTTAAAACTGAGACCAGACCACTGACTACTCTTTAATACAGGCAAAAACCCAAACAAATAAAAAACACGAACAATAAAACAAAACAGTGACTTTCATTAAAATTTGGTAAAGGACTGCTAGGTAATAAAGCAACAATAAACCTCTCCTTCTTTGTAAGGGTGAATGAGCATGACCTTTATGAATTCTGTAGGTAGACACCCCAAACTCAAGCACATATAGCTATTTAATTTTCTACTTAAAAACATGCATGTGGATGAGACCTAAAATGAGTGCTGGTCAGTCAGGGAGAAGCACAAGGAAGACATGGAGAGGCTGTGCTTATTGAGGGACAGCTCACCAAGACCAACAGTTGTTCTCCTCCCTCCCTTAACAAAAACACCAAGCAGTTTTGTCAACATGTAAAGGTAAACTTGCTTTTTAAGTGGCATGTTATTTACTTTGATTTGCTATTTCATTCTTTGTTGTCCATATCTGATTGCGACAACTAAAACACCCTGTAAGATTTCAGCTGCACGCTCCAAAATCCACTCTAAATCCTACTACAGTAGGAGAGAAATGCAGTAAAAGGGGAATACTGGAAACAATAATGAATACGTATAAAATATACACTGACCTATATTCAGATAATACACTGACTTAACAACAAATTCTCAATTCAAAATACAGAAAATAAAACTATGTATATATACACTGAACATCTTCAATTATTAAAGAAAATATGGGCAGCCAGAAAAAATACAGCAGTAAATTTTATGCCAGGAAATATTAACAAACTTATTTCCCCTACCTCTGAGGAAAATAATGTGTGTTAATTTAAAGGCCATAGGAGAATACTGCTGTATTGCAACTGGCCATGAGGTGTAATTTAGAAGACCACTAAAATTTGGAATATATACAGTTCATAGAGAACAAAAAAAAAAAAAAAAAGAGAGCAAGAAAAAAAAACAAAAAAAAATCCAACCCTACCACTTAGATTTATTAGTACTTTTCAGACTTTATAACTTTATCACTTAATTCATAGTACTGTACTATCTGGATTTTAAAATTTTTCTTGAAACAGGATTTGTGCATTTATATTCTAAAACACTTGTGTAGACAGTCTATGAACAGCCATCAGGTTAATGGATCATAAAGTAAAAGACTATTATATGGTCAGGAATCCTCTGATAAACTCACTATTCTGTTTAACTTACTACTAAATTTCAAAGGTATGGACAAAATTATTTCTGGGATATTAATTTTGCTCTCAGAATAACAGTAAAGGAAAATCATCAAGTAATAAGGGGAGAAACAATAGTTATGACCACTAATCTCAAAAAAAATATAGTTTTTATCAGCCTGTATTCCGATAGTTTTACTATCAAGTTAATTAATAGACTCCTAACACTAATATCTAAATGCCAAGCAATTAATGTCACTGAACTATAAATGGCTTTGTCTTTGCTCTTGTAGAGTTATTTTATAAAGCAAATGCAATTCTATCACTTCATTGATTTAATGCAGACTTTGTGAGGTTAATATTCCCAAGCAATCGCAAATTAAAGAACTGCTTTAATTAACCTTCTGTGATTTAAATACTGAGAGAAATCAGAATTTAGAAACTTCAAATACCACCATCATAACAACAACAATAATAATACTTTGTGGATCAAAGCGAAACCACTGATTTGAGAAATATATTTGAACACATGTATCCTACTGTATTCCTAAACTCACTAAAAATAGCGTAACATACTAAATCCACGATAGATTTTACATAGTTTTTGTAGTTGAGATGAAAAATGTTTCCTTTTGGGTATATTTACTTATAAACACTGAAGCTTTTAGTTTGAAAAATGATTCAGCATCCTCACCTTGTGCACTAGAATGCTTTGCAGAGATTTTTGTTACGGATGTGGGACATTGCCCGCTGCATCTACAAACTGATTGCAGGTAAGTAACTGACCACTTAAAAATAAAGAAGCAAAACAGGACTTGTCCTTTCCCCCCAAACTAAATCTTCTCTCTTTCCAATTTAGCTGAGAGGAGGCTTTTACTACCAGTTTCGTTATGATCTTGTATTCATTTTAGTACACTAAAACCTCATCAGGACTCCGGCCTTTCTGCATTGCTCATCTTACAAGCACAAGAGCTGTGTAATGTCTACTACGTTTAGAATGATACAGAAACAGGGGATAAAAATTAAAACCTGGCAGGGTAGAGGTGGTCACAAACATTCCTGCCCAACAGGTCTGCAGTGTGCTCTGACCCATCTCCTCTTATCTGGCCAGGTATCACCAAACTCTCATCAGCAGAGGATGCCTGAAGAGGTGCACTTGCTGCTTTCTCAGGGAAGAAAGCCAACCTTCAAAATTCCCTCTCCAAGCTGTGAATGGAAAAGCTTACTTTTGGCAGAAAACCATTAATACATGAACACAGCAAAAGAACATACAGACTGGGAAAATGTTTAACTACAATGAGGGAACTTTAAACTGAAGGTGCCATACAATTGTTAAGACAACACAGAGGCAAAGAAACACTTTCACTGACAGCCCTTTGGAAGATTACAAAACAGAATCATAAACAAGCCTGCTACGTTATATACATAAACAACAGTACCACTCTGAAAGATAACATACCTCTCCTTTCCCAGTAATATCCCTTAACAAATCCAAGTTACTACAAAGACAGATACATGTAAGGGGTAATTATACATACTAACTTTAAAGGCTTCAGACCTAACAGACTGAAGTTGATTTTTATTTGGCTAAATAGATCACCATGTCTGTAAACGCTCAATTTAAAATAACAGGGCCGAGAAAGTCTCAAAATCCGAACGCAGTTTTTTGGGTTTGGTGGACATGCCTTCAGCAAAAACAAGCCTGCGCTGCTGTGAGTGCTGCACCACGCCATGCCCTCAATTTTGTGTTCACGCTCAGGTGTGAGTTTACAGACAATTATCCTTGCTTTTTCTGCCTGACACTATTCCTGCTAGCTACTTGGCTCTGGAAGATCATTCTCCAAGCCTGACAAGCTAGCACCTATTATAATCTTATAAATAAGGATATAAATTACTGAGGTGAAAAGAGAAAGGTTTGACACATTTCCTGGGATGATATAAGCAATGCTGAGCAAACAGAGCTTACCCCACATGGACAATAATCAATTATTCCCACTACTGGGAGAAGAAATAGCACAACAGGAGTCACGGTTTCACTGAACTCATGAGCTGAGTAAGTAACCTTCGCCACAGAGATAAACAGCCATGCGCGTGACACTTACTTGCTATTATAGCATCATCATGATTATGAAATAAAACTTTATAAAAGCAGAAATCTAACTGGCAAATACTTCAATCAGTTCAGTGTTCATTGAACCCATACAGGTTCAAACCTCTTTTGCCCTTCCTGAAAACATCATGCACTTAAAAAAGACTCAAAAAGGATAAATTAGTTTTATGCACAAGATAAGTACGTTTCCTCACTATTTCAAGTTTGTTTTTAAATCACTTCAGTGTTCAGCAAGGTAAGGTGACGCTTGCCCTTCAGAGGTGCTGGTGACTGGTAGCTTGTCTAGAAGCCAGGATTTAAGTCATGTGTGAGTTTGGAAGTCAGTTGCTGAAAGCCTGCTCCCCTTCTCTCCTTCCCCAAGTCCAGCCAAACTTTATTACAGATGCAAAAAGTCAAGGTTGCACTCTGTCTTTTGACATCTACCTGATCTCTGAAGTAGGCTGGCAACAAAGAGCTAAGCATACCAAAATGGACACCTTCAAAAAAAGTTACACTGGTCTCTTTCCTAGCTTCAGGTCCCACAGAAAAGACGCTGAAAAAGCTGGCAGAAGTACATATATTGGTGCAAGATTTTCCACACAGTTATTTTGTTATCAGGCATTTCTCTGCTCACTACATACAAGCAGCCCTGGTTTTTCAAAGCTAACCAACAAGCACCCACCAGAAACAAAACTTCTCAGCACCATGAATTTGGGGTTGAATGGTTTAAAGGAATCACTTCTCCCTTGTACCTCTTTACCCTGGAAAGAAAATAATTGCTCCTAAGCTGAAAACGAGCCCAGCATTTCAAGACAGCGTGAATATACACTGGGCACTAAGCACCTCTGTTGCTGAAAAGACCAAAGCTACGAAGGATTTATGGTACACAACAAGAAGTGGTGTCAGCCCCTGCCGATGAGGGCAGGCAACAATCTCTTCTGAACATTAAATTTGATTATGAGTTCTCACATAACTGTAATAGCCAACCTCCACAAAGAATGCTTTCCTATATGCCTGGCAGCAAATGTCCAATTAACCTGCAAGCTTATTCTTTCCCAGATTTCCTGTGGTTCGTAACACAACAAATATCACGCGCAACTATTCATCTAGTGGTAGGTGATCACAGACACAAGAGTCAAAAGGACAGAAGGGCAAACAATTTTTATTACAACTTTAAGCCATGAGCAGCTGTATGTTACTTGCAAGGCCCCATGTATTCTAGAAGTTTAAATTAAATTCAGTAACTTAAAAGTCAAGATGTTATTAAAAAGAATAATTGCATTGAGGTCTAAAACTTGAATTTGGACTCACTGACGATTGTCTGTATTACTAATGAATTTGGTATTTGCAAGTAACACAACTATTCCTAACTTAAAACAACAGTATTTTTGTATGGTGTTACACCCCAAAACAGCTTGACAAAGTTAATTAACATGCTGTTTATTACACTGTTAAAGACCTTTAGCAGCTCACATTGAATTTAAAAACAAGACTTTATCCTCACTGTACCAAAATCACTTTAATAATTTGATGCATTTTGCCACAATACAATTTGTTCTGTTTTCATGACAGTCATACAGCTTGGACATGAAAACAGATTAATTAGTTTCACATTTTGTTCGCGTTTTCAAAGGCTGTTTCAAATTGGGTAATGCTTTATCTGTCCTACCTTGCACTGACTCAACACTAGAAACAGATGTCCCCACAAGAACATTCTCATCATTGTCTCAGGCTTGGGCTGAGACTAGTTTAAACCCCTGTCACCAGTTCAGGAACAAATCTGAAATTTATGGCCCCCCAGGGAACTGGAGAGAAGCCGCAACCCCATGTGGGAGCACCAGTGGGTCCCCAGCCCTCTGCCCAGAGAGACCAACCGAAGAACCACCAGAGATGCCCCCCACCTTGTCACACTGCTCTCCTGCTTTGAATGCCTTTATACCTAGGACTACTCAAACTGTTCACAAATTCTTACTGGCCTGAATGGCATTCATCCCCCTGGCCCAGCCTCAGAAAAAAACAATAGTTATTCTACTCTTTATTTGCCCTATGACAGTTTGAGTTGGGAAAAAATCTCACGATAATCATCCGGTCTTATCAGTAGGTAAGGTATTATACTGGGGAGGAAAACAAGGTTTTGGCAAGCTTTTAGAACATTTTAATAAAACCTGACAGTGAGAGAGCCTTGTTTATTTGCTTGTTTATAAAACATTTTCTCCTTTTAAATAAAAACAAACTAAAGACTGAGCCTGAACTACCTGACTATTCCTTTAAGGCATTTAAAAGAAATAATGGTAACCACATAGGAATGGTGTAAAAACACACACACACAGTCTCTTCATGCACACTGTTAACCAAAAGGACCAATGCCCCAGAAAAGTGCACACACGTGCCCCACTTCAAGGACCTGCCACATTTTTTTCCCCTTTTGATCTAATGCCTCCATGTGAGAAATGGGATCAGCATAATCCCACTCTATTCTGCCCATGTGTAAGCAGAAAGCTTCCAGGAATACTTAAAACAAAAGACTTCAAGAGAATAGTAGCAGGTGTAGAATAAAATAACTATTTTTGTTTAACTAAGAGTAAGACCATAATTATTTTGCAGATGCATTTCATCTGTCAAAAAGTGATATTGTCCCAACTCATAAAATAGCACATTAAACCTCAAAGGCACAATCCTCTCTTGATACATATGAACACTTGCTACATAAAACAAGAAAATATATAAACACGACTGTTTAAAAGTCAGTTGGAAAGCATAATAACCCAAAATATACATCATACTATCTTAACAAAATAATGTTTAATGATGACAGTTTAAGTTTGCAATTACATGACATTCTTGAGCAAAATATCACTTCTACTTATGGCAAAAGATTTAAAACTGCAAAAACAACTGAAGCATTTATTCATTTATATGCCATTTCAAGATGAAAAACCCTGCCAAGGGCAATACTATAGTAGTGTAGCACATCTTTCTCTTTTCTTTTGAAGAGCAGTAAAGGTAAAGAAGTTTAAAGAAAAAAACCCATGATATCTACATCTACTGGCAATATCTAATGATCAATGAATCTGCTACTGCAATAAATTAGCTTAAAACAAAGCTCTTCCTTTAATGGTTTTTACACAGCAGGCTCCTGATATTAAGAGGGGATGACTGATGCTGGCTTACAATATGGCTCCATAGTAAACTATGCTGGTATTATGATCAAATCACCTCTTATGAAACTCCCTTTCTGCCCACCATGCAATCAATTTAACAAAGATCTAAACAACTTACAGTTCAAACATTCAAATAAATCCCACTCTCCTGCTTCCCCTCTACGCTTATTAGAAGAATGGAAAGTCACAAGTCACTGGAACAGTCCCAGAAATTATTTTATCTGTTTACTTTTATTGACAAGATCACATATTGAATTCAAGTGAGACAAGGAAAAGGAGCAATGGCTTCACACTTACACAGTACGTGAGAAATGAAGACAAATACTAATACCAAGGCACAACACTAGGAATTACACCTGACTGCAGGAGCTTGCTCACATTATGGCTAAAAGCAAAAATAAAACTTTATCCATATGTGTAGAGGTTGACCAGAGGGCTACCTGATTGTTGATTGACAGGGCAGCCCTCCTGGTCATCACACTCAGGTGCTAATTGTTTGGTAATAAAGCTAATGGCCTAACAAGGGGGTGGACCTCAAAAGGCAGGGCTCGAGGCACCAGGGTACCTTCAGTGCCTGAGCACTGGGGGAAGGAGTAGGACCTGCTCTGCGAGTTGAACGTTGAGATACTACTCAACCTACGATACCAGCAAGAACATCGAGTGCTGGGAAAGGAGGCTGGCTCTGCGCTCTCTGTGCACCCAGCGCTCTGGGGCAGCTTGCTGCCAGCTTGGGATTTCATCGCCTAGCTTCGCCTGGATCCCGGACACATCGCCTTGCTTGGATCCCCAACACATATGAAATTTCCTGTCAGTTTTCTCCCCATCATAGAATACCCAGTACATCACACTACAGGTTTTTACATAAAAAGGAAACTGATGGCAAGAAAAAGTCCATCATCTCTCCAGAATAACCACTACTTTCATCTTGGTTATCTCCAAAACAAGTAGATTGACATAAATCTACAAAGGAAAAAAAAATACAATAGAGAAAAGAAGGCAAATTACTGATAAGACCCCTTTCTCCAATCTGGCAGGCTCTTCTCCATCCTGAAGTAAAACCAGTTCAGTCACACTCACATCACAGAGTCAGCAATCATGGAGATGGCTTATTTACCCTAAAACAGAACATGAAACTTCTTCACCTCACAGCTGCTCCCCTGCTACAAGCAAGATCAGCTTCCAGTCCACCAGGCACAGAATAGCCTGTAAACTCTTCGGGGCAAAGACCACCTTTTTGTTATGTACTTGGAGAAAACCACAATAACAACGTCCTGATCCACAGCTGTGGCTACCATGAACTACTTCAGTATTATTAGAGTGTTATTCTCTTGCTTCATGGTCCAACCACACTGTCCAGGAGAAACACTTACAGTCTAAGTTTTCCTGTAATTTTGGCTAGACAGCATGAGGTAAAAAACATCTTCAGAGGCTGGCTTCTCCTCCTGAGGCCAATATCCTGAAACAACTGACTTTATACATTCCCCAAAGTTGTGACCATTCAAAACTAGGACTTTGTACCAATGTCAAGTGTAAAAAGCAACAAAATCAATATCAAAGGACAAAAAACTGTTAATGAAAAAATAAAAAAAAAACGTGGAGGAAATTAATTTGCAAACTGGAAAGAAAGAGCAAAATTAAGAATGACAGACAGAAAGGATCACAGATTGTATGACTAAGGCTTCCACAGTTTTCTAATTGACCCTTCTTGAGACAGGGGGAAGAGCAGGCGCTGAACCATCTGGAGATGGGGAAAAGAAAAGGAGCAAGCAACAACGTGTTAAGGACTACTTATTATTTACATTAAACAGTCCAATCTACACACAGATACTCCAGGAAAAGCCTGTACAATTCAGAATCTGGGATCAGAGTTCAAAACTTAAGAGGCTGACCATCACTGAAGAAGAGGATAACCAAGCAGCCATTCACAAACCACAAATAATTTCAGGTGCAATTCTCACACTAAGGATTACCAACTGCAAGGCTGTGTTGGTGAGCACCTAATGTATCACCCGAATCTGCAGATTTGAGCAAAAATGCCTAGTGACCTTTAGGTGCCTGTATCACCCTTGGAGCCTGCATTTAGATACTCCTTCACTAACCCTCAAATCCTCAAAGAAGAAATTTGGCTACATCAAGGCTGATGCCTTCTACTTGTGAACCTGAAGCCTTTCTCTTTATCCCCGTTCTCTGAAGACCATAAGATATGGAAGGCTTCATTCTCATTTTGCCTTTTTTCTCTTCTACGATATCTCTCACTCCATTGCACAAACCTGCACTTTACTGGCTATGACAGCAAATGATGTAATTGGATCATGTATCAACAGATAAATGAGTATCTTATATTTCTTAAGTCCTGTATAGTTGGTATGTTTTGTGTATTTTTTAAACTAAAATACTCGATCCATTCAACTGACAGTATTTAAAATATGATGAGGTGTCCAAGGCAGCAAAAAAAACATTTCAATTTCACAAACTGTGATATGCTGACATGGAGCAGCTGCGTTTCTTCTATCTCATAGACTGTATTACTAGGACTTTATCTGCTACGACTCTACCAAGATGCTTATGAACAGTATTTTCAAGTCATAGAGAAATCAAGTATTTAATGCCAAAGTAAAAAGGGAGAAAATTAAATTTAAAGACACAACTGCAATCTTTAAAGTTGCAGTTACATATCATCCAAAATATGGAAAGTGGTGACATTTACAAGAATATCATAGATACAATTAAGAATTCTATTTCATAAACCATCTAGCATTTTAATGAAAAAAGTTAATTCTCACTGGAATTTTAAAATGTAGATGAAGAAAAATTAACATGTAATTACACAGTGAAATTATCATAGCTTTATTTTAAAATCAAAGGAGGGGAGCCTCCTGTATCATTGCTACTTACGGCATCTTTTGTTAGTTTATTTTACACACTATTTTTATTTCAAGCTAAGATATCTACATTGCACCAGCATTATCCCAAAATGTTAATCAACCATGCCTGACAGAATTCCCTAGTGACTTGCAGCAAGTGCTGATGCTTCCACTAATATCCAGTCTTGAGCAACTCACTTCTGTTAGATTTCCCAGGATGGCGAGTATGCTTTAGTTTCATCCTTCCATTTCCAGATCACCTCTCTGTGATTAACAGAGCTGAGACTGCAGATAGAACTGAGCCTACACACTCAGCTGCATCAGCTATGGACATCCATTTTGTTGAGTATCTAAATTCTGGGTGTTTCTCAAGCTCTGGGAAGCAGACCCATACACTATCACTTCTGATTTTAGTTAAAAAAGGAATCACTTTAAATGAGTTTTAATGGCTAACATATAAAGCATGATTCAAGAACAGCAATGGATATTGAATAATGCAGTTTCACTGACTGGATGTGCAAACTGACAACATTCAAATTAATAACTGTAATATCAATTAACAGTATCTCCTAGGAAGCTCCATTGACAAAGCAGCTCCAAAACGCCTTGAACTCATCTATCTTCAAATGAAATAACATGAAAAACAAAACCGCAGTAACCACGTCTGTCTTGCGAGAGGAGACAAAAACAAACCAAAACAAAAGCAAGGAAATCCTCCAATCTTCAGTGACATCTGATCAAGAAACTTAATTCTTCTTAAAGGCAGAATTAATAGTTGCTGGGTATATACATTTGCTTTACTTGGAAAAGCTGATATAACATAAGGCCTGAAAGTGTGTGCAGATGTATTTGTGTGTATATCCCCAAAGACTTTTCAGAAGGATGTTACCTTATTCTGTGTTCATTTCCTTTTGTTTTTAACACCATTCTCTCTAAAAGGGATTGGGTGGGTTTTGTTCATTTCACACAGGTAACTTTTACACTTCCAGCTCCAGGGTGACTGTCAGTAGCAGGGGACAGTGCTTACCTGCTGAGCCTGGTACCTCTGCTGGGCCTGCGACAGATACTGTGCCTGGGGTGGCAGATGCTGAGGCTGCGGCTGCTGGTTGTAGTACGGCTGCTGGCCCTGCTGGCAGTAGCCACTTACGCCTTGCTGACCATACTGAGGTGGTATCTGTTGGAAGAGCCAAGCAAAGCAAAAACATGAGTCGAGGCACAAGAGGACGTGAAATTGAGCCATGTCACACCCATATGGCAACGCAAGCAGAAGTAATATCCTTAGCTATACACTTGATGCAAAAGTCCTAGTCTTTTACTCAGCAGTTCATGCAACCCCTTAGATCCTCTTGCCCAAGCAGGAGAAGTAAGTCCCAGCGCTCTGTATAGTTACTCTTTTCAGGAAGAGCTTCTAACGAAAACACCATGCTTCTGAATACCATGATCCCACAATGTTGTGCCTTAAAATACAGAAGTAGTTATTTTAAACATTTGCTGACCATAGGCACACTACTGAGGCAAATCAACAGAGACATCTTCCTGATGGACTGACCCAAAAGTACAAGTGTGAAGAGGGGAGAAAAAAAAAAAAAAGCAAAAACAAATCTAAAAGAGATATTGAAAGAGAAATGCCCTTCTTTTGAGCAATAAAGTACTAATTTTTGTAACATGTTTTGCCCTCTCAGGTTTTTAGCTTTTGTGTATACATGTGTGTTTAACCTATACACAAAAAACCCCTGGGGTTTGGCAGATTTGTTTTTGTTGAGTTCAACCCCTCTCAGTCTCCCCCCCCCCCTTACTAAGATAAAGTCTTTTTTTAAAAAAATAAAAACAAAACACCAGTGCAACACAAAATAACCTGTTACAGGTCTTATTAACAGATAAATCAGCACATGTATCATACACTGAGAACACCTGCCCCCCTACCCCAAGAATTAAAGTTACAAGAAAAGCAAATCAATTATAATGTCAAGAGGAATTTTCTGCATCAGTTAAGTCTGTAAGCCTTCTATCAATAGACACTGACCTTTTTTTGAGATATTTGAAAGAGCACACTTTCAACAAGCTCCTGATATTGTGTCCATATTGCCCCAATTTTAGGTACCCATGTTTTTCCCCAAACACCGATTTTTAGTATAGTACCATTTCAGACGGTCCTTGCCCTAACCAAATGTCTTGGATACCTGAGTACATCTGAAATGCTTTGATTTCTGAATTGTTCCCATTGAATCTCTGATCCACTGATAGATCTGTTTACTCAACATGTAAATACATACCTGTTACTACATTCATTCAACAATAGAGCAATATTTGCTAGGCAATAATAATAATACAGAGTCAAATTTAAACACGTGTGTAGGTTGTCTTTATTATCACAACTTGGTCTGCTCCTATTACTTCTGCCCAAAGTTAGTAGTCTTACTTCTAAGGTCAGCACTGTAACCCCACTTCTGCATGTGTTCTCTTTGCCTGCACCTTCATTTCCCCCACCATCATTTCACAGGCAGCTAGATGTTTCTGTGACCTAAGCAACCCTTTCTGACAAATACCCTCTCCCTGCTGATGCATAAACGAGGCAGTTATAATGCAAACGAAAAAGGGTGTGCTGCAATATCATCATGCAAACAGACAGTTGGAGTCTGGGATCTGACAGAAGACCACATGGTGATTTGCCCATTAGCTGCAAAGGTCACAGAACCTGGACTGGTTCCTAGGAAATGCTGAGGAGAAACCTATGTCGTGGTCCATCTGGGTCCCAGCAACACTAGGAAGAAAAGGAAAGATATCCCGACAGCAAAATACGGGCTTCTGGAAAGAAGAAGAAGAGAATTCGACTGACTGGTTGACAGGATGGTGACAAAGAGAGATACCAGACTCATCAGAAACTGCAGGATTTCTAGAATGAAGACATTTGTACAGGAGGGCTGGAGCCCACCTGAATTTAAGGGCCAGGTCGCTGGTACCTAAGGATCAAGAAAGTGATATTTTAAACTGAAGAGAAGGGTTTAGGAGAACACATGGTTCAAAAACATGGCATTGCTATGACAAATGAAGACACAGAGATTCTGGGTAATCAAGTGAAGATGCCGAGAAGAATCAAAGAATGAAAACAGACACACAGATGACTGCAGAGTAAAAAGGGTAGCAAGAAGAAAATCCAACAATACATCCATTGCCTTGTACACAAAGGGGGGGGTAGAAGAAAAACTGGATCACTAGAACATCAGACCTCAAACAAAAGCACTAGCAGTAGTTGTATCAGATGGTGGCAGTTCTATCAGTTGTTATCTGGTAGAAAGAAGACAATTTGTGGGTTGTTATTTTGCATCGTCCCAAGATACAAACACATAAGGAAGACAGCTGATGATCAAGTAACGTATGCTACATAGAGTTCAGAAACAAATTAAAACAAAACTCCAGCTCACCAAGCAGCAGAGATCTGGAGCTTGGCAGGATCAAGAAGAGTGAGTGCTGGGACCACCAGCATGGCTAGACTATGGCAACACTGACAGCAGCACACTGAGCGAGATCAGCAAAGGCAACATGCAAGACTGTACAGAGGGAGATTTCAACTCCTCCCATGTAGACTGAGCAAGCGGACTACAAAGAAGAGACCGAAGTATCAGGTAACTGCCAAAAGTTGTTCCATGGAGCTGCTGGTATGGGGACCTGCACGAAGAGCCACTGCCTTTGGCTCAGTCCTGAGCAGCAGGTATCATCTACATCCTACAGCTGCAGAACCACTACGCATCAGAGACCATACACAGTTAAATGGAGCATCCATACAGAAACAACTAAAACCAAGGACTCTACTAATGTTGTACTCAACTTCAACAAGTGCAACTACATAAAAAGGAGGAAGCTTGTTAAAAGGAAGCTTTAACAGACAGTTACAAGAAATAAAATCTGACCAGCAGCATCAAAGCTGCTTAACAGCAACCACATGGAAAGCATAGAACCAATATTCACCACTTATTAAGAAAGACTTGAGAAGAGCAAAGGGCCATCAGCATGGCTCATCGCAGGTTTCTAGAAGCAAAAAGGTATCCTTCAATAAGCCAACATCAAGTCCAAATGAGAAAAAGAGAAAAGACTGTAAACTATGGCACTTCAAATGTAATAAGGTAGGCCAGAAAGAACTGGAGGAACAGCTAGGAAAGGGGATCAAATGAGTAATCAATCAATTCTTCAAAAACATCAGGAGCAGGAGGTCTGCCAGAGAGTTTCAAGTGCCAAGTGATGATCAAGGTATAAAAGGAGATTAAGAGAAAACATGGCCATCACAGAGAAGCTTAACAATTTTTTTTTGCACTAGTGTGCACTGTGGAAAAATCTTGGGAGGTTCCCATGCTGGGGTCCTCCTTTGTGAGGAACTCAATGAATGCATCTGAATCTGATGGCACTATTCATGGAACAAATTGACAACTGAACAGTAAAAAATGCTCAAGAACATACTATATCACTCCAGAGGTCTGAACAAGTTCAAGAATGAAAGAGCTAAATTACTAATGACAGTACACAACCTCTAACTTGCAGCTGCCTTGGTGGATGAGATTTGGAGTACAGCCTTAAAAAAAAAAAAGGGCAGATATTTGAGTAATTGAGGACTATAAAGGACTGATGGCTGTTCTGGATAAATCAGGACAGATAAGAATGAAAATCAGAATTATTTCTTTCTACAGACTTCTTGGACTTACTGGGAAGGATCAAACAGAAAGGTTCAGAGAAATGCAACAAGAATGATCAAAGGTATGGAACAGTTTTCAAACAAAGAAGCTATAACCTTTTGAGTATGGAAAACTAACCAGGAAGAAAGAATATGATAGAAAGCTACAAAACCATCTTGTTCAACACAACAACTTGGAGGCATTGTGTGGTACAAGCTGGTAGAAGCAAACTTCAAAATAAGAGAGAGGATCTGTAGTCACAGAGGTAGCAGATGTTTGAAACTCCCTACCAAATAATGTTTTGAAAACTGAAAATTTATGTGGGCTCAAGCAAAGACTGGACAAGTTCACAAAAAAATACATCCTCTGAGGGTTACCAAATATATAGAGCCACATCTGGCTTAGGAAGTCCCTGAACTGAAAATAGCTGGAGGCTTGAAAAGTACTGGGAGAAGTATCACATGCTTGCTTTGTTTTGACTCTACTCTAGGTGCCCAGTTAAAGCCTCCACTGGAGGCAGGATATGGGGCTGCATGAACCCTTGATATAGTTCTAACCCCATATAGTTCTAACCACCTCTTTCCAATACTTATTTGTGTCCTGTGAGAAAGCAATGAAAATTTGGTCTGCAAGGTACTAAGTAACAAACACAAGCAACCTGAAGAGGCAATAACAACTTGATTGCCAGAAGCTGGGAGACTGCTCCCATTTCTTACAACATTTTCCGTAGCCATGTGCTTCCAGATACTGGTGTAAAAAGGGTACTGGGCTCTTCTTCTGACCTTGTGTATCAGTCACTTACATTGCAATTTCCCTCCATATTCTCCCAATCTAAAGTGTTTTTTTAAAAATAAACAAACAAAAATCAGAACAGGCACAAGAGTAATCCTGATGCTATGTGTACTTCTATATGCTATACTCTTCAGTGCAGAGACCCATCACCGCTGCCTTAGCTGAACACTCAGTACAATTTCTGTGGCTATTTAAATAAATACCAAACAACAGCATGCAAATTAATCTTCCTGCTTTACACTGATGGGGATCACAAGATACTGCTCATGGACAAATGTTTATTAAACAGCATATAAAAAAGCTTAATTAAAATCTCCCCAGAACAAAACAAATCTGAAGCCAATTACTTACAATGCTTGGAGTGAATGACCCCAGTATCCTCTCTCTTCCTAAGGCAAACCCTCTCTCCCTTTCTGCCTTACACCCACATTCTTTGTGGCCACACAATGCAGGAGATGAGAATTTGGGAAACTTCAGCACACCTGTGGTAATGCACACATTCTTGGAACAGTTCCAGAGAGAAAAGACTCAAGTTTGAATCTATTTCTATGCAAGGACAGAAACTGTAGTAATTACTTTGCCTTGCACGGTACAAATAACATTATTTTGGAACAAGTATGACTGACCATCAGTGATTAAAACACTCTGAACGTGAACAATGGAAGGATGAGAATAAAAGAGGAACAAAATTGGCAGCCAGAATGAAGAGGTGGGAGAAATCCCATTAAACCTATAACTTAGCCCATTATCTTTAATTCTTGCTTGAACAAGGGGTCTTGTGGCAGACATTCTTTGTCCAGGTAATACCTTGATAGTAATGGAAGTTTTAAGCAATTTTTGCATGCATAATCCATAACTAATGTCAAAGGAGAAGGATCATTAGACAGCATTACAGTCATTATAATAATTTTTTAAATTAAAATGTAACAGAATTAGTGTGTTAGCATAGGTACACTAATAATACCAGCAATATGCAGCTACTGCACTTTTAAGCTATCCTAATGGCTAGATCCGGTCAATAATGGAAGAAACTTTACATGTCCCCTATCACAAAAAGCCCTGCTGAGTCAGCCTGGGACCCACCTGAAGATGCCAGTCACCATGACATGCTCACTACATGAAACAAGTCCTGGCAACATTGGTCCTTGCTTCTACTCGCAATCTACTTGATGCCTAGAAAGTAAGGCAGACCCTGGATAATGTCAGTGGCAGGCATCCGCACAGTTCAGAACTTTTGCACTACAGTGTCGTGATACAAAAATCTGGGAGGAAAAGGGTGTGTTTGGCCTGATTAGCATTAAACCCTACTTAGAGAAGAAAAGCTGAGCTCCAGGAGCAGGGGTGGCAGTCAGAAGAAAGGCTGACACTAACCGATTCCATGGCCTACTTTGATGAGAAACAGTGAAACAGATCTGAACATTGTGAAACAAGTACCACCTTCAGAAATGTAATCATCAGTAACATTCCACTTTCCTAGCAACCACAACACTGTAATTACATAGAAATTAGGATATAAGATATACTGAGTGGGATTCCCAGGAAAAACAAAACAAAACACCTGGTACTTTACACCAGGAGCAAAACACGCATTCTTTCAGGCAACAAAATGTTATAGCCAAATTTAATTCCAATTCTTTTAATTTTACAGTGGTCACTTCAGTAATAGAAAAAAAAAGATTGTCACATAGTTCCCATCAAACCTTCGAATAAAACTTGTGATTTTCTGAAACATCTGCTTTGGTTCTAGATTTCTAAAGCCAGACCTCTGCCAAAACGTAAATATCTTCCTCCTAAACATCTGAACCATGCATTTCCCTGTATTTTGAATAGAAAGTTGTAAGGGAAAACTAACCCTCTGACTTTCATGTACTTAAAAAAAATTTCATTCATATCTAGAACCTTCCAGTTCACATAAACTCGGGTCTTCATCTGTATGTTTAGCTGAATTACAGAAACAAGAAAAATGTAATATGTTTATACAGCACAGGGAAATCCTCTAGCACATATTCAATGGAAGATTCTACCACAGTGCAGCAAGGTCTCCTGTCTCAAACCACCACATCCAACCCCAGTGTGCTTGTGCATACAGTCTTAAGGAAGGCTACAAGTTCTTCTCACTGAATGACAAAAACTAATTCTAAAAGGAAACTAAGTAACAAGCTGGGTGTTAATGTCAAGGCTATTAATCAGAGGCAAATCAGAAATCCTGATGCTAAGGCATTTTATTCATACATTCTATAAATTCTATTACTTCTTATCACTTAGCTTTGACCTTTTGACAATACATTGGTCACAATGTTCACCTATGTTACTGTCTTTCCTAGACTGCTTTCCTTTATACTGAAGTATGACCTTTAAAATCTTATTAAGAGCCTTTGAAATATTAACACTGGCCTGATACCGGTCCACCCTCTGACCCAGAGCAAGGAAGCAAAAGGATAAAAAGCATGTTTCTGTGTCACAGCACAATAATCCCCATTCCTGAACTTGCAAGGTAGCGGATTTTGCAGAGTCATTAAATGTATGTCTATGTTGGAGACTGCAGTGCAGTACACAGATCTGCAACTGGCTCAGATACTGGAAGGAGTCTACACCAAAAGCCATGCTAGGTTAATTTGCCATGCTCTACAGAAGGGTGAAATAGGTCAGAGGGAGGTCCACATTTCTGTAAACAGACTGCTTCTTGTACACAAGCCAGTTCATTTCAGAAGGTACCTCAAGTATCCTTAGAACACACTGCAGTCTGCAATGCAGTCGTACCCTGTACTACTGTTAACATGCAGGACAGAAAGGACAGGACTCCAAACACATGCCTGCAGTCCCCTTGTCCTCGAAAAGTGCACAGCAGCATGATTACACACCAGTTGTCAGTGCAATGTATATGGCATCAAATACGTACCTGCCACGAGCTGCTCCCTATATACTGCCTTTTACTGTAGCTTAAATCAAAGCAACATGAGCTAACCCATTATTAGTACAGGCAATTTTCCTCTCTTTTAAAAAAGAGAAACTATAAAAAAAATAGAATTTTAAAAAACTACTAAGATTACATGATTAAAAAACTCTCCAGTCAGAAAATATAGATGTTAAGGTTCCAAAAGCAACATTAACTGAGCCATGCTGCACATATATAGCACCTTCTCTTTCTGATTTACGTTGTCAAGGGCATTTCATAAAATATAGAGTATGTGAAATGTGGCTCACTTAATGTGGCTGCTAGAATCTTATCATTTATGTTTTCTGACTTCTTAGCTGTGCAACCTTCACATCTTATTAATGTAGTTTTTTGCATAGACTGTAGTATGGAATAGTACTTATGTTGTATGTATTGACATATTTTCGATGTACTGAGATTTTTAATAAGTTCGCTATTTTTCATGATGAGAGCCAAATAAATAAAGACTACTACCACAAAACAGTCAATCATTTATAAGGAAAAGCAATATCTCTCTTTCCAAAAAAGAACACTTTGATTCCCTTGTCAGAAATTGATGAAAACTACCTCTGGTGCAAATGCTAAATCTATGCCAGTATCACAACCACCTCCTACTCCCACCTTCCCCTAAAAACAGCAAAGAAACAAAAATAAAAAACTTGCATGTTTTAGATGAGCTAAGATTAGTTTCAAGGGAGAGGTAAATAGCTGAGTCTGGAAACAATAGGAAGAAATTCTTCCCACACAAGAGCCCGATAGTGTTGATTTGTACCCTGCATTACCGTTTGAACTAATGCAACATTTGGTCCTTTCCGCAAATTAAGGGATGAAAATATTATAATCTCTAGTAAGAGATTTCCATATTGTTATATCCATCCCCTCAGACTAACATCATAGAGAAGATTGAAAATTTGCAATAGATATTTTTCAGTAGAGCTATTTTGATGTATTATATTAAAAATAGAGAGAAATCATAGTGCCTATATATACACACACACTTTGATGAGACAGATATCTATTCTTATACTCTGCCTTCCTTTTCTTTTTTTTAAAGTGATCAAAACAATTACAAGGGATCGTGTAATCTGCTTAAGTCAGATTTCCATTTTACAAACCAATGTAAGAAAAAGCACTTCAGAACTGCCACAACCAATGTGAGCTTCACCTGGTCCCTATGGTGTCTCCAATGGTTGGTGCTTCAGTAAAAAGCATGTAGGAAACCTCATCCCTCACAGCAATAATAACATGAAACTCACCTACAAAATGCCAGCTGTTAAAGAAAAATGCAAAAGCCTGTACTTAACTTAATTTTTAATCATAAAACAAATATTTTATCACAGGGCCCTTGTGCATCTATGAATGGACTACGACCCCAAATCCTGTATTTGCCATTTATTCTCCAGGGAATTGGTAACAGTTTTGACCACTATTTCTCAGATGGCGGTTAAAATAAAATATGGTTAAGAAAATACAGATAAGCATTTTTTTTCAAACAAGTTTTGCAGTGCCATTCAAACTTTCTAAAGCAGGGAACACAAATGAGAGGTATGGGCTGAGTCTGAATAGCAGGTAATCTAACTGTATGAGTAATCCTCCATTTTTATGCATTTATACACAAAGAGACTCCCCGCACTTAACTACTGGAGACTGAAAAATCCCTCTATAAAACAGCTTTCATTCTACATTTCTTCTGGCACACAATCTTCATAGCCGGAAGAAATGCAAACATTATTCTTTAATTGCAGTAGTGAGAAAAGGCAGAATGCACACACACTCTGTTTACCATCGCTTCCTCAAAATGTTGCACACCCTTGAGTTTTCCTTCTTTGTTCCAGTCTCTTTCAAGAGAGAAGGGTGTTTTTCAATTCAGTTGTGTGCTCCTCCAAAGATATCTATCTTGATGAATACTTGATGTCTTTACCATTCCTAAGTTCGATGGCTTTCAGAGCTAAATCATTTGAGATCATTCATCGTACCTCTTAAAAATAGCAAGAGAAGAATACAAAATATCTTCCACAGGGAGTAATGCTGCGTACTCTTCAGCAAGCCATGCCTTTCTCCTTTTCCCACCCAACTTTGTCCAGTTCCACTAGACTACTGGGCTTCACAGACCTTCACAGTGCACATGCTCTCTCCCTGACAGCTGCTTTCCTTCCCTTTTCTTTATTCCTATCCTGCACATAGGGAGGAACAACTTCAGGCATACAGTGGAGGCCACCCAGCTGGAAAGCAGCTTGGCAGAAAAGGACCTGGGGGTCCTGGTGGATACCAAGTTGGAACACTAGCCAGCAATATGCCTTTCCCACAAAGAGGGCTAATGCTAGCCTGAACTGCATTAGACAAAGTATTGGCAGCAGGTCAAGGAAGGTGCTTCTGCTCAGCACTGGTGAGACCACACCCGCAGCACTGGGTCCAGTTCCAGGCTGCCAGTACAAGAGATACATACGGGACATACTGGAGAGAATTCAACAAAGGGCCACAAGGATGATGAAGGGACTGGAGTACCTCACATATAAGAAAAGGCTGAGAGAGCTGGGTCTGTTCAGCCTTGAGAAAAAGAAGGCTCAGGGGGATCTTATCAAAGTATATAAATACCTGAAGAGATGCTGTAAAGAGGACAGAGCCAGGCTCTTCTCAGTGGTGCTCAGTGACAGAACCAGAACGAGCACGAACTGAAACATGGGAGGCTCCCTCTGCGCATCAGAAAATATTTGTTCACTGTGAGGGTGACCAGGCACTGGGACAAGTTGCCCAGAGAGGCTGTGAAGTCTCCATCCTTGGAGATACACAAAAGCCATCTGGACATAGTCCTGGGAAACTGGCTCCAGGTGGCCCTGCTTGAGCAGGGGAGTTGGTCCAGATGACCTCCAGAGGTCCACTCCAACCACAACCATTCTGTGATTTAATAATGTGGAGCTGCTCTAAACATATTTCAATTTAGTGTCTTAGTACAAAGATAAGAGCCAAGGGGCACATCCAATTTCTGGTGTTTAACGGAAGACCTCTCTGGTTTTGGCCACCTTTGATGAGATCACCACTTTCAAGTTAGCCCTCACAGCTCTGTCACCTGGGCCTGACTCAGAAACAGCAGAGCAGCAGGTTGCTGTTACACACAGCAAGTCATCTCCAGTTCCAGTCCTTCACTCTTCTAAAAG
This sequence comes from Aegotheles bennettii, assembly GCA_013398125.1. NCBI lineage: Eukaryota > Metazoa > Chordata > Aves > Caprimulgiformes > Aegothelidae > Aegotheles > Aegotheles bennettii. The sequence continues at coordinate 280,319 of VZRW01005508.1, forward strand.
ATATCACACTTCTAATCATGAGATACTTGCCATACGCATGCAGCGGGAGAACAGATTTACAGCTCTTTGTGTTCTCATTATGGATTTCAATCCCTAAATAGTGTCCACAGCATAGGAGGTCAACACACAAAAGAAAAAGGCATGACCTCCTACAGCTATCGTTTAGGTTTAGCAATTTCTGTGACAAATGCAGTCATTTGTACAGTCCAAATTCTGCTAGTTTCTTCTACTACAGCAGGATCAAAAATCACACTTTTCATCTGGACACTAAAAATTCCCCACAGCAAGGAATCCTAAGGCAAACAGAATGACTGGCTGAACTAACTGGATAAGAAAATTTGATTATGTCTCTACTAGCCCAGCATAATTTATTATCCTGCAGCATAGCATTAACTTCCTAAGATCCCATTCCTGTGGTACAGTTCCTCAACAACAACATTCCTACTGACACAGGCAAACACTCTGGAGTACTTATGCTTGCTTAGAAAAATAAGAAATACAAAGCAACCCCTACCCAAAAGCCTTCTTCTTTAGATGTGTTTGACTGAACAGCATCAGCAATAAAAAAAAATAAAAAAAAGAGGAAGATGTAAATCTTTTTTGTGCTGACTTTTTTTTCCCTTTCTCTAACAGGAGAAGATAAAAAACAAGTCAGCCTCTTAAATAAGAGTACTTACGTAACAGTCCAAACGCTACATCTTACAACTGTAAAACAGCTATGACTTCAAATTTCACTGCAAATATTTTTAACAGAAAACTTTCATCCCCTTCCTTGTAGTCACACAGTTTAGTTATTTGATTTATTCCATTTCTATTATCTAATTTGACCTATTACTTAGCACTGGAAAACATCAAAAGAACCCTGACAGACACATCAAAGACATCAATCTTATAAATTCATGGCTGAAACCATATAGCACATCATAATTTCTTAAATAATTACAGTTTTATTATACTCAAAATAAGATGATTACTGTAAATTATTTTTCGTATCAGTTACCACAAGTAAGTCTTAGAAACATCTGCTAACTGTAAGTATCTGAATACAGATAATCCAATTCACATAACATTATCCTCAAAATGGAACTGAAAAACAAACAAGAACCTTTATAGTCATAACATCACTTTTCAAAAATGACCTGTTCTGATTAATCAAAAATAGCCCCCTGAAAAACTTACCATCAAGCTCACTCATTCATTCTGCCAACCTACTAGAATTCTTTTTTTAATTAATATTGCAACTAATCTTAACTCAAATACTGTGCTCTATCAGCTGCTCTTTATAATACCTACTATTCTTTCAAAGCATCCAAGCATCTCCAGTATATCCATGTATGCTCCTTCCATTTCTTAAAAGCTTAAACCCCCATTCTCCTCCAAGCCTGGTGGTTTAGGTCTATTATCTGAACACCTATTTTGTTTAAGCATTCACTAAACAAATTCTTACACTCACAATAAAATGCTTCCTTTTCATTTATGGCCAGACTGAAGTAATATCTATCTGTACACAACATTAACACACAAGTGCATAATTGTAGTTTTATGCTCAAGTGCCCCAATTACGCACTTTAAAGCACTTTAAAGGATCCATGAGGAACATTCAATACCTCCAAACTGTATAGTCTAGAGGAGTGTCTTTTAACAAAACAACTGCATTACAAGGAAATCTTTCCATTAAAAACCAGGAAACCAATCAACTATGTTTTTTTCACTCCAAGACACCAAGATTATAAAGAGTGGCAGGACCTGCCTGGTGCAGTGCATTTTGCCAAGAGTAGCAGACAAGCGAGAGGCTGAATAGTTCGTTTTGCTTTTGAGTACTAGAGGTGCTCCAGGTAGCCTTGGTCTTTTAGTGCTAAGCACAAAAGGGGCCCAGGCTTAAGCTTGTTCAAAAAGGTGATTAAGGACATTTGCACCACACAAGTGAGGACCCTACACCTTCCTCATTTCACTCCCAAGATAATTGCAACTACCCACACACTCCATTTGAATATTCAGTCCTCTGTGTTCTCATGTTTCCTTACAAAATACTGTTAAGAAGTAGCCTTTCCCAAGAAGGGCTGCAGGAGGTGACCATCAACATTATTTTGTTACAGATATAAATTTCTCTACACATGTGGTGGAGAAGGGACATCTATTGTACAAGGGAAAGCTTCTGTACAATGCTCCAGAGGCTAGAGAATCAAGACTGCTGGTCTATAGCTCCAAGCCAACCTATCAGCTGCTCCAGAAGCCCCACTGCCTTCTCTCTTCACCCAACCTGTCAGTCCTCCACAGCAGGTCTGATCCTCTACTGAGCTGTTCCACCACACTAAATTAGCAGAAAAATAATTGACAGGCTTCTGCTGGCTTAGAGCACAGAAACAACTCAACGTGGTCAGATGAACCCAGAGATGATATAAGAGAAATGGCACCGCAGCTACCAGTTGCGTTGGCTTTGGCTGCTATTGAACTGCAGAGCCTTTGGTTTTGGTTTTCCTGGACTCTCCTCATCCTGTGAATCCAAATCCAAAAATTCCAAAAAAGCACCCCATAAGCCAAGTAACAACTTTCAGCTCTCCAGAAGAGAGGACGTGCAGAGCCCTGTAAGACACAGGTGTCACAAGAAAGATGAAGCCCACAGTAAAATTACAAAAGGAGCCTCTCTCCTTGACTTTGAGGGAGGACACTGGCTTTTCGGGTCTCCTCAAACTCAGACACCTAAATTCTGTCATAAAACTTAACCCACTATAAGCAGGAAAGCGATCATTGCAGCTCTTACCCAGAATGACCCCCAAGGGGAAAGTAGTGATGCGGGAAGGGACACACACACACACAATTCTCTCTCCCTTCCTTCCTTGCAGGAAGCACAAATAATTAATGCATTTCAGGAACATTTGCACGAAAGTAAAGCCACTTTGTAAAATGCAAGTGGGCAATGACCATTTAGATTAGTTCCTGAATATTATTAGGTCAGTGACCACTTTTCTATGTTGGTAGTTAGATATTTAAGCCTCCCATTTGATTTGTCAAATCTTTCTCTGAGTACCGGTTATACTTTACTGCCTACAGCATTGTTCAGGCGTGAGCTTCTATGATTAAACTAAGCTTCTGATTCTGCAGTTGCATAACTATTTAAAATATTTCAAACAACAGGTCAGTATTTCTCAGCAGCTATATACACCCTCCACAGCACAGAGTCCGTATGTCCTGAAGAGCAACAGGCAAGTTGCATTTTAATTTTAAAAGCAAATATTTTCACAACTTAGTTGACTCTGTAGTTTATAAATCTGATTTTTTTTTGAGAGAGAGAGAGTATAAAGCTAGGGAGAAAAGCTTAGGAAGCAGCACTGTCTGCTTTGGAGGGAGTACTTACCCATCTGCCCTTCTGGCCAGAGGTTTAATAGATTTCTATTTTTATAAAGGACATAAGGGGAGGGGGTGGGTCCATCAGTTTCCTACAGAAACCCAGCTGCCAAACTGGATGTGCCAAAGGGGAATTTTAGGGAATTTTAAAGAGATAACCTCTGCTGAGACTGCAATGTCAGCTTTGTAACCTCATGACTGGAACATGTGCAGTGAATGCTGGATTGAAAAAGCTGTGCTATGGGAGTTAGAAGAAAGAAAAGGAGAAAACACGAACAGCACAAACTGGGATTATTACTCTGTGATGAGAAGGGGACTGGAGCTCAAAAACACTGTTAGTTCACTATGAAAAAAATACATTTATAGAGTAAGCTCACTTTGATTTGGGTATTTATTGATAACCCATGCGCACTTCCATCCTCTCAGACCTAATATGGTCTCTGTGTTTTCTGCTGATGCTGTTGTTCCATTTAGCAGTTCAGTTGCAGCGTATTTTAAACAACACATGGAGCCAAACTGACCTCTGGTTTAAATATTCAGCATAGAAATTGGGGGGCGGGGGTCAAGCAGGGAAGAGGAAAGGGAGAGGAATAGGAACACTGCCAATTAAAAGTAAACAACAATTAAAAAAATTTAAATAACCTGTGCTTTTTTGGTCTAGTCCTTCAGCTTCTACTCAGCTTTTCTTTCACGTCAAGAGGTAAAAATAAATTTAATCCCCTCAGTTTAAAATTATCAAGACTATTTTAATTTTACAGAAAATAGATAAAGAACTATGGTATGTGCTACTATTTACTCACCAAGATCACAGTGTTTGAAGAAATTAAGTAAGCTAAGAAAGCTGCAAAACATTTGTGACTTAAAACTAAGATCAACATTCAAAACAGTAATGATAGCCAAACAACCCACACAAATACAGTAGCCACAAATACTTTCAAAGGTCTATAAAAAGTATTGCCAAGGAAGGGAATAGCATTAAAAATCTTACTCAGGGATTAAAAGGGTGAAATTAGCCATTTTCACCTAGACAAGTAAATTTCTATACTAAATTACAGTAAGGGAAGCCTCTTTTGGGTAAGACCCCATTACAAAACACTTCCAATGTCCACTTGTTTTTGTCCTCACATACAGCAGTGTGCTTGCAAAACCCATCCCTTTTACTACATTTAAAATAGATGAGAAAAGATGATGCCATCACATCTCACCTCAAAGAGAAGCAGTAATAAATACCCTTTTGCAGTGAAAGCAGGAATGCTTTATGATAAAATACAACAGCTCTTTAAAAAGAAACATTTCAACATAACAGGAATGTAAGAAAGGTAAAATAAATTAATAGTCTATGTTGTTAAAAGTGATCTACAAATCTTTATAATCCAATTCTCTCAACAGCTCCAATATGTGATGAATGTCATTAAATTATCAGCCTAAGAGAAGAAGCTGTCTTGAAACTTAAAGATGTATGTTCTGTTTAGCCTGGAAATTTGGGATTGTTTAGAAAACATTTTTTTTACATTTTGGGTTAGTATTGGTTTTTAGGGGGTTTTGTGTTTTTTGCATTTTTGTAAAAGGAAGCTGTCAGCTGAGGACCCTTAAAAGCCAGCTGATTTTATAACCTCACACCATAAGGCACAGAAGGCATACACCACCAGATGCTATCTCTAACTAAATGCTAGTCTGTTTCACTAGTGTGTGTTCTTTTTCCTGGGAAGCACTTCATTCAGGACCTGCTCCCTTGAGGAAATACAAGTTGATTCAGTTGCAATGTTTCTCAACATCTCTCCAAAAGAAAAGGCATGTAATCAAATAATTAGCATCCAACTTAACCATTCTGTGCATCAGAGACAAAACCTGGACAAGCACCTATTTAAATGCAGTGCCTCTTCCACTTTGTTGCCTGTAACTGATCTGAAAACAATCTTATTTCATCTTCAAGTCAAAAAGAAAACAACTTGTTACATTGGGAGTGGCTCTTCCACCGCCTTGCAGTAAGAAAAGCTTTGCAAAGTCGGAAGACTTGCTCTATCAAAAAAAAAAGTGTTTCTGTAATGTATTGTAAATCTTTACCTCCCTCAATTGGGAGGTAGGTTTTTATGCCTTTCAAAATTTATTATGTCTGCTTGACTGTGTTTTCCTAAAGATCCCCTTCAGCTTCTGTTCCAACTAGCAAGTGAAAACTCTCTCAAGTGCAGTAATATAAAAGGAGTGGGAAAGAAATTCAGCACATGAACGGGGCAGACACACAATGTAGTGCAGTGCTTTGCAGAGCCCTACAAAGCACATTACAGCTGGATTCATGAAATACATGAATTCAAAGTACTGCTATATAGGTCTTATAATTTATTAAAGTTTGTATTATAAATAACACCATGAGGTCAGCCCTGGTTGAAATGCATGCGTTTCCAAAGAAGCCCTACAAACTCAGCAAAACCTTCAACCTTTTCTAAACATTTTTCCCATCCACGTCCTTATTTATTTCCATTACATGTTATTCTGGTTCAAACTCTACAGACTGCTATGCATTTTTAAATTTTAATCATATGAGGAGTGCTACAGAGCTAAACAGGACCAACACTACTAGCGTAACTAGTGATGCACACATGAACATACGAGCTAAGGGATTTACACTGCAATATCCCTGGGACAAGGAATATGGATTTATCTACGTTTCACAAAGCAGCACATAATTTTGATGGCAAACAGAAAGTAAAGATTTCAGTTTTAAAATTTTCATAGATCATGAATGTGAAAGAGACCCACTGCTACACTATTACCAGCAAGCCCAAAGAGGATAGCAGAAAGACAGAAAAAGCTCTGTAATGTGTCAGATTAAAAGGATCTCCACAGTCTTTTTCTCTGAAGATGATAGTCAGGAAAGATGCTGTACAAGCCATGATACAAGAAATTTCTGATTAACTGAAAGACTAATCAGGAACAAATTTTTTCTGCTAGCCATTCTCAGGTGTCTTTTTCTACTTTTGTCAAAAGCAAGACGGTTCCAGTAAAATAAGAACAGACTGTCCTACTTCCATTAAACAAACGCAAAACCAAAGCCAGTTTCAACTATACTAACTATTCCTTCCTTACAGTTTTCCTACTGTTACGTTTATTTAATTAATAAGAAAGGGTAAAAAATACATACAGAGGCGCTATCAAATTCACTATCAGAGAAATAAGCAACAACTAGTGTGGGAATTATTTTTTCTCTGATATTTTAGTATACATACTGCAACAGACATTCACCGCTATTTCTAGGCTCAAACAGTAAATTCATCCCTCGTACAGCAAATTCTCTGATAAGATAAGGGTGAAGGAGAACCTTGATAATTTTAATTACTGAGAAACTTGTCTTGGGTTTCTAAACTCTACCAATAACAAGGTACACAAATAAAGCAAGATATGCAGAAACAGAAACCAAGGCTACTTCAACAAAATTATACCTTGCTATACATTAGGATGGCAAAGGCTGCTTTCACTGCCTAGCAAATGTATTTCACTAACTTTCACAAGATGAATTTATTGTTACCATGACATTTCAACCACATGCAAAAAAGTAAGGCTACACAACAGCAGAAATGCGCTATCAGTTTGACAGTGGTGATTTTGAGAAAGAGCTTTTCAAGTTTATACTAATGGGTTTTTTTCATGAGCTGAAAATAGTTTTATTCCCTTATGTCAAAAAACGTTCATGTTTGAATTATATATCTGCAATGTGTTCCATACCACAAAAAGGGAGACATGAAGCAAAAACATGACTTCACAGACATGGCTTTACCATCACACAGTATTGCTTTAATAAATAAGACTGAAGTGAACAGAATCTGCATATAAATAACAATTCTCATATTGACTGTTAAATACATTGACAGAAGGAAGCAGCAGCAAAATGTTGCTTATCATAAAAATATCTCTGCTTTTATTTTAAATATATAAACAAAATATTTATTTTTGCAACCATCAAAGCAATCAGGCAGCTGACTTTTGGTTTTGTGTACGAGAAGCACACATCTACAAATAAAGGATGGGGGAGAGAGGAGGAGAAGAGGGGAAAAAAGACACAAGTAAGCTTGCACACTATCGACAAGGCTTATAATCCAGAAAAATCTGCTGTGTGAGCCAAGGTACGGCAACAGAGTGTTTAGGCACAGCGAGGAGAAATGCTTGTAAATTCCACTGGTCCAATGAGCAGAGACACAGTTTTCATAATTTTATCATTGTGCTCCACGGCTGAGTGGCTGTCAGGCCAATGGCAAGGCACAGGTTCCCATTTGAATGACATATGGGTTCACCCAACCAGAGAGATGTTAGAGCATTAAATACCACAAACAGACAGGACAAGAATACAAAAAGCCAAATTAGCGCTCACGCAGCGGCGCGCTCCAGCAGGGACCTGGCTGCTCCTGCCCAGCCCCTCCGCCAGGTCCCTGGCCTTGGGAAAGCCGTGTCCTCCGGATAACAGCCTCTCACCTCATAAAACTGAAAGACATGCTGAAAAATTGTACCTCAAAGGGCGGCAGGGAGAGTAAGAAAAGATGTATTTTAAAACACTGGGAAATGCAGACTGAGGCGTGTGGGGAGAGAGCAGCGAGCAGGAATTACCGTTTCCCACAGTCATTCTAAAAAGCACCATGGAAAATACTTTTTACCTTTGTCGAAAGCTGTTCTTCAGACAGAAGTGTTTAACATGTTATATAAACATGTTATGCAGTGAAATGTAAAACACAGGGGGATTTTCATCACATTTATTGCATTTGTTAGCCAAAATGTAGTAGTCTTGTAATCACTGCTGCTGCTGCAGTAAAACACCTCAGTAATATTAACAAAAAAGTGCTTTCAGCCTGGCTTGTTCAAGGGGAAAAAGATTATGTTGAACAACTCAGACCTAAACAAAACAGCAAAACCAAATAAAAGTCCCAAAGAACTGCAGATACGTGCACACCAAGATGGTGTGTGACTGATTTCAACTGGCAATTCACCACCCTTTGAAATCCTCTTTCGTGAACAAACCCAACCCAACGCTGCCTAAGACACAAGCTGTCCCCTCCCTGTGCAAGGCAGTGGAGCAGCACGTGAGCCACGCGACAGCACCTGGTCACAGGGAAGGTCTGGACTTCAGGGAGTTGACGGAAGGATTGCATTAGCAATTTTCAGGCTTCAGTCAATAAACACAAGCCCAGAAGTTCACCATCATCATGTATAACAAACACTGGCCTTGCACAGCTCTATTTTCACTCTGCAGATCTCCCTCTCTCTCAACCTTATCTCTTTAGACTTATTTTATAATACCAGGATCGTCTTCTGTTTGTACTGTATTTTTCCTTCTCTGGTTTGTTTTACCCTTTCGATACTACCACTGTCATTATGTCTACGCAGAAGACTTGGGAGACTTCATTGGGATCTGCAACATTTCCAACAATACACTGAAATGACCAGGAGGGAAGACAGTCATTAGACTCTGAAGTCAGTGACAATCTCTTCCCAACCAAGAAAAGACTACCCAACAGGAGCAGCAATCCATAATAATCTTTATTAAGAGTTATATAATCACACACAATTTGGTTTTTAAGTGGCTGAATTTGTACTTTACTTTTTTTCTTTTTTTAAAATAAAATATTTTTTTATGAGAAGAAAGAATTGTTAGAAAAAAAACAATAAAATCAATTATATCCTTATAAAATTCCAGCACACCACCACTATCTGCCACCTCTGACTTCTTCTCAGTATCCTCAAACACATCACCCGGTAAATCCCAGTAAACTGTATTAGAGATTAAGATCTGCCCTGAGGTTTACCCCAGCAGTATCTTGTCACTTCTGAATTTGTTTTGCCTGACAAGTTCATATTCCAGCAGGACTTTCAATTGAACACATGCAGCTACTATCCTCCTGCCTTCTTTTTTGTAAGTTAATTACTAAAACCCTATTTCAGGTCCTTAGTAACTCATGTACACCAAAATACCAAAAGAAAGCCCCTCTGACTCAGTAAAAATCCAAACAAATCCATTTAAATATTCCCTGTTTGTCATATAAGCAAGCAGTATGTCACCTAGATAAGATGAAGAGTAAATGAATCAAAGACTATGAAATGTATTCCTCAGTTATTTTAGCATCTAACAGTAGAAATTTATTTCAAAGATACCAATATACACACAGAACAGTGCTGGCAAAACACAAGAAGAGTGGATACGAAGCAGAATTGTCAGTGATGTCCTCCTTAAAATACTGTCTTAGAAAACAACTCTCATACCCTCTAGGCTAATCCATTCCCATGCTCTGTGTTGGAAGATGATACTCATATTAAAAGATCCATCAATGCCCACCCTACCTCAGACAAGGAAAAAGAATGCAGCACAGCTAATGGAGAGAAACCCTCCGAGCTGTAGGCAGAGCATCTCTCTTGCCATTATCTCTCTCCACTCTTCCACGCTAAGGGAAGTTGGCAAACCAAGACAGAACTCCTAATTCAAAAATGTAGGAGCTTTCAAAAAAGGCTTAGGAAATGTGGAGAGTAAGGCTGTAGATTAACAGGGTCTTCAGAGCTCAGTTCAGCAAAGTGCGGGACAGAGGGGAAAAAATAAATCAATGTCTACGACATATCAAAATGTGAATAACACCTTATCCCTAGAAGTTAAACATTTTCATTACATGGATGCAGATTTCAATGCCCAGTATGGAGATGGGAAAACTCCTGAGGACTGGTCTGGGGTGTTTTGTTTTGTTTTGTTTTAAATAAAGTGCAGTACCAAAGGATGACAGCAATTATTAAGAGTGTTTTTGGAAATTTTCAACTCAGAATGGAAGTTTTACACATACACACAGAAAAAAATCTAAGTCTCCCAAAACAGAAAACTGAAAAAGTTAAAAAATGTATACAAGTTATAAATTACAACTGAAAAAAAAAACATCACTGGAAAGTAAAACAGTATTCTAGAAAAAAAAAACCAAACACAGAACTTTTCAACTCCCTCCCTCCAAAACACTTATTTTTAAATCAGTTTTCTTTTGAAGATACTTTTAACTATGAGAAAAATTCATTGCCTGGCAGAAAACTGCACTTGCCACATTTTCCAACAGCTTACAGGTATCCAAACTAATGCATTGCAATATAACATCCTACTTAGGTAAAACGTGGAAATACTCAAAATTAATACGCACCTAATAGAGACAAAATTAATATGGACTTACAACAGATTTACGCAGCACAAAGATAAGCATACTGAGTTAAATTTATACAACTTATTATAGTTTGTTTAATTTAGTGTCCATAAACCTGTAGGCACTAAACTGAGTCAGCCTGTAACATAACTTTCATGGATGTTAAGATAATTTTAACATGGAAAAATACCATTCCCATCTACAGAGCTCCAAAACATTGATGGACCTTTTCTAACTCTCTTTCTCTGGAACATAAGCAACTAGACATCAGTAAAATGAACAAATCATTCTCACAAAGTTAATGAAAATGGAGTTGTGATTTCACTAAATCAACTGGTATCTTCTCTTTCCAAAATGACTCTGAAACCAAAGACTTGAGCAGCTCTGGCAAAAATGCTTTCAGGTCAGAAAGCAACACCTCTTTATGCTTAATGTTTGGGCCGCACAGCTCAAGGGTTTTTCAAAGACAGGGAGATTTCAGCTGAACCCTGAGCTCGGAGGGGAATGACGCCTCACAAGCTATTGCTTTTCCCAGCCCAGGGCAGCAAACCCCCTGCGTGAATATCATCCAAACTCCCATCCAAACACGTCTTACAATAAATAAATATGGCTCATCAAACACTTACCAGTGCACATTTAAAAACCAGAAGGGTTTCTTTTTCAGGTTTTAAGGACAATATCTGACTACTCGCATCCCCTTCTACTCTCTGACCCAATTTGTGTAATGGATGGAAATGGTAAGAGCTCCGCCATTGTGAACAGTTGTAAAAACGAACAGCTGTCCTCAACCTTCATCTAGCTGAACAAAGACACAAAAAAGTCAGGAATGCACTCACTCCATCTTCAGTGCTTTTTCAACTGATGACCGAGCAGTACTTAATGGAGTGCCAGAAAGACACGACTGGAGAGGGGGTGGAAGCACATTAACAAGGCAATGATGCCTGTACTTCAAAAATATTTTTTTTATTTATCATAAATTGCAATACTCAGTTACATAGCTGCTTCTAGATTTAGTGTATACTTGGAAAAATACCCTGTATTTCTGCTTTCAGAGCCAACAAAATTAACACCAAAGTCCCATAGGAAGGTAAGTAAGTCTTAGGCATTCACCCAGAAGGAGGAAGGTTTCAAGTATTAGAATGTAAAACTGCACTGAAAATACAGGCTAGGCAGAGAGTTAATGATAGTTTGACAGACCTGGTTAAAAAAGCACACATGGATAGATGGCAGTCAGTGCCCATTATTGCAAAGCTTGGATGGGATTATTTTAATTAATGTTCTACATAAACTCTTACTTCAACAGTTACTAATTACCATTAAGAACTACCAGCTATATCCACAGATTAAACATTTCTCCCCATCCCAAAGACCCAATTTCAGAAGCTGCTTCTAGAACAAATTATTTGTTATACTGTTTATGGTACCATAGAAACCTTTACATCCTCTTAAATTTGCAGTAAGATCCTTTGATGTAGTTCCTTTAACAAAGCCTTGTTGAACAGATACTCACAAAACAAATGCCTCCCTACTGCATGCACAAAGAAGAGTGTGAAAAAATTGCAATATACTACATAACTTTATAGCAAAATTAGAGGACTCCCAGTATTTGATGCAATCTTCGTACTGACTTAAATCCTGTAGCTTTCTCTTTGTTTCTGAATACACTTAGGAATAGAGAAATAAGAAAGACCTTGTCTTGAAGATGCAATTTTTTGTAGATTGATGTATTCTCTTTTAAAGGGATATAATTTTACAATCCCTCACAGGTGAGATAGTGGGTTTAATATCTAAAGGAAAGTACATATTTGTCTTTATGTCAATCTGCATGAAAGAAAAATCACTGGGAAAGTAACAATAAAATACATGCATTGCAAAGATCCATCTACATTCCTATTTTGTGGCTCAGATTTGATGTATTATTTGCCATACTCGGAAATGTAGTATTTCTGTATTCGCACATATAAATCTTGGCAAAACGATCTTATTTCAGTCATGCTGATCCTATTTTTAAATTTATTTAACACTAAGCTATAAAGGGAGAATACTGTTTTATAATTGAAAAGGACATCACAGTTGAGAAATATTTCTGATTGAAACACTGGATGGATAAAAGAAAAACTCTACTGCATTTCCCTTAAAAATCAGTCGAATAAGACAAGTATGTATAGAGTTTTGAGAAACTAATAAGCAAACTGCAACAAGAACAAAAGTCCTACTAGTTACACACACACACTTTAACTCTCAAACATATTTTTCCCCACAGTATTGTGAATTTAATAGAAACTACACTGTGTACATCTGTGAGATGTTTTAGTTAAGAAATTTTACATATGTTTAAAGATATCCACAAATTTCAGTAAACAGTTATTTAGGCTTGCAGTTTAAAAAAAGAAATAAATTGAAAATTCTAGTAGAGGAACTGAAATCTCTTTCAAGACTGTTTTAAAAGATATTCTCCTGCAAGACAGAATCTCTCCTTTTATATCGCTTAGCTGAGAAACTCCATGAGAACATATTGGTTATAGTGTACCCAAAGCAATAGCATTGTACAACTATATGTGCTACCTCTCCCTTAAGAAACAGTGAAGAACAAAAAATAAATTTAAAAACAACCAAATGCTGTACAACAATTATGACAAAAAACCTACTATTAGCACAGATACAATACTTCAGACAAGATTTCTAACAACATTTGCTTTCTCCATCTGTCTTTTTTGAAGACTTACTTCATCAGTGAGTCAGATTTTGGACAACATTTGATGTGATACCATTTAAAAAGAAAGAGAAATGAAAATTAGGAAGAGATTTTATGAAATAAATTCTACCACAATGCAAGGCAGATCTGGAATATGACAACAAATTCATGTCGAATAACAGTCTGCATGATGTTTAGATTCTGAATTTTGATAGAATTCAAAATAATTCTGAAGATTTATTTAGGAAAGATAAAAAAAAAAAGCTTTCCAAAGAGTCTTAAGCAACTTTGATTCCAGTGCATGTCACATAGTATAAGAAAATTAATAGATACATCAGTTTAATGAAATGATCCTGTGTTTGCCTATTGCTGTTATACACAGAGGAGCAATCAAACGCTGGTAGCAGATCTCTGTCACTGAGTGACTTCTGCAACTTTTCTTTTCCATGTACACAGAGACCAAGTTCACAAGGCAAGAGTGCACTGACAGCACATTTTCTTTACAAAGAAAGATTTACTAGCCTCTCTATTAGGAGTGCCTACCTAAACAATGCTTTTCTAACAGGCTGCCAAAACATGCCAAATTAAAGCCAAAACTTCTTGTGCAGTGACCTCATTACTTCTCACAAATGGGACTGCCAAAGAAAAATCCTATGCTAATGTATTTTATAATAGTTATCAGTCAGTCGTCGTCCTTCTGAATAAATCTGGTTTGAGAAGTCAGACAAAGCACCTTGACAAAATGCTGTTCTATAAAACCAGAAGAAAATAATGGAAACGTATCAATTTCTTTTAAACATTTATTAGGTCCAGAACGGAACTGCTGGACAGAAGTCCACAAGGCATCACCACATAGCTTTGGCAGCCACAGCCACCATGATGCCTTATTCAAGGACATGAGCCTCAACTAGCAAATTATTTTCAAATTGTTCTGACTGTGGCAATGCAGCAAAGCAAGCCAACCCAACCACCAAGTGCCAGAGATTCACCTTCCTCTCCATCCTCCCAGCACACATTACCCACTTCTTTCTTTTTGCACGGCCCCGGCACCAGCCTGGTCCTGAGCTGAGCCATTTCAGTGCACTAAACCAGCAGAAAACTAAACCTCCTCTCCCACCAAAAAAAAAAAAAAAAAGAAAGCCAGTCTCTCCTCTGTGCAGTGAAACACTGCTAAGCGTCACTAAAATCAGCAAGGCACTGCAGTGATCCATGGGGAAAACCCAGGATCCAAACTGAATCGGTGTGCCACAAGGAACAAGAAACGGTTCAAAATTAAGGAAACTGTTTCCCATACCTCCCCCTCCCTGACTCTGACTTAGATTTGTAACACCAGCAAAATGCCACATAACAGCAACGTGATTGATGTGTGCTGTATTTTGCATGATGCAAAGCATAAAAAGCATAAGAAAATCTCAAAAGTATTAAAAAAAAAAAGCCAACATCCAAGACACATTGAATACATATATATGCATCTAAACACAGACATCCTCATTGAATTTTGTAATTAGTTCTTCATCTGAAAATCTTAAGCAATTCATAATATATAAAGTATATTGGTGAAGTTGAAATATTATTACCTCAGTAGAGAGCATATTAAATCTTTTGTTCAAGTCTGTGTTAGAGTGATGAAGTCCACCACTTACTCTCAGTGCTTTAAGACAACCCTATACAGAATTTTGCCTGTTTATCTTCTCCTACCAATTTAGTTTGCTAAATATTCTACCCATTTCTTTTCTTCCAAATATGCTGCAACGTGTCTAGCACACTAGTTTTTGAATCACTTGGGTAGTCAATGCACATATATAATCTGGTTTTCAAAGTCATAACATGCCTTAAGGGATGTGAAAGGTGTTAAGAAAAATAAATAAGGCAGTAAGAGTTTTTGGTTCAGCCAACCAGCCTGAAGTTACGATTTTTCTAAGTACTTGTATGTATTCCTAGCCACTTTTAAGTATGTGTTAAAAGCACAGAAACAATAAAGAATTTGTAGTTTTTCTGTAAGCCATGAAAACCTCTGCAGCTCCCTGATGTAAATGCAGAGGGTAACAGATGAGAAGGAAAGACGGTCACCTTCTTGCTGCTAACTAGATTCAGGTGTTCAGCCCACTTAAGCTCTTCAGTAACAACTTACTTTGGTGGCTAAACCAAAACCAGTATTTAGCAAACCCAACAAATTTGTAACAAATGCTTGCTGAAACAACTGGCATACGAAAACCAAAAATTATCTGAAAGAGACTATATAAATTATTCTTTAAAACCCTGTTATTAGTATATTGCCAGCACCCTTCAGACATAAAAGGCTGACACCTTTTTTGTACAACTTGAGTCTTCCATGTCTACATGGTTACAAAACCAAACAATAACTTTTTAAATATCTTTTCATTAAGTTTTGTATTTTAAGAACAGTTTTCTGAAAGGTGTGACTGTCTTCTAAGTGAAACATCTCCAAATCAACCCGAAACAGTTACAAAAAAACAAGGAGGAATGAAGGAGAAAGTCAAGCTTAGATGTTTAAAATATTGCCATCAAGGTAAAAACTGAAGGGATAAACTGGAGGTATGCTCAGAGCTCAAAGCACATTTTTGAACTACAAGATAACAATTTGTCAGAGAACATCTCCTCTTTATCTCCCTCAGAGGGCTGCAAGATTATTAATCTTCAGAGCACAAAACACTGCAAAACTACAATTCCCGATGTACCCTGCAGCCCATTCAATTACCACAAGTACATGAGTCCTTGCTAAGAGGAGGAGGATTAAGTTTTAAGAAAACATAAGCCTAGCTCTGCTGTGAAGTTCTCAGCTCTTAAGTGTCTCAATATGTATTTTTCCCATGATCTATTCCTCTTGCAGAAAAAGAAAGAATTAATCAGCTGAGAGTGGCTGAATAATATTTTTGGTTTCCTATGAAAGAACAATCTCAAGGTGAAACTGCAAATACATAACTGCTTTTGGAATGGATTTTGGCAATGCCTTCAACACAATGGTATGTGGTATTGAAACATTAACCTCAGAGAAAAAGAGTATGTTACTGGGTTTCCATCACCCCCCAAGTGTTACAGCTGGCCAATGGAAGAAACAAACTCCAGCTGAAATAATGAAGTGGTACCTGTGAGCAGGAACAAAACTTCCTGGTGTGGCTCAGAAAACAGGATCAAACCAGGACAAACCACATTTCCCCTCTGAGTTTACAAGGGCACCTGGGGTCCAGTGCTCTGGAGCTGCAGATGGGTAAAATGTCTCATCTACTGCCATAAAAGCACACATGCCCATGGCACACGCACGCATGCATACATATGGAAGATACCACCTGAGACACATGTGCCCTTCTCCAGGCCTGAGGTCACAGCTACCACACCAGGTCTTGATATGACACGTTACAGTTATGACTAACAGAGAGTGCAATTTCAGCTGAAACATCTCTGGTGGATGGTTTTTCTGGAAGGTTAGATGAGGCAAATAAAGGGGTGTTGATTAGGGGGAAATGTTTTGGTTTGGTTGAGCTTCATGACACCAGCTCAATTTCACTGCCTGGTCCCTCCACCTCATTCCCCGAGCTCAGGCGAGTCAAGTAATACCTTAACAGATGGAGCAAAGGGATGCCCACATCACATGAACACAAGAGGCTCTGGTAGCATTAACCTGCCACCAAAGCCTCCATGGTGTCCAATGGTTCTAGAAAAGATCCACCTAGTTGTCAATGAAAGCAAAGATCCCTCCAATGTAAGCCACAAGAATGCACAAACCATCATGTAAAAGGAACTAATTACATTTATTGCATCCACTACTTCAGTAGCAGAAGAAAATAACCCAAATCATAGAGAAGACCACTGTCGTCACTCTGGAAAAGCAAAGGAAAAGATGGCTTGGAAACCACACAGAGGAACCACCTGCAACCCCACAGAGGACAAGGTGTCTCACCCAGGAGGTGGTCAACAGCGGTTTGTCCCAGCAGAGTCCCAGTGGGTCAAAACAAGTTGAATAGTAACCTTTACCTTGCAGGAGATACAAAAACGTGCAATTTGGTGCCTGTGCCAGTACCCATCGCATTACCAAATTAACCAGCAGGGAGGGGGCCGATGACATGCACCAAATTTGCTGCCTGGTACTGTCAAGACCGTTAATTTATCTTACAGCTATTTTATTGGCACAATCCCTGCTCTCTAATTGTGCTCTTTTCCTGGCTATGAGAAATTATTGGGCAGTTTGTGCTAACTGCTTTCCCGTCATGTTTCATTTCCAAACACCATCTTCTGTCAGTTTATTCCCATTCAACCCAAAGCGACTGTCAACGTGAATACAGACGATCTGCTCATTTTTATAATTGTCAAATTTTGAGAGTAGTTTCCACCTCCCCTGCTCCTTGAACTTAAAAGACTAACCAAACTCAAGCAAAAAAAAAAACCCACAACAACAACAAAAAACCCAAACTCACCAGAACACTAGTAGACTAAACCTCAGCATTACAGGAAATATATTCTGCACATGCCATTGACCCACTTACATTTTACTTTGTTTGAGAAAAGACAAGAATTGTAGAAAATGGAACAAAAACCCAACCAATCAAAAAGTGCTCCAGCCCTACAATGTTTTATCTGTATACAAACATTTTGCACCATAAATAGGCACTTTTTTTTTTCTATTTCTGCTTCTTCTACTAAATTTTAGCCTTTCTTGATGAGATGAACCTTCATATCCTAGCACCCACAAACTTACATCTACACTGGAAACACTCTCAAAATGCAGCAAAATCCAGTAAAGACTGGGGAGAGGCACGGGAGGGTTAAGAAGAAAATAAGGAATCCCTGGAAATGGTCCTGCACTGCAATTATGTAACTCGATATCGAAGGTGCGAAAGCTAGAATGAAAATATTTGATGTGACAGCTCTTCACCTCAGTTGTAGCATGCCCTATCTAAATAGCAGGAGAGCAGATGGTAATTTTCAAGCACATTTAGACCGGAATACAAACGATACTTAAAAATAAATACATAAATAAACAAATAACAGCACACACGGAATAAATAAAGCAAAGCGCGTGTAGGGGGAGAGAATATCTTACTACTGTAACGCAGCTGGGTGAAAAAACCCACCACCACACACTCAAATTTATAGTCACACAAGCCCTTGTTCAGATCTGACATTTACAACTTATTTCTAAGCTAAACCAACACATTGTGGAGCAATACAAAGATTCAAGCACTTGTCCTGGCAAAAGCTTTGAAGTTCATGGGTATTAAATCTGCAGCATGGTAAACTGCGAAAACTCCATCCTTTCAAATGAAGCAGCTTTTGAATACTTGTTTTGGAAATTTTCAATGAATAAGTAGACTGCATAAAATATGTTCAAACACCCACCACTACCTAGAGATTTATGCAATGTCAGATGTACCCTCAAACTCCAAATTATTTTGACAATAAGAAGCAATAAATCATTCTAATATTAATAAAGACTGGTTTCAAAACGCTGCTTGCTCCACAGATAATTCTGAATAGTTTTCCAACTGTCCAATCAAATAAATCAGGATCTGGGGTCATGGCAGAGGTGGATTTGTGAGCTATACATGGTCTGTATTTAATTGACATAGCAAATCCCAGATTTAAAGCATCACTATGGCTGAAAGAGCCACGAACAGCCAGTGCCGTTACTAAAAGCGGTGCCTACCACTGCCCAGGAATACACACAGTCAGGATGTTTCTGGATATGAAGATATATATATACCACCATATATGTGTATGTGTATATATATCTCTGTACATGTGTGTATATATATAATGTCAAAACCAAAATTTAACAAAACTGGGACCAGATGAAGAGGAAGGACAGAAATACATGGTGAATTGTTCTTAAGGATTTACTAATTACCAGTATGGCTGGAGATGCCCACACACATCTTTCCTAATTCTCCTCATCTATACAATAGACCAAGATTTTTTCTGCTAGTCATCTTTTCAAGACTGCCAGCTATTCTAAAAGGTGAGTGAATGACAACCTACCAATGACAACTAAATGGAAACTGCTACAAATGTTATGCTTCAGTTGCCGTGTTATCAATGAAAAACAAACAGTTTGCCCGCTTAACTAAATAAAACTTCTAAAACTGCTTTTACACATACTATTCTAACAAGCCTCACGTGTATACATGCCCACTCCAGTACATGGATCTTCCAGGATTACAGTAACATTCTATGCCAGTAAATCTTGAAACAAAATGTAAAACTAATCATGCCTAAATAAACCAATGAGCACTTTTACCTCAATAATCCTGGCGTTAAATATTCCCAAGACCTGATGCTTCATCCAGAGCAAAAGCACCTAAAATTTACAATTTCCTCTACCTGAACAACTATGTATCCCATTCATGCCCTTGTCAGCTCACACCAGAGTCACTGCAGCGCTCCTCTCTCTGGTGCAGTCACGCCAGTTTTGTTACCCCACTGTCCTACACTTCTGCAGACACCTACTTGACTCTCTGCATCGGCCACACCGTCCCTTCTGCACATCTCTGTTGGTTTATGCTTCCCCTGCTCATCCTCATTTTTAAAGACGTTCCCAGCTCATCTCCAGACCTTCTCCTATGACAAAACAGAGCAACTCCCCACTACTCTGGAAACACTGGTGCTGGAGGGGTCAGTTTCTTGGTATGGCAATGAGGCACGTCTTCACCTGATGTCAACCGAGACCTAAAAGATTTCAAGACCATACTGTATTAACTAAAAAAAAAATAAAATAAAGTGCTGAGATACAAGCAATTAATTGCTGCGCCTACAGCACAAGTGTTTCCACCTGAAGTACAAGAGCACATTTGTTCAAAGTGTGCTAGAACTCCAGCACATCTAAAACTTGTATTTCACTTTTGTATTTTGCAAGAACACAATTTTTGCTCAATAAACATTATTTGGATAAAATACCACTGAATATGCAGCACCAGGTAGGTATTTTATCATTTATTTGCAAGCATCATGCATTTTATAATAAATTAGCATAACAGTTCAGCAGCAGAGTCAAAATTTGTACCCAAGCATCCTAATTACCAGGATTCTTTCTATATTCCACCTCTAATGTGTTATCTCATTTGCTCATTAGTATGTAGTATACATGCATTACTAAAAGCACACACAAATGAAATTATCATAAATATGTAACTACAGTTATGTTTTTATTAAGTTTACAGAAATCTGAAAGAAAACTGAGCTATTAAAAGCAAAACCTACATATAAAATTGTAACAAATTGCGTATTAAGTTTAATGTATTCTCTAAAATACCCCAAAAACTTCTAAAGAATGATATTTTATATAAAAACTGGTAATAATTGTCTATTCATTGTCTAGAAAAACTAGAGGTTATTATCTGAAATAATAACTTGAGTATATTGCAACATGGCTCCCAGGCATTAAAAAAATATAAAGCCATTTATTAGCTATTAATAAGGCCAAACTAAATTGACATGATTAAGTCACAGTTAAATCTACTGTATTGTTTTATGAATCTGTTTCACTTGTTCCTTGTCGTCTATTTTCGGAAAGTAAACTGTTGATCAAACAGCATTAAGACCCTTAGTCCCAAAGTATGCCAAGACAGAGGAGAGCAGATACAGAGGAGTGCTTAGCATGTGTACACTTGCACGTATTCTCCCAGTGGAAATTTCATACAGTGAGTTTTTCTTTATTTGTAAGTTTTTGACTTCACAACCAGCAGCGAGAATAAGGATGGATGGCTAACCAACATACAAAACACAAAAATCATTCTCTGATAGTGCCTCACTAAATGCAGTAAAACCCACGAGTCCACACCTGACCTCCTTCCTCTCAATGACCTTCAATGGGGCATGTTTGGGAAAGACAAAAAGAACAGCTCAAAAGAAAGAGAAAAGCTTCACGATTTAAATGGGCTTTACAGAACTGGACCAAGTAAAATTCAGGGGAGACATGTGTGTACTCCATTCATTGAGCCTCCTGTTCAGAAGTCCTCCCTATGAGCTATGGTTGGTTAGTGCTTCTCATAGACACGCTTGTTTGTGCTGCAGAGACCACAGCAGTCCATACACCAGCCCATCAGCTTGCTGCTGTCTCAGAAGTTAGGTTTTTCTGGAGGATGCAGGTATTACTTAGTTGGTTTATTTAGGGCTGTTTAGCCTGGAGGAAAGGAGGCTGAGGGGAGACCTCATCACTGTCTACAACTGCCTGAAAGGGGGTTGGAGCAAGGTGCGGGTGGGTCTCTTCTTCTGAGTAACAGCAACAGCACAAGAGGAAATTGCCTCAAGCTGTGCCAGAGAAGGTTTAGACTGGATATTAGGAAAAATTTCTTCATCAAAAGGGTTGCCAAGCACTGGCACAGGCTGCCCAGGGCAGTGGTGGAGTCACCATCCCTGGAGGTACTTAAAAGATGTGTAGATGTGACACTTAGGGACATGGTTAGAGCCACTAAGATGATTAAGGGAGTGGAACATCTCCCTTATGAGGAAAGGCTGAGGAAGCTGGGTCTCTTTAGCTTGGAGAAAAGGAGACTGAGGGGTGACCTCATCCATGTTTACAAATATGTAAAGGGTGAAGGTCAGGATGATGGAGCCAAGCTTTTTGCAGTGACGTCCAATGATAGGACAAGGGGCAATGGATGCAAACTGGAGCATAGGAGGTTCCATGTAAATATCAGGAAAAACTTTTTCACTGTGAGAGTGACAGAGCACTGGAACAGGCTGCCCAGAGAGGTTGTGGAGTCTCCTTCCCTGGAGACATTCAAACCCCGCCTGGATGCGTTCCTGTGTGATGTACTCTAGGTGACCCTGCTCTGGCAGGGGGGTTGGACTAGATGATCCTTCGAGGTCCCTTCCAACCCTAGAATTCTGTGATTCTGTGATTCTGTGATGGTTTAGTGGTGGACTGGGCAGTGCTGGCTTAACGGTTGGACTCGATGATTTTCCAGATCGTTTACAACCTAAACAGTTCTATGATTATCCTGCTTGTGATTCCCAGTGAGAAGCAAAACAGCATTTCTCTGTCTTCTGAATTCTTACAGTTTACCTTGGGTGCTTCAGAAGAAGTAAGAATGCCTTCTATCTCCAAAAGGTTTTTTCATGCTTTCTTACATTTTAAATTACTTGCCTTGTGGCAAGCATCTCAGGTGTAAGGAACAAAAAGCACTCACTTTTGCAAAATTAAGAACCACAACACATTATTTTTAGTAATTAAAATTCCTAGTTTCTGAAGGCATAACAATGTGCTACAGGATTAATAAACAGACCACATTGTTGGAACAGAAGATTCACTAGAGAAAGAAAACACAAATACTCTGATTGCAGCAATGCAGGGAAGTGATTTCACATTCATGATTTTTTGGGTTTATTTTGATTATTTGAAGATAATTCTGCAACACTTCAGGGAGACCACAAGCCTTACATGGCATCCGCACGTGGCCACAGTTCTCTAGGCAATGTGCTTTCCCTGTCTGTGAAAGTATAGCCCATGCTATATACCTGAACGCTGACTAAAAAATTCTTCTTTAAAATTTTTGTTCCACAGATTCAGGCCAAGAGACCTGAATTACCTCCTTTTAACCAAAAAGGTTATTCAGTTCTTGGGAATTCTTATCATCGACCACATTTTCCAGTTCACTGCAGCCATCCTAATTCTTTATTATCTGAGCTCCATCTTCACTAGCCATTTTTTTGAGAGACCAAAAACCAGATTCAGTTTCTTTTACTCAGCCAAATATCATATTAACACTTTTAAACTGCAGGATAGCACAAGGAACTTGCACTCAGCTGACTATCTACCATGACCTTCAAAGCATTCTCAGTCACTGCTTTTCCAGAAAAAAGTGGTATCTCATAAACGAGACCTGTGTTTTAGTTCCTATATCACAGTGGATTTATTAAAATCTAACTACTGTCTATTAGTCTGGTCTTATCTTCATTTAAAATGGCAAGCAGGAAAATCTGGTATGAGTAATATACTTTAATGTGTGTTGCACTTATTTCAGGTTATTCTTTTAAAGAAGGGCTTAGTCTCACTGACTGGTAACTATTCTGTTCTGTCTTATTATTAGCTCTAGCTTTTGCACTGTGTTTGGCAAGTCTTTTTGCTAACCAGAAAAACATTTAAATGTCCACACACACTTATTTAAGCAATTATGTACTTAAACAAATATTTATTCAGTTCTTAAATTTAACATGCTTATTACATTAGAAAAATGGTAAACAGAACATTTCTTTCTTACCAGATCATTTTTTAAATTCACAATTAGTGCTCATTTATAGCTGACGGGATTTGACTCCTTTTAAAATGGATCTTCGTTAGCTACAGAAACCACTAAAATAAACTTGATCCACATTCAAAATATCTTTATTAAACAAAACAAGAAATAGCTTCAAGAAGTGAAGCTTCTAGTTCTAAAATTCTGACAGATGCTGGAGACAGACACAGCACGAGAGAATTAAGTTTTTAAATTATTTATTCAGTAAAAAACCTTTAAGCCATTTCCAGGCACCATCTATAGAAAAAAAAAAATTCCTCCTAACCCATTTTGCTTATGACCATTCCATCTTTGTGTTGCTGTCCCTCTGAAAGTAACAGACATGTGTTTCTATGTGTACACAATATATCTATATGCGTCCATGGTCACAGATTTTACGCTGTTGCTTATTTGAGCTCAGTTTTTTTGGCACATAACAGTAAAACCAAGCTATGGTCCCTACAACTAAGAAACACTGATTTACTTCTGTGACCTGTTCTTCTTCATCTGATTTTGAATTCCTCACTGTTGCATACACTGCTTTTCCAGACAAACTGTTACATTTACACACACAGAGGATTTAACAGATACTAATAAGGGTTTCAATACTGTCAGCAGAAGGTGTTCAGTCCCTGCTCCTCCCGCTCTCCCCAATGCAAGTAACATTTTTAAAGGACAGGTCATCCTGCTTCTACTTTATTTCAGTGGTATCTAGCAGGCACTAGCTAGTACCCTCATCTCCTGTCTTCTGTGCCAGGGCAGTAACTCAGAGGCATTTAATATCATTTGCTTTTGAGTACTCAGTGATTCAGAAATACATAATATCATTCTTGATATAGAGTACCACTTTCCCTCCCCTTCTACCCATTCAATTCTCTCTAAATAGGTTATAACCGTTTATTTTAACATTCCAATCCTGTGAACCTTCCCACTAGATTTCAAGTAATACCAAGTAGATGAAATTTATAATTGTAAATGAGAAATTTCAGCTCCTCTTGTTTATTACCCTGGCTGCCAGCATTAGAGTATAGGCAATTAAATCATGGGGGTTTTTCCCCCCTTCTGTCACGTCTGGGTACCTTGATGACTTTTGTTCACAAAACCATGATTTAGATTTCAACGTGTGCTTACATGTTCCTGTAATCTTACCTTCCACCACCCCAGCTTCAAGATCTTCCACCTGCCCAAGCCAATGTGCCCCCTTCGCAGACAATAACCAGCTTCTCCAAAACTCCAACAGCTTTCTGCACTGAATTATTCACCCTACCAGTGGGTCACTTCCAGGATCTTTGTTTCTGTCCTGCTTATCAGGAAGGAAGGCTTTTTGGGCATGTAAACTGAATAAAGAGGCTTTCAAAAGCCTCCTGGCAACTAGTATCAAATCCCTACCATACCAATCTAAATTCTCCCAACAAAGCTGACTGACAGGACGGTCAAATACGGCTGCAGGGCTGGGGAAGGGGAAGTGGGGGTGCTAGGTTTCTTGCACTGAATGGGAAAAGTGGGTTTTCTTGGTTCTCATGGGAAGTTCTGAGACTTGGGAATGTTCCTTGGTCTTCATCTTTTGGGAGTCTCAGTAGCCTCAAGAGTGTGAGCCATACTGTCCTTTCCTTAGGTCAGAAAAAGCCTGTCTAGATGTATTTTATGGCCAGAGCAGCAATGCAAGCATCACAGCTCTGAACTCCTCCAACCCCATAGCATGGATTTCATTCACTTATTTCCACCACCCTGAAATTTTTGAAATATTCTGTCATTTTGATCTATACCAGAGGAAAAAAAAAATATGAAGCCACTGCTTCAATATGCAATATGGTTTCAGGAAGTATTCTAAATTAGTGGTACTGTAGGATGGCCAAAGGTATGGACAAGGAGTCAAGTTCAGGCAAAGACTCTAAACTGCAGTGGCAAGTCACGTACCACCATCAGCTTCATTCAGGAGAAAGATTATGAACATTTTTTTCAAGATTTGCATTCACACACTTATTTTCACATGGTAACTCTTCCTTCAATAGTTATCAAAACATACCTCCATCTGAATGACTGTTCTTTTCATAATACAGGCCCAGATTTTTCCACAGCCCTACTGACACTATGTTTACCTCAACTGTCTCACAAGCAGAAGGGAGACCTTTGAGACAGATCAGCTCAGAACCACTGCAGTTTTCCACTAAGTAACCCCAAGAAGGGACAGGTCATCACAGGAAGGGTGACCTCCTCCCCGGCTGCATGTGAAGGCAGCTCTCCCTGCCGAATAGGAAGCCTCCTGTGCCTCCAGTTGGAAACTCCAGCCATAAGGGCAAAATTCACATGAATAGCACAACCTTAGGCAAATTTCACTAAACATCATGTAAAACAATGGGAGAGCTAATGGCTAGTGGTGGTGGCACTCCTGAACAGAACAGGGTTCAAAGGGACCCCCCCTCCCAGCAATAGAGCTTCCTCCCCCTGGGAGGGAGAGCAAACAGAAGACCGACCACACACCCAGAACCCAGCACCACATTTCAGGCTGCCATTATCCACATATTTTTCCATGAGCAAATACAGTGTAACTAACAATATTAATGTAGCAATAAGGGCAAACATGTACACCTCTGCCTAAGCTGACAAATACAGTTGCAAGGCTCATTTCACCTGCAGCTAAACAGAGAAAGTTGCCCCAAGACAGGGGATCTTAAGGAAAAAAGACAAGAAAAATCCCTCAAGGCAACTGCACGCAAATATGCTGTTGTATGTTGCTTGCTCCAATAAGCACACTGACTTCAACCGCAGGAAAAATTATGGGACAAGAGTGAATTCAACGTCCTTTCAAGGGGCCCTATCGCCCAATTAATTCTGCCTTTTTCAGCACAATTGGGATTTTCACAGCATATCACATTCCGGTGTCTGAATATCTCAATTTCCAAAACAAGATGTTAACAGCACAGATAAAGAATTCCAGCAAGTGCACAAAAACAAGGCTACACTTTTTTTCAACCACTGTTCAAATATTAGTAACAGTCTCTCACCAAGTGTAGGGAAATAACAAAGAAAAGGCATCTCTTTAAGGAAAATATTAAGTCTCAGTATTCTTACTGCACCCTTTAGGTGAGTCATTCACAATATTTGTTTTCAGTTGTAATTTGATGAACTCCACACCATGTGCATTACTAGATGAACAGTACTACTGAAAGCAACACAGGGAGAGCAAATATTGCATTCCAAAAACAAAGACAGCATAGTAATAAAAGTGTGTAGATTTATGTTAGATTCACTGTAAAAATATCTCCAGGCTAATCACAAACTGTTACAGAATCCTCGATATTTCCCACTGCTATTCTTTAACAGGGGAGGGAAAAAAGGGGGGAAAAAAGAAATAAAAAGGTGATTCAAAATGGAAGTTCAGTAATTATTTACAGCCCAGTATGTAATCGGTAAAACGACTGGCAAAGTTCTTAGCACATCAACTCAGACATATGTAAGCAAGGCATTCCTTCCCTGCGGTAGGCGGCCCCATGTCAAGCAGCTATGTGCTAGAACTTGTCCTGTGCTACCTGTTCAAAGGGAACTGTGCAAGAATATTTCAAGCTCTGACAGATACCACTTTGTGCAAAAAAATCCACAGGAGTATTAGAAAAAAAGACAGCACTGATGTTTCAGCAACCCTTGTGTCAGGAAAGGTGCTCTCCTGCATTTTTATTGACATGCAGGAAGTGGATCATCACTCCTTGTACAATCAGCTCAGCACTAGCAGTCCTACTAGCCCTACGAGCAGCTTCTCTACTAGTCCCTTGCTCCTTTCCATGTCTTTTGCAAGCTCTATTGTTTAAGACTTTGCACCCCCCTTTTTCAGAGACGCTACTGAAAATGTCAAATAACCTGGTGAAATTTCACATTTTTGTTGGGTAAAAAGTATCCAACAAAAAACACAATGCAACTTAAAAAGCTATCGTTCACAGTATTTTATTACTACATGATTAACAAGTGCCAAGGTGTGCTGTCCTTTCTCTCAGCAAGTATTTATAAAAACCTTGAGGACATTTCAGTGTATTACGCAGAAGGATTCGGGGGACAGTCATTCCTGCCTACAGCTGTAAGAGGAATACATAAGATCAGGTCCACGTATAAAAAATACTTCTCAAGTAAAAACATGATTTCTCCACTGAGCAGAACACTACACCAGCATTAATCTTTCCACATTCTTATAAACAACAACCTTATAACCAAGTTTCATAACAATAACTAATTCTATCCTCTGGCCTAAAACCTTAAAAAAAAAAAAGGAAAAAAAGAAAAAAACAGAAACAAAAAAAAAAAACCAAACAAAAAACAAAACAAAACAGCTTTACAGACAGCTGAAGTTTCAGAGTTCTTGCAACTCCAATAAAACCACCACAACTCAGATATACAAAGGGTTCTGATATTTAGTCAGGTTTTTATTCTTCTATACAAGATGTTACTGCATCCCAAGAATAGGAACATATTTTTAGATAGTTATATATGCGAAAATACATGATAGATATAGATATAGATGTGAAAGACAAAAATGGGATGACAAAACACGAGGGAGAAAGAACAAGAAAAGCTTCCACCCAATACACCCAAAGTATATCTGATCTTTTCCTGGATATTCTTCAATAACTTTTTGTGGTTATGCTCCTCTAGTAACCCCTGTGTTACAAGCCTAAAGCAATATTAGAAAACATTATTTTTCTTGTAATGTATAAAATCAAAAAAGAAAGGCCAAGTACCCACACAGTCTTGGCCTTTAGCGAATCTACTCTTCACCATTTGCTGTGAGACTGCAAATTTACTCACGTCATAAAACTTAAAACTTGAATTGAGAAGAGTACATGGAATTTCTCACAGCATCACCTCAGAGGACTGAAAAACTACCTGCACTCCCTACAATATCAGGTACAATTTTTTTCCTTGGTGAATGCAAGGTCTAAAGTACCATTTCTGCAGAACTTAAGGTTCATTTTAGAAATACTAGTTTCCTCCCTAGGACAACTTTCCAAACATAAAAGGGCCATAAATCTATTAAGTACACACTTCCAAAATCTGCAGGGGGATATCTTGGCCTCTGATTTTCTTCAGTTTTGCCAACCAGTAATAAAATTAAACCAATGAAAAACACAAAACCATTCAATTTGCACCCGTCCTTTTAAATACTCTCCAGTACAGCGGGAGAGTCAAAACACATACCAATTTTCAATGCTGCCAGTTGGGAAAGGTAGGGGGGATGGCAGAGGTGAGCACTGGAGTTACTCAGAAGGGGCAGGAGAAGTTTAAAGCAGAGGTCCTTGCTGAGCAGCCCTGTCTGCTTCCTCCATGCACAGGCTCAATCTGTTCTTGGCACAGACTCTTATGTATTTGTTTTTACTGAGCACCACTTGCACAGCACGAAACACTTCAGAGAGAGAGACAATCCTATGAAAAGAACAAGGCGGTTTTGCTAAAGTATCCGGTAAAACACGTATTTGCCAACATGGCCTGTAAAGCACACGTTACATAGACTCAGGATAAGTAATGTCACTTCTACAATTAAAACATCATCTTCCCTAAGTGCCTATATAAACCTTGTTTATTTTGATTGGACTCTTGTCTCAAAAGACAAGTTATATTACAGTTTGCCAAGAATATGCAGAACTCTTTTCATCTCTGTTCTGTGAAACAAACTAATAGCAAGTGTAATTTGTCCCTTTGATGTAAATATCGAAGCCAAATTCACTCATTGTCTGAAAGGCGTATTGGAATATAAGATTCAAATATGCTTTCAAATATTGCCGTGTTAGTAAATTGTTTATTCCCTGTTATGTGTCTTGTTCTTAACACACTTAACAAATACAAAAAGCATTACTAAGAAACAACATCCAGAAGGGGAGGAAAAGGATGGAGCATGTGAAGAAACAAAACAGACACTGATTTTCTCCTTGCTCCTCTTGTCCACCCCCAAAAGACGTAAGATTCAGAGATCAAATACTCCTCAGCAAGGATGCAAAAATTTAACACATTTTTCCAATTTTAGGTAAAACAATGAATAAGAAGCACAAGTACTAGAGAACCCAAAAACAGGGTCATGCAAGGTAGCAGAAGAATAAAAGCCTACAAAAATTAAATTAGTTGTAGCTTTAAGTTATTCTTTCTGTTTTTAAATCTTTCTTTCATAAATCTTGAAAAACAATAAAACGCCAAAACTTCAAGCATTTATACTGGGATCTTTATATGCGCCCAGTCAGTATAGTTATAAGGAGAAATGCAACATATAAATAAACATGAGTTATAGAAAAAGTTACCTACAGACAATGTTAATATTCTTAAACATATTTAAGATTATTTTTTTTTAAGATTTTATAACTCATCTACTCACACAAGTGTCTTAATGTTTTAGGTGATAAAACATACAAAACCGAAGCAAGTCGCTGAGCAAGCTTTGATTATACTGCATGGAACCCCTGTCATTTAAGACTGACTACATAAAAAAGGTGTAGCAAATACTTCTGGTTTTTTGCCATACTGACTATGCTAGTAATTTTTACTTAAGTTTTGCTGAAGCTAAATCTAACATAAATCTTAGTTTAAAAAAAAAACAACTGCTGGTAGCAACAGGAGTCTAATCTTGAGCTACTAAAACATCAGATATTTCTTGAAAGGTCTGTTGTTCCAAGCAGAAAGCTACCTGACTCTGTCCCGGGGTCACCGAAGTGAATGGTACTGACCTGTCTCATTCTGAAATTCTCTTAAATTGACTTAAAAGGGTTGATTCTGCCTATACTGCTATCAACTAAAAACAAGTCACTCAACCCCGACAATGTGGCCCCGAAGTGAAATCATAGCTCCACTAAAGTCACAGCAAATTTCCCACTGATTTCAGGCAGGTTTCACCTTCTTATCTTCAGCCCTATTTTCAGCTGTGGGAAACACACTCCCTATTTTTTAAAAAGCAAACTCTTTTGCCTCCCCTGCTTCCTCCGAGTAAGTTCAAATTTATGGACAATTGATAGTATCTTCTGAGAAACTCAGACCAAGACTTCAAAAAAATGCTGAGCTGCCCCCTGGGGACATTACATAAAGTATGGCTACAAAAAAGTTAACGTGTGTGCACTTCATGGGTCTGGATGTTATTTCAGTAGTTTGGAGTGCCAATTATTCTTTGATGAATATTATTAACAGAAAACTACTATGACTATAATATTAGGAGTAACAGTTAATTATTCTTTACCTCCACTTTAAAACCCTCCTGGCACAGTCATTATATGGCAGCTGTTGAACAGAGTAATGCAGCAGCCTTTTCTTAAAGCAAGATGCTTATTTTACTTCAAATGTAAATAAACTCATGTCTCCTGCTGCCACGTAAAATGAGCTGTTCATAAGTAAATGATTTTGTATCTTCCTAGTGAAGCAGCAAACAGCCCTCTGTTCTCCACTTCTAATCACCAAAATCTATTTCCTACCTAACTCCAGCATAGACTGACAGCTAATACTTCAGCAAACCAAGTTCTCAACAACAAAATAACTGCTGCTTCCTTAACAGCAGTCTTATTTAGAACACCAGCACATAGGGTTTGCATGTTTTTCTCTCTCATGCCCTCACTTATAAGCAGAATAACAAATGTGATTACAGCTATTAAATATTCCAACTGAAGTACAATCACTTAGCAGTAACGAAAATATATTTTACTTGGCATAGTACATTGATGACTCTTATGCACTTTCTATACAAATGCAGGTTGCCATTTACACAGAATCACAGAATCACAGAATGCTAGGGTTGGAAGGGATCTCGAAGGATCATCTAGTCCAACCCCCCTGCCAGAGCACGGTCACCTAGAGTACATCACACAGGAACGCATCCAGGCGGGGTTTGAATGTCTCCAGTGATTTTTGGATGTAAAAATTAGCATTTACTGAACATCAGTACATAGTAATTGAACAAATAAAAATGTCGACCCTGTCTCATTTCCAAGCTTTCTCTCACCAGCTGAAGTATCAGTTCTTTTCCCTTTCTAACCTACATTTTCCTGAACAGTTTCAAAGAAATGATAGAAGCTACTGAAATGTTTCTATTTACCATAATAATGCAATTTCACTACTTTAGGGATTTTCCTTGGTAAACAATCTCAGATGACCAGAGTTAAGATGAAGACCTAAGCTACCATAAAGACCCCAAACTTACGCCAAATTTGATTCCGTGATTATTTGTAATCTGTGCTCACCTCCCTCTATAGAGTGAATTACACTCAATAGAAGGGATAATTCTAAAGGAGACAATGCAACGTAAAGCCTTATCCTGCCATGAACTAAAGTAGAAGCCTTTTTTTCAATTTAGTCAATGAGGCTTAGTATATCAAAAAGAAAGAACCATGCTAAACATTTTCCTACAGTCTGCACAAGCACAGTATTTAGCATTTTCCTAAATCTGAAATTTAAAAATCCCATTTCTTTACATGACAAAGAGCAGCAACTTTTCTTTGCAATTATTAACACTTGACCATCAAAGGATCCATTCTTAAAGATGACCTTACAAGGAAGACAAATAGCTGTGACTTCTGGTCCCTTTTTCTGAATCATAAAAGGAAGGATTCAAACTTTACATTCTCCAGGAAATATTTCTTCTATTTGTTTTATTGATTTTTTTTTTTTTTTTGCTGGGAGTTTGTAGCAGTTCAACAGCATGGCAGATATATCATTCAAATAAAATTTTAGTAAGGGATTATTTTAATTCAAAGTGTTTACATGTTTTATAATATAACAGGATTTTGGGAAAAGATTAATCTTTAGGAGTTTCAGCCTTTCTGCTTTCCAGGAATTCTAAGAAAGTCCATAATCTACTAGTGAGCGCTCCAACTAAATGCCAGGAGAAAACACAAAACAAAACAAAACAAAGTCCAAAATAAAACACAAGCATGCACATGCATACACACCCCCACCCTCCCCCCCAAAAAAACAGGAAAAAAAAAAAAAGAAAAACACCCCCCCACTCCCCAAAAACCCTAAGCAAATCAAACAAAAATCTGGAAAAACATACTTCTGAAGCACACACTGATCAAAGCTTCACACTCCCTTTTCATGTATGTGTATGAAATGCATCTATCAATCTTTCAGAAAAAGCAACACATCTCAACGTGTTGTCCTCTGCTGGTTGTTTTTGAGATTCAATCATACTGAGTGATTCTCTGTTCTTGCAAAATAAATAGGGTAAGAACTGAAAACCTGCTTATTTTCTGTGTCTGCTCCCTTAACCAATACTAACATCAACTGTGCTAAATGCTGCTTAGGAGCACAAAAAATGGCAATCTACTCAATATTTTCTAGCTGGTGAGGGCAAATATACACACAGAAGACAATAAACTTATCGCTTGACTAGTATTTGCTGTATGCCCACACTTGATTTTAAGTTAACGGTTCAGAGCAAAACATTACAGAAAGCCTCAATTTCTCAGCGTACTTCAATCTTCCAGAATTAAGATGATTTCAGAAAGTAAAACACACACACACACAACCAGCCACCCAGTAGTAAACACATTTGTGTTTGCTAGCTTTAAAACTCTACCTGCCAAGCCAACAGCCAATTGATTTCCTTGGCGTAAATTCGACATTTCCAATCTGGGACATTACCCAATATGAGCACTGTAAACCCTTTCCTAAATGAGGTAATCACACTGGTGCTGCTATAGTTCTGGTTGACTTACAGTTTCCATTACAATAAATCTTTGCTGCACATTCCCAGAGGTTTTACAACTTTTCTACCTCCTTAAAAGAAATCTACTCCAAGTTGAAACCCACCACATAAGACTAAAAAAAAAGAAGTAATTTTTAAAAAGCAGCATATTTTCCTTGATCCTCAAAATAATCTGTATGTTTAAAAAAAAGAAGGGGGGAAGGAAAAAATGTTCCTCTGAGTATTTATAGTTCCATTCTTAAAACTATGAGGACATTGACAATGTTTACTTTTTAATTCTGTAAATCAATTATAAAAAAAAACCCCAAACATTAAAGGAATAAGTGATCATCACCCTTTCATCTTATAGCACTTCTGTAACAAAAAAGGGAGAAAGAATAGACAGAGGCTCAAGTCTCATAACCGACTTACTGCAAGCAGGCTCAAGGCACTAAGAGAACTGCATGATCAGTACTGAAATGAAAAAGTACCAAAATACTCCATTTTAAACAGCTATTAGGAATGGCTATAGTACATATCCACACAACTATCTTTCACAAAGAATTTACTGTGTATTATAGCAACACGATCCTATTTACACAATAAGTTGTTGTTCCAGTCCATCAAGTACACAAGGAATTTTAATGCATCCTAAAAAAATCAATTAGGCAATGATCATCTGATTAAACTGGCACATCAGACCATTCAATTCTTTCAAACATATTCATAAATCCAAGCCTTCACAGTTTGCTGAAGATTTCCAAAACCTATACATCGATATTTCAAGAAGCTGACTTTTAAGCTTAACAAAATTCAGCACAAAATACAGTATTACATGCTATTAACATGAAAAGGCAACACCACCAGACAAGGGCAGAATAGGTACTCTGAGGTATTTCTAGTTCTAGCAAAAATGTTTTTACAAAGTAGCAGAAGGCTTTCCTACAGCACACAGCACTGAAGCACAGAAACATTTTGACAAGGCATTCGAACCCAAACCAGAAACTGATTAGGGCATCATCACTTGCTAGATTGAGGTCCAAAAGGGGTGAGGGAAGAAAAAGAAGTTAAATTTAAAGGAAATTACCATCTTTATAATCAGATCTTACTGCTCACACTACAGTGAAATGTATCACACAATCAAGCCTGAAGTTGCAGGTGCCGAGGACCCCCGCATATTAGTCTTTTCAGTTTTCACATCACCTCTCTGTAATTACAAGAAATATCTAAGACATTAGAAACTGAAAGTTAAACCTGAAAGCATGTTTTTCTGCTTTCTGTTTTTATGTATATACTGCGATCTCCCTGAAGTCCTGCGTGAGGAGTGCTAATAATCCTAAAATTAAATTCATCCCATGCAAACCAGGAGAGAGTGTACAAGAGATGATGAGATAACAGCATTAAGATTTACACGCAAGACCAGCATTTTAAAACCTTGGGATGCAAACACTGGCCCTGTTGCAACTTGCATTTCAGTCATGTTGAAAACTGACAGCATCTGCATGGGTCAACTTGCCCCTAGCTTTCCATTGCCGCCTTCCCCTCCCTTCCCTCCCCCCCAAAAGAGGACAGGAAAAGGCGAAAGCCCTAAAGTTTCCTAACAACACCTTTGTAAGCAATTCATTCACCATATGTATTCATATTGAACAAGAGATATAATCTGTCAAATCTGCCATCCTATAAATTAAATATATGACTCTTATAGTAACACCCTCATTTCTCATACTTCCCCTTTTATAGAGGTGCAGAATAATTTTATTATTAATCTCCTAACCCATTAAGACAATTTTACCCAAATCAGTCCAAAGGCTTTATATATTTATTTGACTCACACTGAGTTTACTGGACATGCCCTTAAAATTTGACAAAATGCTGCAGCATTCTTCAAATTGCATTTTGCTGCAACAGGCTATCACCCATGTTCACATGATAAATCTTGATCTCTGTTGTCAAGCGTTGGCGAAGAAAGAAAACCTCAGATTACCACTAGATTCATCACAGTTTCACCTCTTTCTTACGTGCCTACATATATATCTCAAACCCTTTATCTTGGTTATATTAATGAGTAATGCAAAAAGATTTGTCTGCATTTCAAATTTTGCCCCTTATGTAAGGCTTAGCATTTTGTTCTGGGGCTCGGTGTTGATAACTCACGAGAGATGAGTTCCAAGCTCAAATGCTTAGGAGATCTGGTTTCTCTCTTCACAGTATCCTTTGCAGCCATGTCACAGCACATATCCCATACTTTCCAGATGCTCCTCAACATCCTGTGATTTCCACACAGAATGTTAAGAAAATTTGAGGGTTGATTTGCACCTTCCTGTTTGGTATCAAGTACGCCTAGACCAAAAAGCAGTTGTAAGAGAACGTCTGCAGCATTACGTAGATACCACTTTTTCAATAGATTAGTAGGCTACGCTTGACACCCACACCGCAGATATATACAATGACTGCACCTGATAACATTTCATCTTTTTCATCCTCTTTAATCTTTCCCTGCTTATGCCAGAGGCCTCCCTTCCCACAAGCTCTCTCTCCTCCACCTCTGGGCTGCAGGCTGGAACACACTACACTCTGCTGCAACATGACACAGACCAACTACCTACATCTAGGCAATTATCTTCCTTTCTGCCATTTCCATTAATTTTAACTGGATCTTTAGGGTGTTGCTTTTCATCTTTATTTCTTCATTTGCAGAATCCTGCAGCAGAGCCTGCAAGTTAAAATCTGTCAGGTCCCATAGTTCTAACCTCAAGCCATAACACTCACTGACAAAGAGCCAGACTTAACATTTCGAGGTCTTCTTCAAAACCCAAAAACCTTCACAGTCTAACAAAAAGCATTCTTGTTTCATCCACGGAAACAACTGACACCCTCAGCTGTCTTTGGGCAACAGCAGACTACAACTTAAAATAAGAACAAACTCTACCATTGATGTTTCCCAACCCTTCCTATAGTGTGGCACTTCCACCTTCATAATCCATCTACTCCATGCTCTTTCTGCAAAATAATTAAATCTGAGAACTGTATGTGTTTAAGGCCCGGTATTTTTTAACTGATCGAATTTTCGGAAGTGCCTTGCGCTTTTGATAAATTCAATGTGACACTGTAAAGTATTTTAGTTTTCAGAAAGTGCTGAGATTCATCTTCTGAAACTTCTGGCAATATTATTTATTTGATATATATTATATCTAGAAGTTGGTGTATGTTACACAGCCAATTTTAACAAGCATCGCTAGGCTCTTCTTATTTAATATTCATGTCACAGGAGTAAAAATCCAGCCAGGAATCAAACTGTGGCATCCTGTGCCAAAGACAACTTACCACTCAGCTGGTAAGTTGGCAATTCAATTTACAAACCTGCATTCCTGCATTTTAATCCTTTGTAGAAAGGTGGTAATATATGAGCAATATGAAAAGAACTGGATTCAGATCATTAGAGGTTCACAAACCAAACACACGAAGCTTTGGAGGCCGTCCAAAACAAAATCATGCCTAGGTGGTGATGTCCGTTCAATAAAAATTCAATGTCATAATTGTCCTCTCACTTTTTCCCCGAAGAGCATTAGTGCTCAGAACTGTGCTGCTGCTCAGCCAATTATATTAATGCTGTGAGAAGACAGATAGGGCCGGCAGCCAATCGCCGTGCCAGGTCACTGCCTGCTGACGGGTAATTTACAATTATCAAGCAATTAGCAAATGAAGTGAAAATTCAGCTCTCATCTCCACGTAACGCAGAATAACTCATTTGAAAATTAAAAATATGTTTTAATAACTTCATTTTTGGCTACAGCCACACAGAGAAAAATAAAGCCTCCTTTTTTCAATTTCAATTTTTTATGGCTGCCAAAGAGCTTTGCTGTCTGAAGCTAGCAACCAAACACATTGTCTGACATTTCTAAACTAAACAATCTCTTCCTTACAAGTATCTATCTATTTAACAACAGAAAAGAATAAAAATTAAGACCATTGATAATGGTACTATTCACCCGACTACTACCTTTGAAACTGTTATTTAATTAACCGCCTGGTTAACATCCTCTCCTGGTAGATGGGTGACAACAAGAATTAGCCAAAGAGTTAAAAATTTTATCTTCTTCTCAATATTTAATAATAAATGAAATTTTGAAAAGCTAATCTGCAACTAGTCTGTTGAACAAAACAAATGGTCTTTCCCATTAATGATTGTTCTTACTCTGTTGTGCTCACAATCAAGTATAGAGCTCCTATTGCCTACACTCACATTCCTAATTTAAAACAAAAAAATAGTAAAACATGTTTCTTGATAACCTTGGTTTATCCTCCCCTCTAGAAAACTACCATATCTTCCTTAGTATATGGTACGAACATTGGAATTGACCTTCTTTAAAAAGGTGGGAAGAAGGCCCAAGAGGTCATCATCAACAATGAAACCCAAGTAGATGAAAGCAGATTCTTTCATTTCTATGCCCTCTGATTAAAAAAAAATATCATGACTTGAAAGAATTGGCAAAGGGAAAAAATAGGAAAAGCTACAGGCTCCTACCAGAAGGGTTAAAAAAAAAAAAAGAAACAAAAGAAACACCACCACAACAACCAACGGCTGATGTAAACACATAACACTTCTGTATGCACTGGACAACACTAGTCTTGCTGCACCGGTGTCAGCACTAGGTTTTCATTTTACATTTAAATGTATCTAAGACAGAAAGAAAGATAATTTAAAAACAAAACCAAAACAAACCAGAAGAAAATACACAAGGCTAAATTATGTCAACTGGAGAAAAAAGAAAAATGATGGCATTTGACATACTTCTCTCTCCAAAAAGATACCAGCTACAAAGTAAACATTTTGTTTCACTGTATGGGGCTTCAGAAAACATTCATGCTGTTAACGTAATATATTTACTTTTAAAACAGTCCTTCACCCTCCCTCTGCACGAGAAATACTTCTGATTTTTTTTTCTTGCACCCTCTGTATTACTACAGCATCAGAAAGGAAGAGGAAAGGAGGGAAACCAAAGCAACACAGAAAAATCCTCCACAAACCTGTTGCTGTGGATACTGCATTCCTGCCATGGCTGCCGGGGCCCGGCCCTGCATTCCCACGGGATAGCGCTGGGGGCCGGGAGGGCCGTAGGACTGCCCGGGGTAGGGGCTGCTCTGCTGCGCCTGGGAGTGAGGGTTATTGCCCATGCCGTACAACTGAGGTCTCTTCATCACCATCGGATCCATTGGACTGCCCTGTTGTGAAACACAAGCGAAGAAGTACTTTACGGGAAGGCCAGAATAGCCATGCTTACCGCGGGCAAACGACATACACGTTTTCTCAATGTTTTGTACATTAAATATTGACTTGACATACAAACAGGCAAAGTACCATATCCTGGTTCTCATACTAATTAGATGAGTTTTTGAATGGCGAGTTTGGGACTTCCCCTGTACTTAAAAAAAAAATATAAAAATTAAAATAAAATTTGCACTCAAACTTAAGGTTGTCTCTTAGCTACAGAAAAAGCAGGTATGGTAACTGCCCAATAAATTTCAGCTTAAGAAATAATTAAGTATACTGTTGTGAACTGACTAGCATCACTGACTTTAATGTGTGAATATAAATAAAATCGTGTCTATGGAGAGACGAAACTAGTGGACAAGCCATTTAACCTTGAGAAAACATCTGTTTTCTTACCTTGAAAAAAGAGAAAGTGAAAAGAAAACAAAGTTTCCAAGAAGTGCAGCACATACAGAACGCTGTACTTCAGCGCCTTCATACTGCTTTCACGTGCATTAATAAGTTTCCAGATCACAAGGCAAGTCATAACCCACATTTTACATGAAAGTTTATTTGTCTCCTTAACAGACCTCAGAAAATCCAAACTGCAATCACTGATGGAGGGGGAGGGGAGGCAAGGGTGGGAAGTTTTATTTTTAGACTTTCTGGCAGCACTTACCAAGCACCGTAACAGTTTCAGGACGGGTGTCAACCATTGTGTGGTATTACTCTCATGTTTTATTACTGAGGACTAACTGAACCAGAAAAAATATCATACTTTGTCAAGCGCAGCACTGTATTGTTAATATGACATCCATTTTTTAATTCCTGAGTGCCAGTTATATTCATGGAAGAAAGGGGGAAAAAAGCTTTTAAAAAGCCTTTTGCAATCTCGTCTTCATGAAAGAGACAAATCCCCCCCTCCCCCCTTCTCCCAGGGAAAGAGACCTATTAATTCACCCAGGCAGCCCACCCTCCCGCCAGGAGCAGGATTCCTTCCTGCAGCACATTTTGTACATGTTTTCCTACAGCGTGCTGTTGACCAGTTTCATTTTAAAGCCTCCTATGTAACACAGCTTCTACAAGTCCTCTTTCATTATTCAATTTTGATGTAATAGTTGTTACGACAATAAACTACACACCTCTCATTTCTTCTCATTATTGCTCTTTGCACTACTAACCCACCACGGCTTTTTTCCCCTATATGCACAAGCTGTGTGCTCTCCATAGAAGTCACCACTTAATGAGCTATTATATGTTGTTCTCACCATTTCTTTCCTGCGAGTAACTATCTTCAACCTTCTCACTGTTTTCACTTGCTCTTCCCACCCTTACCAATACTGATTCGCCAGGAACGTCACCAAAGCCAAGCAAAGTGCTCCAAAATGTGGACACACTGCACCTGAGGAGGTGGAAACGATGACCTCCTCCTCCTCTTCCTCCTCCTCCTCCTCACATGACACCTCCATTCGCTTCAGAGGACGGCCCTTTTTTTGCCACCATAGCGAACTGCACATTCACTTCTAATTTTGGATGAGTATTACTCAGCAAATTTCTCTTTATTATTTGGCTTCTTTGTGGCCAGATTAGAAGTTTCTATTTTTTCACCACTAAATATCTCTAATATAAATACTATTTATATTTCATACTTTTCAAAATCAATGGTTCCCCAACCACTTCAGGCCACCTGATCCATACCAACACTATCTTTTTTTTTTCCTTTTCTTTTCTTTTTTCTTTTTTTTTTTTTTAAGCCGTCATGCACTCTCACCACACTTTTAACTAAAAACAACACAAACACAAAGGTTCAGCAGATGAACTAGAGATTCCTTCTTACAGAGTCCCAGGGGACAACTTAAATTTCCTCCAAGATACCTTATCTATATTTATTTCTGTGTTTTAATGCTCATTCTGTGCATCACTTGCCACATTCATCTTCTCAAATATAAACCATCATTCAAAACAAGTCTTGAGTTTCCTTCACAGGATTCTCATGAAGCCAAACAGCACTGTTCATTGCCACTATCTTCTGTTTCAGAGTATTATTTCCAGTTCTCAACTCCAATAACAAAATTAAGCTCAAATTTAATTGTAATTAATTTTGAGCATACTATTTTCTGTTCCATATCCAATACTTAAATATAATTATAAACAATGCAGATAGCTACACAGCTAAAACAGTCTGTCACTTTCCATTATTAAGACTATTTTCAGGTGCACATAAACTTTGCCAAACTTCAAGCATTTAGGCTGAAATTTTCCAGGCCATATGTATGCCTGAGGCTGAAATTCTCTGGAAAATTCAGCAGAAACAGTTCAGCTATGTCTTAGAATGAGGTCACAGAAAAATACATCGTTTATGTTCTTACATAAAACACTTAAAAATACCTCCTGAATACCACGCTTTGGGGCAGAGAATTTTAGTTTACCGGGGTGACATTGGAGGTTCGGGAAAGGTGAGGCGTGTGCCCCTGTCAAGAGAGCACCTGAATGTCACCAGACCTGGAGGAGCAAGGGAGAGGGAAATGGGAGCACACGAGTGGCACAGCGAGACTTCATCAGAGGAGTTACAAGGTGTATGGAGGCAGCCTCGAGTTTGCCAGACAAAGAAAGAGGGGCAGTGGCTTTTACAAAGCAGCGGAGACAGAAGCAGGGCAGGAAGAGTTGAAGAGAAGAAGAGGAAACAAGGTCAGGAGGTGACATGGCTACAGGCAGAAGAGTCTCTGTCCTCTGACTAGCGAACTCCAAGTGGTTGAGGTTTTTTGTGTGCGTGTTAGGAGAGTGAGCCTGACTGCCACTTCATCCCTCCTTTCCTCCTCACCAGCCTGCTGACTCTTCGCTTCTCCTTGTCCTCTCCAAGAGAGCTGCTCCTCTTTCCCTCAGGTGACATCCCTCCACTTCAGAAAGGTGGAGGGATAAAGAGCCAGAGATATTGCTGTAACTCCATTCTGTAGGTGACTCACACAACGCTGAAACCAAGGGGGTTCTGGTCACAGGATATGGATAACAAGGGACCTGGGTGTAATCAAAACTTACTGTGGGTGCTGCAAGTGGGGTATCAGGATTAAGGACTGGAGATACTGTATATGAGAGGGCTAGACTGAGTGAGCCGCAAATATCCCCAGGCAAATTACTGGGACAACCCAGAGAGAACCACCCTGGCTGTCAGCATCACCAGTTCCCTCCAAGGTCTTGGGGAAAGACCAAACAGTACAGAAGAGTACTCTCATCATCTTTAGGACTGGAGAAGGCAGAGTCAGTGAGGAAGCACATCTCATCCTGTGCACTGGCCAGTCTCTACAGAGGGTGGCAACTCACCACTGCTATTCCTGACTCCCTTCAGATTAGATCCCAATCACCCGTGCAGTGCAGCTCCAGGTGAAGAAGACACCTACCAGTGACTCAGTGGCTGTCAAGGCACTATTTCCCAAGGCAAAAGAGAACCAAACAGCTAACTCTCCCC
The DNA here is from genome assembly GCA_013398125.1 of Aegotheles bennettii. Classification (NCBI taxonomy): domain Eukaryota; kingdom Metazoa; phylum Chordata; class Aves; order Caprimulgiformes; family Aegothelidae; genus Aegotheles; species Aegotheles bennettii. Next base: position 322,093 of record VZRW01005508.1, read on the forward strand.
AAGTTTAAGAAACAGGCCTATTGCAGAACTTAAGAGCTCTTGAAATGAAGTTAGTCCTTGCAACATTAAATGTGTTTCCTCCACAGATACAGCTGTATCAGTTTTTAAATACAGGGTCACCTTTGCCCTCACAGCCAAGGGATGGGGCTGCTCCAGGGATAAACGGCAGCGTGGTGAAGGGGCTGTCATGTGCTAGTGGACCGAATGCTTCACCTACCCTGCAGGTAGCAAACAAAGCAGAACATGGTCTTACCACTAAGATAGGTGTGTATGCTGCTTGGGCAGAACAGGAGTCTACTCCTGCATCTGCCACATTTTTTCACCAAAACAAAGAATTTTCAAAATTTACCAATTTAATGCATCCCTCATTTCCTGACTTGAAATCATGGGATTTAAATTGCAGAAAATGTTGTGTATCTGCAACTGCAACTACTTTTGTATTTGATGAGAGATGTGCTTTGAAGGTGTTTTCAGAGGCAGCATGTTCCAGAAAATTTGACCTACAGTCATCCATAAACAGGCCACTCAATCCTCCTACAGCAATGCCTCAGTTTCCCAACTGTAAAAATGAAAAACATCATTATCTTTTCACCAGACAGGTGATTTTAGACTTTAATATGACCGTGATCAATACCATAGAAAGCTCTCTAACAAAAGAACAAATTTTGTCTTCAAAATGGGGTATGGTGAGAAAGACCTGGAGCCATACACTTAGCAGAAAGAAAAAACAGCTGCTCACCCAGTACTGTGTGTCCCGTACAGTGAAGGTAAAAATTTAATTATAACTCTTTCCAACATGCAGAGTTTTCAGCTTTAGCATTCTTTTAAAATTGAAGTTTCATTTTCATAGCAAGAGTTTCTTTCATCCACAACATTCTGAAAAGTTATTTAGAACGAGTTGTTAGTGGAGAAATATGTATTATATTTTCATCTGAAGGTTCCTCTAACATTTACTAAGTTCAAATATTTTCTTTAACATCGGTTTCAACAGTTTACAAATATGAGTTTTGGGTGACAGGATGATTAGTACAAGTATTAACCTCTTCATGTTGTAGGGATCAACAACCACCCTCCACACCTGCTCTCTAACACTGACCAAAAATGACAGCATTGCTCTAACTGCATCACATTCTTCTATAACTCAGTGCGCATGTACGACCATGAATGGATGATGTGTGTATATTCACAGCTTCCGTGCCTTTACTTAGTTCTGTTACATGCTGCACTGCAAAGTTTTAATTACTTTTTAAATTTTATTTTAGTGTCATTGCCGTCATCAATACCTGAATTTTGTCTAGTGCTAATTTAGTCCCAAAATACACACTACCTTTTTACCAATTTAGCTAGTATTTGCTCATGCTTTTTTTATTGCCATATTCTGCCAGGCAAGCCTGAATGAATTCTGCCTTTTGCTTCTGATTCTGCACCTCCTCTTCAACTTGCTGCATTCATTTAAACTTTGCATAGCTCTGCAGTTCCTCAAAATACCCAAGTCTTGTTCTTTGCCTCAGTCCACAGTAATATTGTAATTTATAACTCCTTTATTATAGTGCCTATCTTGTGTCAGTATCAGATTCATTTGAGCACATACTATCAGGCTTTGTAAGAACTGAGCATTTCATAAGAGTCTTTGCCTGTTATGTGGCTTGTGAGCGCAACAGAACAATCAACAGAAGGTTTGCTAATGATTTCAATAGGGCCAACACTTCATTCTTGGTCTTTAGATTGACAGTCCAACCATTAAGGCAGGATGTAGAAAAGCCTCCACTGCCTACAAATAGTAACTGACAACCTTTTCCTGCTACCTGCTCCTTTTTTCAATGTTTTGTATAAAAGTATGCATAAATTCAGCATCCCTGCTGTATGCAGAAGTGGAAAAATTCGTATTTCTACACCTACTTATAAACTCACTATCAACACCACTTCTGCCCTCCTCCTTGACAAAATAAAGAACTAAATGACCTCACCCTGAATTACCTGGAGATTCAATTTTACCTTTTTTAAAGTGACAGGAAAAAAACCCCACAACACTACCATTTTCTCCTGTCACTTAACCAGTGTTTTCCTAGGTATCTCATCTCTGCTTAGATGTGAGGCAGGGTGCACACCAGAATAACTTGAGCAGCTGTCTGACCAAGGCATACCAGTCCTTGCTTTTGGGACATTACTGATGTTATGTATTCATTAAACATATTCATTCTATTAAGTTATCAATGCTGGATTCACTTCTAACACCAAAATCTTTATTTGAAAGACATTTATGAACATGAACAACAATCACAGCTTCAAAATACAGCTTAGCTGTTTAAAGATGCCACAAAGAACCCCACCACCAAAGTCTCGAGGCAGGAAGGAGTGGGAGACACTTCACAAAGGTCACAGTGGGATTCAAATGTGACGACAGAGCTCTCATACAAGGCAGACAGAGCAATTCACTACAAGACATGAGCATTCACATGAGATATAACTGCTCTTCAAGTGAAAGTGTGCTTTTTTGTTTGTTTAAACAAAAAAAAAAACTGAAAGAAATCTTGGTTTGGCTAACAACAGCAAATGCTGCAATTTAAAGGGACTATAAGCCACAGCCCATCCCAGCAGCTAATGCTACAACATCGGCGCCTATAACAAAACAATATGAACTCAACACTCTCAAGTAGGCTCGCCCTCAAACTCCTAGAGCTACTGAATACAATAACTCTTTGTTTATTCATTCATCTGCAGCCAAAGCTTCTGTCTCCGCATTAAAAAAAAAAAAAAAAAAAAGCCTTTTTATTAATACCAAAGCCTTGAAACCTCATAATAAAGACAGCTGACAATCAGCTACCAACATTCCAAGAAAGATGGGCATGGAGCTCCCTGCTCTAGGTCAGGCACCAGGTTACAAATTTATCACTAGAGATAATCACAAGTATTCAATATAATACAATGACACAGCTGGCATGAGGACGCAACTGAGAAAAAGATAATCCCTTCCTAGATAATGCCATCATTTGCATGAACATGTACATGAACTCCTCAGCCAACACGACAAAAGTGTATCAAAACACAACTCTTGTTATGCATGTTTTAAATACCCATTTAAGAAAGATGCAAGCAACTCTTAAAAAAAGTATTAATATACAACATTAAATTCTGACTTAAATTAATATTAGAATCTGAGAGGTGACTGGCAAACATGCCTCCTGTTTTTTGAAATAGGAACTCAGCTGTCCATACTTCACTAAACTTAAATTTAAAAAAGTCAGTTGCACAAACACAACAAGGAGTAAGTAAAAACAAGGAGCCAAGTTCAACATAAGCCTATGATAAAGGAAAATCCAGTGAATGAAGAAGCAAATACTAGCACAGATCAAACAAAAACAGCAATTTTACTTGTTTTAAGGGCTCTGCATACTGTCTGATTCCAGCTGCAGGGAGACATCAGAAAGATACTTTCTGTTTTGAGTGGGAAATTAAGTAATTAAAAAGGGGCAAGAGAGACAAATCAAAGCTATGCCCCACAAAGAGCAAACACTACTCCACTAGAACATTTACAAATAATCATACAAGTGTCTCTGTGGAGTTGGGAAGAAGGATATATGTATCCCTGTTAGCCAGTTTTCTTCTGGATCCTCTCTAATACAACCTGAAAACTAGAAGGTCAGTGAGTCAGCTTTTCTCTAGTAATTGTTTTGTAGACAGATAAACCAGAAGGACTACCGAAAGAACAAGTCACAATGAACACAGTATAGAAAATAAAAACCTGCTTCCAATGAAGCATACACAACTAACCTCTGCACTTGCCACTACAAGTGCATGCAATGGTTAAGACAACATCAAAAAGCAATTATACACATTTATCACAGCTAATGGCCAAAAGAATCCTATGTTTCTGACAAGTTCACGCGGCTGTACAGCTCAGAACTGCTGCCCTTCAAGTTGCCTTTGCCATTGCCAACTACTGACATACAGGGAATGCCCTAATTGCTCTTAAGTCTACTGAAGGTGTGTCATCTGTCCCCATGACACTTGAACACTCAGCCTTCCTCTGTAACCCACTTTCCTAATTCCACACTTGCTCCAGGAGTATTTGGGAATTATCTTCCTGTCCTTATATTTGTTTTTGCCAACTTGGATGTTCCATACAGAGGAGACCACCTTCCTTTAGGCATGCAGAAGCTCTAGTCTAGCCAAAGTGCTCCCCAGCGAGTTAGAAGCAATTTCTAGTGCAGCAGAACTTAGAAGTTCTCACAGATGTCTTCTAGCAAACCTGTCTGTGACCATACAACAAGTCATTGACTCCAGCTGCTTTACCTGTTTGCTGCCAGATCGTGACCGTGCTTTAGCTATTTCCATCTGCAGTTCAGCATCTGAACTTAAAACTGTCCGTGTAGGGTGGTTTTGCACCAATACAACAGCTTTGGCGCTGGAGCATGGGAGACATGGGCACAGTTCTCAGTCTGACATTTTTTCTACCGAAATAGTAACCCGCGGCAGGAGAACAATGGAAAACAGTACCTTAAAGTTCTCAGGCTAAATTCACCAAAGGGTGTCTCACAGCCCTAAGGCCTTCTCAGTAGCCAGTGTTATGGCTCGACAAGGAAGAGAAAATCCATTCATAAACCCAGAAAACTGTAAGTTAAAAAAAAAAAGCCCCACCCAGAATACCAGCTACTTCTGTTTTGCCTGGCAATGAGGTTCTCAGCTTCCTAGACAAGTAAACACCTTCAGTCACTGTGCATGGCTACCATCTGGGACTTGAAAAAAATTCCCTTACCTACTTTGTACAGCTCTTACACAAACACAGGGTTAGATGGACAGAAAAGGATGTACTAAAAATAGTGTCCGTCAGCCAAGTAGCAGAGAGCAGCCTCGAATGGAATGAAGAGAGGTCTGCAGGAAGGCTTCCCACAGAGAAGTACTGGAGTACGAGAGAAAAATGCAGAAAGTCCTGAAAACCAGTGACAGAAGGGGGGGTGGGGAATGAAAGAAATCCCACATCCACTTCAAATTGTTAAGAAAAACCTTCCTAAATCTAATAAATATCCAGGTAGATCTGAATACACTTTCTCTGTTACATTACTTTATTAGCAAAAATAAAATTAAAGGCTAGATGTATTTAATTGCTGAAGAGAGCACTAGCTGAGACAGTGACATTATGGACACTGGGGAGAACACTGTACCCACAAAAAGGCATAACCAATCACAACTAGGTCACAAGCCAGAGGTACGTACAGTTAGCTGCGGATTTTTTCCACTCCAAGCATTATCTATAGTTCTATATTAACACATATGCACAAAAAGGTATGCTGGTCATATATCCTCAGCATTTATGGCAAATTATTAATCAAGTCCCACCTGAAACAATTTGTTAAATTGATTTTAATCACTGGGCCTCTCATGTGAAGCTTTGTATAATCAGCATTTCATTTACAAAATTAATTGCCTGATTGATTCTCAAGAGGCAGTAGCTGTCATTACACTGCTGTCATAACTTTTGAGTAGGGGTGTCACAACACTGAATTCTGACAGTATGAAGAGCACTGCTATTTAAAAATTGAGGGCGGGGAGGTAGGGGGGGAAACAAACACAGTGATTTCACAGAATTGCTCTTTAGCCCGATAGAATGTTAAAACCATTTCCCAGCTGTTTCAGCCAGCCTCCCCATTTTCCATTCATTGAATAATGCGCTACTCAGCTATTCAGTCTCTTTTCTTAGAGGCAGGTCCATTTAATTCAATTTTATCATAGTTGCGGTTGCATAAAATGAGTTTGTTGTTGAATATACAAAAGATTTAATCACAGGCCACTCTTAAGGTTATTTGTAGAGCAGAGTTTGACTTTCAAACACATAGAACTTTTTTTCCACAGCCACCACCTTCTGGGAAGCTACTTTCAACTAGATTTTTTTTGTTTTAAACAGAATGAAGCAAACCCTAACTTTACAGAACTCATCTAGGAGCTCCTTCAGAAAGCCTTTTTTCTCCCCCCGTATTTTAAGCTATCTATAAGCCTCAAAGCTCTCCAACAGTCAGAAGCAAAGCTCCTTATACTTGCTGTAGCTACTTCTATACCCCATTGCTACTACATTCTTGGAAGAGACTGGAGCGCTCCAGAGAGGCGGCACAGGCCAGCGGTTAGGGCACTGAGTCATAAGACAGGGCTTCTATTCCTGGCTCAGCAGCTGACCTGCTATGCAAACATGAGCACAACACTTCACCTTTCTGTGACTGGGCTTTCACTCTCATAATAACACGTATTATATGCACTCTTAACAAGGAACAAGACATGAAGACTTTGGGGAGACTGATGTCAGTTATTATCAGCAAGAAACAGGACTAGGAGTCAGAAACGGGTAGGCTACGGGAAGGAAAAAAAACAACTCTAGAAGGTTTTTAAAAAAAGAAATTGCATCACAGGCTGTAATAAGGTACTCTGAACTTTCAGAAACCTACCTTCAAAAGGAAAAAGGTGTCTGGCAACATCTTTTTTTTTTTGTAATTAAAAAAAAAAAACCCAATCTTAAGTTTCTGCTAGAACACTCGGAACAGTATTAATGTCTTTGAGAAACTGACCTATTTCTAAGGTAAGTCCAAAAATAAGCCTCTCAACTTCTCAAATTCAACCTTACGCACTAGATTCATCAAGTACTCCTGAATGAAACGTATTTAAAATTTCTAGGCCATGCTCTGAGATTACACTACTACAAAAAAAGCAAATGAGACTTCTTCAAAAATGGTATTATACCTACGGCTGGCATATATAGCAAACCTCACCAGAATGCAATTTCAGAATAAATCAGAGGCCAGATAACAGCAGAATCTAGCTGATACTCTAGAAAACACAGCCTCTCTTCCCTTCCCATCCCCTCAGCTCTTATTCTCATCCCTGACTGCTGTCAAAGATTATCTTCCACTCCCTTCTGCAAAGTGCCCTGCTGCTCTCTTATAGGCACACAGCATACATTGCCTTGATATGAAGAACCTAATGCAATTTTCTTCGTTTTTGCAGGTCTCTGAGTTCATGATGAATAAAATCAGGGAGAAAAAAATAAAATAAAACCACAAAATAGATAGGATACTGGGATAAATAGACATAAAAGGATAACAGAATGGAAAACTCCACCAGGCAAAGAAAAGCATAACGTTGTTCTCCTATTGTAACGTGACATTGCAACTAAGGGAAATTCAGAAAGTTCTGGCCACACTGAGAAATGGTTGCCAAAAAGTTTTAAGAGTTATATACCTCTGCCACACCAGGAAGAACAAAAGCTCAGAAAAAGGAGAAAATCACCCTACTCACACCAAGTGACAGCAGACTGGGACATTAAAAAGCAGTGTAAAGCACTGACTTTCTGTATTTGTTGGTTTCTAGCCTCACAGCAGGTAGCTTTTTCTCAACACTAACAGTCTGTTGTTTTTTTAAAAAAAACTACATAAGAAATGGTCTTAATTAAATCAGAATTAAATAAGAAAACATGGGAAAGCCCCTAGCTAGAGCAAATATATGCAAAATTCCTAAAGGATAAATTTAGGATCAGGATAATTGGAAGGCAAACTCAGGCTCTATAACAGAAGCCCTGTCACTTCTTCAACTGCCAAGAAACTGCTTCTCTTGTAACATATTTTCTACGTTAAAACTGTTCCTGTAGAGACTGAAAGAACTTGGTTGTCAACAGTGCAAAACACTAATAGTCACCGGGAAGCTAACCCGTTCATCTTTTTCTACCATCGTTCCATGACGGTCTCTGCATCATGTTGGCCGAATATCATAAAAATCCACTGTCCCAGTTAGAGACGTATCATCAGTGTCAGCTCAGTCCAAGGGTCAACTAGGTACAGATAACAAACCTTGAGCTAGACACCTGTACTGTGGAGCTGAAGCAAGAGAATTTTGGTGAGTGCCTCCCTGTGATTCTTTTGCATTTATAATGACCTTCCCCTTCAACACAGACACTGTCAGGAGCACGGAACTAACTTTCTGGGAAGCAGCAAAACAAAAACTCACCAGCAGCATGTGATTTAAAGCATTAAAAATAGCTTTTTTTCAGCAGTTAATATAAAAATTTAAAATAATCACCAGAACAAACCACAGTTATGAGTGGAAATTTTCATTACTGATTGAAAACATTTAATAGTTCCATAATAAATTAGAAGAAACAGTAGACTGAAGGTCAAAGCCCCTGTATTACTTGCGAGAACAATGTGACTGGAAACCGTGAATTCACACACATGCCAACATTCACACCAGCTCTTCTGTATAATGTAACTGATTCCCAAGTATCATTTTACAATTCTGATTAGGTCTTACAAAAATCTTGTTTATTAAATTGCTTTCTTTAGGCATGCATAGCTGCTAATTTGTTTCCAACTAAATCATGTATCCTCTGAAAAAGATTACATTGCAACAGCAAAACAACACTCCTGGGATTATGCTTCATCTGGATTTTAGAATTAAAAGGACAAATATTACAGGAGTTGTAAATTTCCCTTTAAAGGTGGTGGTAGTGAGAACACCCTGCGACAGGGTAATTCCAATCAGAACTATTAACATACTTAGCATGTAGCACCCATTCCAAAACACACACACAGCAAGTCAAAAGCTCAAAGTATTAAGGGATCTGTTCAGCTTTAAAATTTAATTTCTGCAAAAATAAAAAAATACTGCTCTTTAGATCAACATATATGTATTTATACAAACATATTTTGTAAGGAAAGTAAATAATGGTAGCAAATAAATTATAAGATCTGCTGATTTAAAAATATTATCAGCTCTAACACCCACAGGTTTTAAACAAACCTGAAAATGTGTGCATTTGGGAAATAATCCCAAAGAACTCTAGAGAACAGACCTCTAAAAACATATCTGGATACTAATAAAAAGTTCCCTATGGCTTGCTCAGGAAAAAATTCTGACTTGGGTTTAAAACAGGTCAAATTCTGGTTTAACCCTGGTGCTTTCACCTCCTTCTCACTCAAAATAGGCAAAAGTTGCTAAGAACTCCCTGCTCTTTTCTCAATCACTCCAAAAGAGACAAATTATTCCACAAACACCATCAGACTGTGAAACATGCTAGAACATCTCAGCACAAAGAAACGCATATAACACACGCATATGGATAAGTGCAGAAATAGGGAAGCAGGATTAACCATAAGCATGAACATCTCTGCAATAAATTATCCTGGATGTTCAGAATTAAGTGCATGGTTTTAGTACAGCAACTATTCAGAACTTTCAGTTTCTACACAATGAAGGCATGTGTTTTCAATATATGATCATAATTTTATTTTAATATCATACTATTTGAAATTAAATTAAAAATCAACATGTAAAATGTATCTGGTCTGAGAAATATGAAGCAGGAAAGCTGATCCACTTCTTCAGCATTTCTCATCCAAAAAACATAATTTAACAGGAAATCTGACTATGCCATATTCATAGAATTTCCTCCCCTCTCCCACAGCAGAAAACATTAATTTCAAATTCTGTCTGCCTGAAAGCTCTTGGCTTCTTTCCACTTCTATGCCCACCTCTTACTCCCCAGTCCTTCAGAGAGCCCACATCAGCCATTGTGAAAACACCAACACAGCTTTCCTGAAAGCACTTCAAAAGAAACTCCTTTATTTGTTAGGGAGGATATTTGGGATTAATGAGCCCCCTTTGGGCACAACCCAAAATACAGTATTCCCAACTTCCTAAAATTACCAAATCTAGAACAGAAATAAAATTATCGATCAGGTTAAATGGGAATAAAGAGAAGGAACTTACTGCCTTCGCAAACACCGAAGCAGTACGGATATGGGGAATCTTGCCTGTATATTTGAGTAAGCTATTTCTGAGGGCAATGGCAATTTGAGTATATTTACACTGAAACTTTCTCCCTCCTCCAAGGCTGCAACTTAAAGCAGCCTCTTCCTGCAGGTGATGAGGGCTGAAGACAGTTCATTCTGTCAAAATCACTTGGCCTAGTCAGAAGAGGTCATTTAGCGGCTAAGACAGATGTCTCTCAGCTGATATATCTAAAAGGCAAAATAGAGCAAACAAGCCCGAAGACTCATTTTAGCAACAGGGTATCTGCAATTCCAATTTTAGGTATTGTTCAATTTAGGAAGATGTTATTCATCCGACACTCATTTGCAAACTTCAATTTAGGATTGAAGAGCTGCAGATACCATGTCTAAAATTCTGAAACGTAGATTCCATTTATTCTTCAAAGAAAAAAGATCTTTTCTTAAAGCCATATTATTCACTTCACATCTAACCTGGCATTTCAGACAAACCTAGCTCTTCTTCAGCCAAACTTACGATTTCTCGAATACATTCTTCCCCTTCTCCCTTTACACTCCTACCCCTATTTTTTCTTTCGCTCAGCTCTTTCACACAGAAAAAGAAATTGAATTAAAAAAAAGGAAAACTGAAACTGATTATACAACAGAAATACTGTCAAGGATGAAAAGTAAACGCTACACATTTTTAAACTAAATTGCTCAGTGCCCAGGAAGATGAGACACTGGTTACAAAGCTAACACAGACAAAGAATCATTTCAGGAAGAGATACACCTGAACAACAGACTACCAGATAAAAGTAGAAATGGACAGTACACTCAAAACTACAAAAATGTCATCAGACTGTTTTGACAGAAAGCATTACATTTCCAAAAATGAGAAACAACAACTCAGGCCCTTGAAATAATCCTATTTGAATCCACATATCCTCTCACACCAACCCTACGCCAAGTTCAGCTCACACAAAGTTTGGGGATGTGAGGGGAAGCATATGTATAAATAATTCCTTTTTGCTCAGTCTGTTACTACTACAAGACAGAGCAACATCTGTTTAGGTCTGTCTTATCCTGCTTCAGAGCAGAGGGATGGATTAAATGACCTCCTGATGTCCCTTCCAGCGTTGCTTTTCTACGATTTGGAAGTTATTACATCACCTCTATTTTATTTTAAGACTTCTCCTGTTTCTGCAATTTGCTTTTCATTTGAAGTCATAATCCTCAGTTTCTGGCAAAATGAGACAACACGGACATTGTAACACTATGAACACGCTAGAAATATTGATAGAAGAAAATTAAGACCAAAAAAAAAAGTTATGTTTTCAAACTAGTAATTTCTTAAGAAGTAAAAAAGATACATAAGAAAAACTGTTTCTAAGGAATTTATGTTAGTATTTGCAGAAACTACTAAAAAGCTGTAAAGAAATGCTTACATATTCTTATTTTTTGGGGTGGTGCAAGGATAAGATGTGCTGTATTCTAAGCAGCAAAGGAGATATGGGCACAAGAGAACCAGAGAAGATTGCTAACATTAAAGCATCACCCATGTAAACACCTCTCTTTAGGTACCCACTTCTGACTGAACAGGCAAGAGAGATCATCCCTGACAAACACATCTACATAACATCACCCTTCCTCTGACTCCATCATATACCAGACGAGCACCCGCACCTCCCTCTGCATCCAATTTGTGTTGGTCTTTGTACAACTTGTGCCTAGCAAGTCAATTATGGTCCTGTCTTGTGTGAAGATCAATAAATTTCAACAATTCCCTAAACAATTAACATCTTTGGAAGCATTTTTTTCAGCTTCATCAAGGAAGCTTCTTTCTGTGATCCACAGAGATGCATGCAATTAGAGCGATAGCACAACAAAACTCAAGGAATAATGAGAAAACAGGAGACAAAAAGTGTCCAACACAGAATTCATTAGGCAGCCACAGACTATTCCACCTGTTGTGTTGTATACCACGTGCTTGTAAAACCACAGAGGGGGACCAAAAAAACCCAAACAGATATATCCAAGCGGCGAGGACCATGAATTTTGATCCCTTTTTAGATGCTATTGTTACCACAGCCCAGGAAGCTGTTAATTGGCCTAAGTAATTGGTTTAAATACCCAAGTCCCGTTATAAAAAATATACTACGAAAATGCTTACACACCTATCACAAGCAAGAAATTCTTAACTAAAGTTCAAAGCTGAAAAGGCACTAGGGACTCATCTACACTGAAGGAAAAAAATGCATCATTATACCAATATAACTAGCTCAGTGTGGAAACTTACTCCATTATAAGAGTACCCTTTCCCACTTAAGTTTATGTGCTTTGGAAGTAGAGCAAGACAAAACCATGAAAACTCTTATTCTGGTATAAGAATGTCTCCACGGGGAGTTATATTGGTATAATTATAGCATATAATTATAGCACATAGTTGTACCATTTTATTTCCTTGTGTAGACAAGCACTAGGTGCCCAGTCCACATACATCTTCTAGCAAAACAAATGGTTATCAAATTCCAATAGAGGCACATAAAATACTTCGCTTTTATTTTTGTTTGATGAACCTTCTTCACTTTGAAGTGATGAATTACTTCAATTAATCTTCCTTGCAAATGCTTTTCTCTCTGCTATTCTATATGGTAATAGATTATTCTTCTGGTGGAGGCATCATAAACTCACACTTTGAGAATGGCTGCAGTATCTCCCACACTGATTTAGGCTCTCATCATACAAAGTAAGTGGTGAGAAATCAGGTACTAGGAAGGAATAAGGTGCCGTTTACACATTTGACTGTTAGACTCGCACCTTTTATAGTACATCCCCAGCTACTTTAAACAGTCAAGTGCTTCAATAATTTAGTCTCTATCCTTCTGACAATTTCATTCTCACCTCATTTGCTATGGAAGTTAAAACATTTCAGTCAACGTTGAGAAAGCCATGCTTNTCGTCCCCCCCCCTACCCCCCTCACACTGGGGGGGGGGGGGGGGAGAAAAAGGACATCTAAAAACCACGCCACACTAGTTGAACTTCAAACTACAAAAGAGAACCATAAAGGATATACAAACTATAAAACTACAAAAGACTCTTCACAATCTTTTGAAAACAAATGACTTTTCAAAAGATACTGAGCTCAAAAACCCAAGCTTAAGCCAAATAAATTGTCACTGTTTATGAGAAAGATCCCTTAAAAAGGGAGCAAACAGAAATACTGGATACACCAGCCTCCAAAAAGCAGAAAGCACTGACAACCTGACACAGAGATGGCACCTTTCTCTATTAAGAAAGGTTAAGTGACCCTAGAGATAATTAAGAATTATGGTAACCATTTTGCAGGACACATAGGTAAATACCTTTTGCAAAATGTGTATTTTCCTCTTTAACTGTTTTGTAAAAAATTGCATTGCCAAAAAAAGCTCTTTGGGGGATAGGCATCCCTGTGTTTTCTTCTGTACTTCTGAACCATTTCATCCCTCAGCATTACACCGGGTTTCATCACCTCAGTTTTGGAATACACCCCCAGGACTCCAAACGTGTCTCGTCTGCTCCCACAGACACCAGCTCACTTGGTGGCAGAGATCTCTCAGCCGGGCTGCCCCTTCCTTCCTTGCCATGCCCAGCACAGCCCCTCAGCCCTCCCCAAGGCGCTCATCGAGTTTGCTGCCCTGCATGGCGCTGCCCGCACACAGACCCAGTGGAGCGACCCCGCAGGAGGGCTGCTGGAGCCACAGGGAGCACCAGCGCTGGGCAGAGAGGACCACCACGGAGCTCCTTCCCAGAGGCGCCCGCGCAGCCACAGCTGAAGTGCCAGCCAGGGGCAGAGACTTTTCAATGGACTGTGAAAGCAGCATCTATGCAACAAAACTGCCGCCCCATTTCCAAATCAAAAGCTTGCAACTCTGTACAGAAATTGCGTACCTAAGCGTTAAGGTCAACTGATCTGGAAATTCATCGTGGTATTTTCCAATTTGCCACTACGCCTCGCGTCTGCAAATATGCTTGAAAAGAAACACTGACAGTTCTTACATGCAAAAATTTAACATATCAAAAGAAAAGCAACAGCGGGAAAAACTCTGAATAGGTATTGTAAAAAAGGACAACAAAAAAGAAATGTATCAAGCCTAACAGGAAACGGGTATTAAAACCATTAGTTCTAATGGGTTAGCGAGATAACGAGAGGAAGGTTAGTCCAGAACTCCAACAGAAGTCTGGAGTCACTTGCCTGTATGATTTGAAAACACTATAAATAGCGGAAGGAATTCATTTCACCTGCCCTTTGACATCAACACCTGAGCTTATCGGCTTAAACTTTCTTTAGAGCAAGGGGAAAAACATGTAACTTTAGGAGCATGATTCATTAGACCTGCATTACATGTCTACTTTAGGATGAGATGATTCACACCAAGAAATGACTATTTCTTTACACCAAAGAGAAGAAAAGCCCACACAAAAAGATCAGGTATAAGTGCCTACAATACATATGGTTAGATGAGTCCTACCCCTGAAATCTAATATTTCAAAGATACTGAAGGCTTATTTGGCCACTGCATTCAGTGTACTCTGTACAATTATCATTTGGGGGAAAAAAATAGCTTTTACTCTCTGTCTGAGCTTCTTTCCTTTTTAAGAGGGGGATAACAATGATTCCCTGCTCCAGAGAAACGTTGAGAAATTAAATATCTGCCATTATTTACAGAGTAATTTTACACTCAAGATACAGTCTCCTGATGAGTTTAAGCTGATGAGTTAAGTCTGTACCACCACCAAAAGGGGCTGTCCTGCCCTGACCCCCACCCTCTTACCTCTGTGCTCGAAAGATTGTACTGCAAGTCAGATCAGCTCAATGACCTGGCTGAAAGCTAAACTTTCACAGGTTTTGTTTGGCAGGATTAGTTTTCAGAGGAATCAGCGAGCTGATGCGACTCACCTTATGACACAGGGAAGCAGCAGGGAGCTGATAAAAGGTTGAGACTGGTCTTTTCAACAGAAGTGAAGTCTTAGATCAGCTTCAGGCGACCATCAGACTCACCCTTTGGTCTAAGACCTTTTAGCAACACAAAACTCAATAAAAGAGTGCCCAAAGAGTGTAACAAAAGGCTATGGTAAAATGCACAGGTAAACAAATTAGGTTTTCAAATTTTCTTCAGTTTTTCCCAAAGAAATTCTGGCTTGGTATCTACACAAAAGGCACACGTCCACTTAGTTCAGCACATATTTTCCTATGCATTTATATGTTACAACTTTTCTCCTGTTAATTTGCTCTTTGTATCAGCCCTTGATCCTCAAAGCCAAGAATAAAAAGCTGCCTTTTTGAGGAACACACACGTGGATCTTCTGACAAATGTCTAAAGAATGAACTCGATTTAAAAAAATACTCCTTGCTTATTCCCAAGCATTAATCTAAAAATGACAGAAAAAAACATGCTACTGAATGCTCAGTATCAGATAAACATTTGTGAAAAAAAAACTAAGAAGAAGAAAAAAGTCATATTCATCGTCTCCTTCAGTCTGCAATAGGATATATAACCCCACTTCTGGAGAGAAAAACTACACTTCTACCTATTCCTGGCACACTGGCTGAGACGACCTGCTCGAGTAACACAGACAACCATATGAGAATTCAGGGACTTCAAGAAAGTAAAAATGCCATCAGAAATTGTAATTATTTGAACCTTCTGTTATGATGCCATGACCAGCTGCAGCCTTAACAAAAAGCACCTATTTTCCTCTTCCATCTCTTCAAGGAATACATCAACCCCAAGCAAAAAAAGAATTTAAACTGACTGTTAAAAAGCAGGAGTAGAGTGAAGGAACAAACAGGGTAAATCATACTCAGCTTTTCAAAACCTAAAAGACAAGTAACTATCATAGGTAAATCTGAGACTTATTTTAAGAAACAAGAATTGTTACAAATAAACACCTAAGCCTTTTTAGAGGCAAAGCAATAGAATTTGGAGACTACCAGGCCAGAAGAAATTTGCCTTTGTTCTTCTCTGAATTCCTAAGGTATTTTCCTACAACAATGAAACCTTAACTAACTTTTTGACAGGCTTCATTCACCATCTTAACAAGCTACATCATCCCAAAGAAAATATGGCACATGGAGTAACAACCAGCCGTCGCTGGCAGCTTGCTTCTCTCTACACCCCCAATATTCTGAGAAGAATTGAAGGGAAAAGAAATCTATGAAGTGAAGTATCAGGTACTATAAAATTGCACAGACTGCATCTAGCACATCACATTCACTACTTTATACAGACAATTACACGCAAAGTGTTCCCTCTCCTCAGTTCCTGTCTTTCCCACATATTCCACATACAGAGCAACACCACATTTCAGTTTTCATGCTGACATCTTTTTAAATATCTTTTGGGCAAATATAGAAAGAGAGATTTTTAACTAGAGCTGCCATGCCAGGTAAAAAGTAACAAAACTCTGCGTGTATATATTTATTTTCCAGCTTGGTTTTGCCTCCTTTGTGTGTTCCCCTCTTTCCTCTTATCCAAGTCTGCTATTACTTAGAGGATCAGCATTAGAGGAAACTGAAAAAAACCCAGCACTACCACCCACTTGTACGATTCCTCCTCTTACACTGCCAAGTCTTGCCAGGATTTGAGGGCTTGCTTGTTTGGGTTTTTGGTGGCTTCTTTTTTCTAATGCAACTTGACCTCTGGTCACAAGAAGTGCCTACATAGGAAGCTAGCTAGCAAAGGCACTTTCCCTGCTGTCACAAGTTCCCCAACAACTTCTGCACACGGATTTGTTGGAGGACAGAGAGAAGCAAATGTAACTCAAGAGGGAGGGATGGGTACCGGGGTCACTCAAAAGCCTTTTTCTCCCTGCATATACAGTCACACTACTCTTGCGCAACTGTAAAATGGCAGAAGAGACCGAGGATGGCTTTCCCATCACTCCAACGATTTGGAAAGTGAGAAAGGAATTTGGAGAAAACATTTAAAGAAGGAAAAAGAAGTATCACAAGACAAAGGAGCAAAAAAAAATATTATGATGTTTGAATAAAATAGTGTGATTTTGGGAAGGAAAGAAGTGAGACAGCAGCAAATAATCCACAAATAAATCTTTCACTCCCCACAAGAGAAAAAGCAGAGGAAAAGCCTTGAAAAACCATATCCCATAACAGAGCTGACACGTAATAGTGTTAGTATCTCCAGAAGCAGTACAGGAACACATCCACCATTATGCAAACCACACTAGCAAAGTAACAGCTCACTCGGGCCCTTCCTAACTCTCTTCCTAATAACAAAACGTGTTGTTGTTGTTGTTATTAAAATAAGTTGCGAAGACCTCTAAGGAGGAATGGGGGACTATGCAAAGTCCTCCTGGGGCAGGCAACCCCTCTCCACTGCTTGTTCACAAAGTGCCACATTTAGCAAGTTCCTCACTAATAACCAAACCCCTAAATGCTACCCCAATGTATAAGACAACCAACCCATGTACCTAAACCTGAAACTTTTTGAGGGTCTCAGTTCATCCAGAAAACATCCTCACTGCCACCAGCATTCACACACAGAACTCCTGACAGCTGAGGCAGCGGTAGCCCTCAGATCCCTAGCTAATTCTTGGAATAACCTTTTTCTTTATTTTTAAATGCTGGCAACTACGCCAACACGTTGAGCACTTCAAGAACAGTGTTCTAAAATGCCAGAGAGTTTGCTTCGGATGCTGCCCAATCAGCCCCTCCTCTTTAAAGGAAGAGCTCAATTAAGTCGGGAACTTTTCTTCTGAATGATTTCAAATGTTTTTTCTTCGTTGTGGTTGGATCTCAGTTAGTGTAATTGCTATTTGTATCAAAACATTAAAAGGTCTGGTTATGGGGTTTATTAGAAAAGCAAAATGTGTTTTTAATACTTTAAAAAACAACCACAACAAAACACTTTGTAGCACTATTTCCCCCTGTATTTGCATACCACATGTTCAACAACAAGAAGAGTGTTTTACTAAGTTAAAAATCTCAAAACCATCACTAAAGCAGTAGCTCCTGCAGTCTGTTGGCAGGACAAACGCCTGTGTGCCAGGCCGGGGGGTCTATCAGCTTCAGGGCTTCAAAGGGGAAAAAATGTATTGTAAAGCAAAGCATAAGGTACGAAACAAACAAATACAGTGTCTCTTTATTAGCAAAAATACAATGTTAAACACCAGAAAAAGGTGTCACTGGGAGAAGATAGCTGGAAATACTCCGTCTCTGGAAGATGCGCGGGAGGAGACCTCCCAGGGGCAGCCCAGCCACACAGCCCGCAGCTCTGCCCCAGCTCAGCCGAGGCTCTGCGGGCTCCTGCCCCCCCGCAGCTCACCCCGGGCCGGCGGGCGAGGAGGGAATCCCGTTCGCTGGCACTGCCCCTGCCCAGCCGAGGGAGGAACGGCCACCACACTCCCCGAGCCATGCAAAGGGGGGGAGGGGGGCGGGGGCAGCGGCCCAGCCCCGCTCTCCCGCGGCGGGCGCACCAGGCGCACCTGCTGGGACCGGTACCGGAGGCCCCGGCGCACGGCCTGGCCCGGCGCCCGACCCGCGACATCGCTGAACAGCGACGGATCGCTTCTGGCAGCGGCGAGGGGGCCGCCGTGACCGTGTGCCGNCCAGGCGCCACCAACACCCCGCCCGCAACCGGCCCCCGGCCCGGGCACACCTCCGCCGGCGGGGAACACCCCCCGGGGGCGGAACACCCCGCCAGGACGAGCTCCGGGCCAGACCCGGCGACGGGAAGGGCCGTGCGACCAGCGAAGGGCCCCCGGCGTGCTCCGGGCAGCCTGGCGAGGTCCCGCCTGCAGCCGGGACGGTGCCCGCCCCACGGGCCGGAGGGACTCGCGAACCGAGGACACTGCCAGCACAGCTACTCCGCCCCTGCCGGCACCCAGCCTCAAAAATACCTCTGTTTTCCCAGAAATATTTCGTTAAATAGCCTCTCCCTGCCTGCAAATATCTCTTACCACCTGTAAATACCATAAAACAGCAACAGCTCTAAATAAAGAGCGTGCTCATTTTCCTCGACTTGGGAATTTCAAGCAACTAAGAAACACTGAATTTAGACAAAAATAAATCACGAAAGCGCAATTATTTTCCATAAATCACGCCTGAAAGTAACACATCAATACCACCACTTCATATAAACAGATAATCCAAAATATTCACAACATAAATTGCTACACAAAAAAACAGAACTCCATACATTCCACCCAAATCAAAGGCTGCAAATAAACCAGCATATTCCTTTGATGCTGTCAAAACAAACCTCCTTATCTTTATTTTTAACTTTAAAAGAATAAAATTTAATAACTACAAATCCTGTCCTCCTGCTTTCAAAAGAAATTTTCAGAGCTGATGTTTTGGTATCTTGCTTACAAACAAGTAAGTCTGACAAGCTAACCAAATAACACGATCAATGTTGGGAACACCTAGTCTCAGATCCCATCCAAACAAACAGACAGGAAGGTACAATGCATATTGGATACCTTCACATGTATCAAGTAGTTAGGCTGCCTATTTATTCTGCACAACGCTGTAATTAAAACTGCACATCAAACTCAAATAATTAAATAAGGCAAATATCATCCTCATTTTAACATAGGGAAACTGCAGTAACCAATAGTGAAAACAGCTACCTTTAGATCATGCAGTCAGCAGACAGTTATTCAGAATTCCTGCACCAATCCTCCACTAATACCATTTTCCTTAAGTCACATAATTCACTTACCATGGCTGAATTCACTGCTTGTGTAAAGAAGACACTATTCCACTTCCATAAATCTGTGAATTAAGTCATGTCCATATGGGGAATGGCACACATGACTACAATTATGTTTTAAAACAGCATCTCTCCTCTTGGGATTTTCCGAACCAATCTTCTTTCTTTACTCCAACAAACAAAAAACAACCATGCTCGAACTTCAGGTCCTTCCATAAAAGCCAGCTGTACCCGGGACTGCGCTAAAGCAAGACTGTCCTTTCTTCCCTGCACAACACTGATCATGTTGCACTTTTAAAACGTGACCAAAACTTTTTGTGGAAGTACCACTTTGTGAAAAACTCAGCAAGTTACCTCTATCTTAACAGCCATACCTGTAAACCCTTTCTGTAAAGGCTGTTATTCTGCTAGTGCAGATTCACTACCGCCCCAATGGTACGCTAAATATGAAAGGGTTTGCCACAACCCTTATTAGTCAAGGATGCAATTAATTCCCTGAACCTAACTATGTAGCTACGAAAACAGAACTTCACAGTGGACCTGGCCACATGGTCTTTAAAGGGCAAATAAATTGGTTCAGTAACTTGGCAGAATACAAACCGTTTTGTAACTAATACAGATAAAAAATTATTAACATCCCACAGAAACTCCTGCTACAGATGATTTATTTTTCTGAGTAAATAGATACCTAAAATAAATTCCAAGCAAAGCTCTCATGGAAAAAAAATAATTCTGAGTGTAACAGTTTAGAGTAGAGACTTACAAGACCCTATCAGTAATATAACCAACACTACACCCCTGCAAAATAAAAGGAGGGGTTTATACATGAAGAGTTTTTCCTGTTTTCATTATTATTTTTTAGCAAACATGCTAAAGAAAATAAGTAACAAACATACATCCTATCTACATCTAATTTCTTTTAAAAAAAGGCAGAAAAAAGACTAGCAGAAAATTCCCTCCCCACTCCACCAATGGTCAGAAAGAGACTGGAAGGGGTGGCAGGGGGACATCAGTGACACAGCCCTGCAGATGGAAGTGTCAGAGGGCCTATCACTCAGATGGATGTCTTCATAAACAATTACCAGATCACAAACCTAAATTCAGTATCTTTTCAAGTCTGAAAAGGCTGCAAAGCAGGGGAGGGAAAACAGGGCACAGCAGTGAATTCACAAATGCAGAACACCATTTGGCAATTGGGCAAGTTCAGGTGCAAAAGATTAACTAATAGTTCTCAAAATTGGAGAAAGGAAACAAATAAACAGATTACACGCTTCTACACATGCTCAGTCCTTCTGACACAGTTACTAAACCCACCGTGACTCAAATGCAAGAAGTAATACGCAAGTCGATCAAACATTGATAGCTCTATATTGAAAGCAACTCCTTACACACACTGCAGAACCATCAAACTCTGTTTTATATCCACAAATTTGCCGCTACCCATTCAGAAATTCAGCAGCCTCATGGCTTGGGTTTGGTAATTTATAAGGAAATTAACATTTCCACTATACATGGAATATAAACACACAACATATCAACACCCTTTCAAACTGTACCCGCCCAGAATTTTTACGCAGATTTCACACTGGTTTTAATAAACATAAATGAAACATTTTGACAACAGCATCAGGATAATAACCTGAGGTTACACGGCTTTCTAAATAGTTGTGGGTGCCTTCAGATGAAGTAAGCTACCTATATAGGGAATACCAAGTTTGCTAAAAGGTACTTTGTATTTGCAGTAAGAACAATTCACACACACACACACACACACACACAAAATCTTTAAACAAAACACAACAATTGTGATTTCTACATCGCGTTTGTTCATTTTAAAAATCAAGACAATGTATCTGCCAAATAAAACAAGTGGACTTGGTGGTAAGGAAGCCTGCGCATGCACCCCTGCACTTTCCCAGCACAAACTCGTGCTCTGTACATCATATTCATCAGAAGGCAAGTTCTGCAAAGCCAGCTAAGCTCCTGGGCACTTGTTCAACTCAATTTTCCTCAGAGTTTAATTTCTATGAGAAATCGAGTGACTTAATATAGATGACATTGAGTACGCAATGATAAAACAGTGCAAGGAATACTTGAATTTTAGATGACGGTGCCTTTAGTTTAAGGTGACTGTATTGACACAGCAGACAAATCCCTTGTTTCGCTCAGTCATTTGTCTCTTCAGTCGTCTGAACAGATGCCTGTAAAGCCTAAATTCTCCCACGACGGAATGTGTTCAGTCAGACTGGATTTATCCAAAAGCTGAGGTGGATGGCACCAAGGCCCTATTTATTTCTAAGAGACCTCCGTTTTCGGTTGTGCCAAGGTGTGCCTGTCTGAAGGAAGGTGTATGTTCTGCGCCTCAGTTTTCCCACTTTGTACAACAGGAAGAATTGTCTCCTACTCCAGTGCAAGGCACGCTAGAAAGACAGTGTAAAGATCAAACGTACTTGTGATGTTGTTACTGCGAAAATAAAGGCAATTAAGAGTAATCCTCTACAAATTAGCCATCTACTGTTCCCAGAATGCACTGTTCACAAATTACGTAAGCATCTCAGGATACATTCATCCCTGAGCATTCCTCGACTGCAGTGGAATACCACCCTGGACGGGTTTGGCCCTGTTGGGTCTGACATGTTCCCGGTGGACAAATGGATGCCACACTCTCAGAACTGGAAGCACAAACCTAAATCACAACAACAGGAATCCTCCAGTCCACCTGCAACACAACCACCACAGCACTGTGCCAGCACATCAGCATTTGTGTGTAAAACTGAGCATGACTAGGTACAAGCGGGTAACAGAAAAATTCAAAAGGCAGCCTTAAGATCTGAATGGCAAAACATACATCAGATGTACAGAAACCTTTCAGGTGTACTAAAAAGTAGTGTTTCAATTTATTAACAGGTAAAACAAATATTAAAATAAATTTTACTCTAACACGATTGGCTCCATGAGATATTCAAGTACTGTATTTATTTTCTTCTCTCAGCACCAAGCAATACAAAACCAACACTGCTTAGTACCACTCTTCTGTTACTAGTTTTCAAAACAAATTTGAAAACCACTAAGGTATACTTTTAATTTAAGTTTAATTAAAGTCCTCATTCAGTCCTACCAAAACATGCATTTAGCCCTATGTAAATAGCCCCAAAATTGAAAGAAAAAAGTTTTTTTCCCAAGTACCTTAATAATCACAATTCTAAAATATATCCTAGCAAGTTAGCCTACCACGAACACATGCTACTGAAATTCTGCAGCCTTAAGGGTGCACGCACAGCAAGTGTGGCAACACTACTTTACATATCCACAGAGAATCTTCAAAGCCTCCTGACAAATGGCATATATTTTGAAAAAGTACTGAAATGTAAGTATTTAGGACACAGGTAGCATCCTAAGGACACACGGATAAATAAACCACTGCCATTCTCACGTTAACAATAAGAATTTCAAAATACTTATGATAAAATATTTGAGGTGCAAAAGTAAGAAAGAGACCTATGAGTAGCTATTGAAACTTGTTTTCATTGCATTAATTTAATTTAGTTTTAACTAAGATGCTATTTCAGAATGAAACAGCATCACCTAACAGACCGTGCTTAGTAATTTCAAAAATGCTGTTACATATGTAACTGCAAAATTTATCAACAGATTAAATGCCTTAGTTTTCATCCCCACAGATTTGAATCAGAACACCAGAAAGCCAGTAACTGACTGCTTGGTTGTAGAATCCTTGCACGATGGAGGCAGTAATACAGCAGACAGGTTTGCATCCCTCTTTCTTTATTGTATCTCGTACACAGGGTCCTGCTGTTCAACATGTAGGCATAAGCGCTACTACAGAAACCAATAACTGAACACCAAACCACAAAGTGTCAAATATATGGTCGTAATATATATATAGATGCTACTAACTGATAATATTGCTATTTGCTACTTCTAAATAGAAGCTATGTGAATACTAAACTGTTTATTCGAAAATGCACAGGGAAAAATATATTTTATTCTCCCAATTGAGACATCAAGAATCCATTCACCACACTAACAGCTGTTTAATGGCCTTCAGGCACAGGACATGATTCTGCAGCCCTGGCTTAGCCAGAACTCCCAATACGGGCAATCTATTTGACATAAAAGGAGCTGCAGAATCAGGCATATTCCGAGTTTCTCCGCTGCAAAGCAAATGACTGATAGACACACAAAGTCAGAGCAGCTCGATGGATTTATTTATAATGCTTGCTGTACCTTATGCTTCACGGGCACTCCTGAAAAGAGCCAGGTTCTCTCTTTGTGTGTAGGTGTGTGTAAATCTCACACACGTGCACAAAGGAGAAAGATGTATACAAAGCACACACACAGAGACCAGCTAACGTGTTAAGCTACTGCAGTGCAAATCAGCAGTGAAGAATAAAAGGAGCCTCAGGACTCCCAGTATCCGTACACTGCCAAGGAATTAATCAATAATCAAAATAACTGAATGACGAGGTACTGTCCTAGCATCACACAACTCCTCCACGATCAAATCAATGTATCCGCATGAGCGATATCCATCTGCTTTGAAAATGTGTGTTTCTTCAGAAACAAGAGGCCTCTTTTTCCAGCTTACATCTCATCTCACAATTGGGTAAGGCGATTAAATGAAATGGAAGCAAGATTTTCTTAAATAATCTAATCGGCTGGACAAACACAGTTCGGAGTGGGACACCACAGTTCTGCGTATTATAAAAATTACCCATGCTGAGGCAAGAATTTCCTGAACAAGTATCTCGGATGTTGTAGCCTGCTGACGGTCCTTTTTCTCTGTTCGCAGCACAATAGTTTCTTATAGGCATAGGGGCCAATCATCTGCTTCGCAAAGACACATGACAAGTGAGTATATTCTAATGTGCATGTACACACGTGTAGAGTATACACACAGGTGATTATTAAAAAAAAAATAAAGGGAGGCCTTCCGTTCAAATGCCGGCCGGAGTATTCTGTTCTTCTCCTTCAAAAAGCAATCAATTTCTCTGCTTAACGATGTAACGTACATGGAGGTTGACACGTGGGAATTGAAAGCAAAAAACTACACACAAAAATAATGGTGTTCTGTAAGCTAAGTATTTTTTGTTTGACATAACCTATTTTATGCATTAAAAAATATTAATTTAAAATCTCAGAAAATTTCTTAATCACTTACTGGTTTGATGGAAAAAACGTAATATTAAGAACATTGATGACTTGCCTTTATAGCAATTATTTTGAGGAAAAAATAATCATAAATTAAAAAAAAAATCAAAGAAATTGTGCCATTGCCAGACTATTCTTTCTAAGCTGCATCCTAACTCTTACCGTACCAAAAAAAAAAAAAGAAAATATCTGTGAGAGAGGATGTAAACCCGTAAATATAAGGAAGTATTTCTAAGGGTCATCCTGAGGACATAATGAATTTAGTCTCACCCCTCCAATAAAAATAAAATACTTGAAACAATTTCTGCCATGAAGAAATAGCACTCTGAACTAACATTCACTGTGTCTATCTGATGATGATCTTCCTAGCTTTTACAGCCATAAATTCTGAACTACCCGTGTTTAAAAGCAAGGAGACCATGCAAATATTTTTTAATTAATTACGAAAGGTTATGCATATAAGGCCTCATTACCTTATGGTTTCCAGTGACCCCTTTACCAGTGCAAATTAAAAGAGGTAAAAATTAACACTCAAAAAAAATAAATCTTATTTCCCTGGAAGAAATAGAAAGGAAATGGAGTAAAACCTAAGAAGGTGACAGGAGTGGTCTGTTGGAAGTAGACAAACACACACCCAGCCAGCCCATCCAGGGTTCCTATTAATATTTTCCCAGGATTAATACACCATCCGTAACAGTAAGTGATGTTCTCTCCAGGTTCTGTTCGTTACTTTATGGAAAGATCCAGCCGTTTGAGGACCCCAAAAGCATACACCTGCCCTTCCTCCTGCCAGTCCTCGCTGTTCAAAGCTATTAAAAGATTTAATAGTTCTTAATAGGAAGATCTCATCGAAGGGAAAAGAAACCCATAAAATTCTAATGCACTACTCCATTTAACACAATTCACTTTCCTACTGCGAATCCCAGCCTAATCTCACACTTGCGTGGCACAATAATGAGACCAACAACTCCCGATGCTGCTGAAGTATCCTAACCACAATTCAAATGCAAAAGCACATTTTCCCCCAAATTTCTGGACTCGATGAAGAGATGAAACAAACGCAACCCCTGGCAGAGCAGCTCCTTTCTCCCTTCTTTGTACCGCACGCCTCTCCTCACCCGCACCAGCCACGCGCGGAGCAAGGAGATTTGGTTGAGGTTAGGTATCGAGCTGGCAGAAATACAGTGAAATTAGGTGAAATGAATATTTGGATTTGTTTTTTTGTTTTTTTTTACAAAAATCTCATCCCTTGCATAATATCCGTAAGCTGCACCATTACAAAATGTTTTTAGAGGCAGGAGGGGAACTTGGAATCCCGAATCCTCGTCCGAGCGAGCGCTGGTATTACAGGGTGCTCCCCCACCGCCTCCAATTAAAA
>VZRW01005510.1:0-160604 GCA_013398125.1 Aegotheles bennettii
TTCTGTGATTCTGTGAATAGGCAGGTACTATCATTATACTATGACATTGTATAAATACATGGCCTATAGCCTCTAAGGCTGACTCAAATACCTGCTTACATTTAGGCAACTCCCCAGGTGATGTACACCAATTCTAATATAAGTGGCTTGCCAGGGAGAATGTCAGTGCACTCAGGGTTATGGTCCTCCTTAAAGCATATTAGTCTCCTACATCAGCAAGTTTTCACAAAGGATTAGTAATTTAGAATAATTCTGGGATTGCTAAAATTTTTCAAAACTGGGCCCCACTGTCAGAAAGATTGGCAAAGGAAAAAGAAGTTAAAAAAAAGTTAAAAAAAAAAAGTTGGGGGAAGAAGAATGAAGAGGGGGTGTTTGGAGTGATGGTGTCTGTCTTCCCAAGTAACCATTACACGTGATGAAGCCTTGCTTTCCTGGAAATGGCTAAGCACCTGCCTGATGATATAGAGAATTAATCCCTTTTTTTTTTTCTTTGCTTGTGCATGCAGCTTTTGTTTTCCCTGTTAAACTGTCTTTATCCCAACTGACAATTTTTTTGCCCATCCAATTCTCTCCTGCACACCACTGGGGAGAATTGAGTGAGTGGTTGTGTGGGGCTCAGCTGCCTGCTGGGGATAACCACAACACTTCTTTATAGAGTGTGATAATTACCAAAACTGCCAAAGATGTAGTGATTTTAAAAATCACAGTTTTAAACTTTGTAGATGGCCTTCATTCTTCACAGGATTAGTCATTAACATGTTTATGAATTTGGGTTTAAGGTGCCCTCAAAACTGATGGCTTCAAAATACTTAATTTACTCACCTTTTCTTGCATTCTAAAAGAAAGACAAACAAAAATGATTATCCTCAATCAGAAATATCACTTCCAGCTCTAGGTCTGAAGCCACAAACCACACAATGGTGAGGCTGCAATTTGGTATAAAAATTGATATCATTACATCTACTTTAAGGGAATATTGCTTTTTAACACCAGCCAGATTACGTCTTGCAAGAATTTAAAGTATCATGGCACGTATCAAAGCACTGCTCTATGAGAAGACTGATGGTATTATTGTATAGCAGACAATAAAGGTAAAAGGGCCAGCGTGCTGACCTAGTACTTTGCAATCTACTCAGTACATCATTCTCACTAATGCCCTGCCTAACTTGCTCATGAGACTCTGAAATGTTTTGCTGCACATTTTTGATTCACATATGATACATTACAAAATATTATGACTTCTCTGCTCTCCAGAGGTAAAAAAAGAAAAGAGAGGGGAAAGACAGAGAGGAAAAAAAAGAAATGAACATCAAAAAGCTTCTAGACAAAGGGAGTTCAGATATGTAATAAGTCACAAGATCCACAAACATAAACAATACAACTGTGCAATGCAACATCAGCTAACAGTACAAAACTGACCAAAGGCTTACAATAGTTATTAATAGTGGCTTTATGCCAGTTGCAGAAGGACAGACATTATTTGACAAAGCAATGATATTAGCATGAACATAAACTGTCCTGCCTGAGAAAAGAAGGCAGCTCTTCAGAATGACCTCCAAGCAGTCAGTTGTCTGGATGATTTAGTAACTATTAAGTGCTTTGAAGCCATTTTTGACCTGAAATCCACTATTATAGCATTTCAGTTTCTATGAACATTGCCCTGAGTAGAACTGCAGATTTCAGGATCTGCAGTTAAGTATAACTTCTAAGAATAATTTAATCTAAGAAGACTTTCATAATGAAATCAGAGGAAAACCTGTAATTAAAATAGGCTTCAAACATACTTTTTTCACCCTCACTACTATGATTATCATAAGAATTAATTATCATCATGTTCCATATCTTCCTTCCTAATATTTCCTATTAAAATGGATGTTTTGCTATCTTTTTAAGTTGCTTTAAAACAAAAAAAAATTGTCAGAACATTAACTCTTTTTAACATTCTATTTAAAAACATTAAAATCTTAGAGATTCTTTATTTTTAATTGACTCCGTACAGCTTACATATTTTAATTTAGACATGCTACCATATTCTGTCCACAGAGGAGCATAAAATTAGCCAATGAAAAGGAGGGAGAAGAAGAAGAGGGGAAGAAGGGGAAGAGGAAGATGAAGAAAAAGGAAAAAAAGGTGGTCTAATACTGTATCTCCAAACCTGCATGTGACTCTGTCTTACCAGTTAGCACAAACAAGTATTTTACAAGCTAAGCTGCACGTCTGCATACGCATAGGTAAAACTAAAGACTAGATTGATGCAGTTTAAGCCATTTTTAAAGAGAATTTGAAATGGTAAACTATAACATTCTAGTGAATTATCTCTTCTTGAACACTGTAATAGATGTCTCTATATACAGCCTATATGTTATCCTTCACAGTGTGAAATTTTCTCTTCTGTTCCTTGAGCAAGCAGTGGAAGGCAGGATGGAGGCTCTATGGTGGAAAACACAAGACTGAGCCCAAGAAGTAAATTTCTGAAAAGACAATCTAGAAACCTGAGAGTAACGAAATTCCAAGAAACATTCAAAATAAAGACAAGGAATAGCACGCTACCAGATAATTATTTGGGCTTTCTGAACAAAATGGGTTTTGTTATAGAAATCCTGCAATTCTCATCAGCTTACTGAAAGAGCCAATTTGCTTATCAGTTCACATAATCCACAGAGGTTACCCTGAGGTCCAACAGCCATGAAGGTTTGATGCAAACCGGCAGGGAAGGCTAACACAGATATCTTATTTCAGGACCTGTGGAACTGGACCTTGCAGTCTCCATTGCTAAGCAGTGTCTCAGACACAGGAAACCTGTGAACCTCGGTCTCTAAGACAGTAGTTGATAAATTCTTCCTTGACCAAGGAAAGTAAAACACAGGCAGAGCAAAGCACTGGGTTTGCTTGGTTCAGCAACTTGGTGAACCACACTAAAGAAGAAAGAGAGAAGAAAAACTGATTTTAATTTCTAATCCAGTTTACAAAACACTAACAGTAGAGAAGTGTTGGTAGGGGAGGATGGTACCAAAATAAAATTGTTCAGAATGGGTGAAACAGAACATTTTATTGCCTCATTTTTACCTGAACATGCCTGAACAGCTGTATTCTTGTACTTCACTGAGCAAGAAATACAAGCTCACCTCATTACTCTAGATGGATTCTTGATCACTATAATTATTTTTAAAAATTTATATTCCAAATGGCTTTTACATGTGTTCCTTGAGCACCAAGTGAGGTGAATGATATGAAAGGCAGCCAGGATCCATTTTATTAATTGATGCAAAGAGATTAGGTTCTAGATATTAAGCTTTTACAACCAGACTCTGTGCCCCAGAGATCTTCTGAGCCCTGGTGTTATACACCAGTAATAGAGCATACACAGATACTTAATTTTTTGCCATTGCACCGAATACCAAAAAAATAACAAATTACTATGTTCCTACTAAAGCGCGTTTCTTATATCTCGGGTGGAATTATCCCCATTTAAAATAAGATACCAAAATGCAAAATGCAGGAAAGAACCAGCCATCTACAGACAGTTCCTACTTCATGGTTATTTTACTGTTTTCTTTCTTCCAGGAAAAGGATATTTGAGGATACTTTACCTATGCATACAAATTGGGCAGCAAACTGAAAACTTCGAACTCTTCCAAAACATTGTTTGTGCCACTGTCCTGACTAAAAATTAAAGACAGAATTTAAAACTCTAGCCCACTGAGAATGATTCTGAAGATATTGATGCAAAATATATAGGTAAGCTTTTTTTTTTGCATGTTACTGAAGGCTTTCTATTTTAAAGATAAGGTAAAAACTGATTTCTGTCTCTATACTCAAAGAGCTTTAGAAATTGAGCCAACACTGCAGGCAAATTCAGCAGAAACACTGCAGCTGGAGTTGGCAAATCTGCTGAGATCACATATATAATTTCATAATTATATTGGTGCTGCCTGTTTTTACAGCATTTAATAGCATCTGACCTTATTAATTCCCATTTTTATTACACATTCATTGACAGTAACTGTCACAGATTCCACTTAAGAACCAGAATTTCCACAAGATTTCCCTTCTAATCAAGTAATTTTGGTGATTGAGGAGTTCACCTAGTAGCTGTCAACTTTTACTTTGATTATACAGAAGCAGAACCAGTAAATCCAAAAAGGACAACAAAAGATATAATGTTTAATCTTTTTATCCCAGGAAGAAATGTTCTTGCAAAATATGTGCTTTCCTTTGCTACTATCTTTCTCTAGGCAACATAAGAGTTCACATGTGATGTATAAATATACGCTAGAGACCAGTCATATTAATCCCTAATTAGATATTATTAGAAATTTATTCAAATTCATTCAATTAAGAAAGCAATGGTACTGTCTATATTACTGATAGAATATCCGACTTTCTGATATCCTATCCCCTCACCACAAAGGCCCCTAATTCAAATATTCTTTCTATTAGTCAGCAAAAAATAAGGTTTTTAATTTTTTAATTAATTATTTTTTTTAACTCTGATCCCATTACCTATATGATAAGGAAGACCTTAAAAGTAAATGCATGAAAACTGCAGGGAGTGTGGACGAGGGTAGTAATTCACTATCTTTGGAATTTAAGTTGGGATCTGGGCTACAAATTCTCTTTGATTTTGCACAGTGCTTTCAGACCTACCATTAATATCCTTCTCAAGTCAGGTAAGCCTGGGAGAACTGCATTGTACATTCAACTCCACAAACTGAGATTCCTTGTATCACTGCTATAAAACACTTTGCAGCTGAGCTAAGCCAAGCTGTGAACCACACAGCTGCTTTCACTGAAACTCAGCCCACCAGAAGGACTCCAAGACACAAACTGAAGGTGAAAATCTTACAGTTTTGGGTAAACCCCTCACAGACACCTGCCTGGGGATACATTTTGCTACCTCTAAGTCTTGTCATTCTTGGATTGATAGTTCATTCGGTCACACTTATCAACTATATCAGGATAGCAGGATATCTTGTGTTTTACATCTGTAGGCCTATTTTTCCCCCATGTGAATATGAAGCTTAACTGGTCATGGTGAGTAAAGTGAAGAACTTGCATGTTCTGCAGTTCAAAGTAAGATAATACGTTTTGGCCTGTGTGACAGGAATGGCTACTGTAAAAAGCCTCAGAACATGGATGATTTCTTGCGGTACTGCTGGGACAAGGACTCTGTGTTCCTATTTATACACAAATCTAAAAATAATAGTGTCAAGAGATGTATGCAGAGTTGTTACTACTAAATTCTGAGTAGTTTCAACATATATTCACAGGGAATATTATATAATGGACTTTGTTTTCAGTGACAGAATGCTAGCCCCACCAATGTTTCATTGATTTTAGGTATAATAATACAATTATTAGGACCTGGTACAAACAGGTAAAAGACAGGGTCTCAGCTGCAAAGAATCTATAAAGATAATTTATTGTGGAGGAAAAGGGATAAAGATGGACAGTAACAAAACTAGAACATTTTTAAATAATAGTATAAATGTTGCTGGCATCATATTGTTGGATTTTGTGGCTATTCTTGTTTTACTATCACTGCTGCAGATAAATATTTACTGAGACACCAGATGTCCTTTAGATTTTGAAGTAAAAATCTGTGTTTGGGTTGTAATTGACAGAGTGGAGCAAAAAGATTGAAACTATATTTGAATCTTCAAACATTCTTTTATTTATAGTTTTAGATAAAATTTCTCCAAAAAAGACATCATGCTGGACTCATGTCTGTGCTGTTAAAGTGAACACTCATGGTACCATTCCCTGGCACGGAAGCCAGGATGAATATTGTGGCAGGACAGAGATGGCTTACTTTTGAAACACTTGGGACTATAAACATCTATACTCCTGCACTTTCTGAATATCTACAGAATTGCTAGAGAGAATGTGATCATATCCAAGTAGTAATTTAACATCCACAACTTTTTCCATAAAGGTCCATGCTGTTTTTCAGTAGTAAAATAATACATAGACCAGACCATGACTGCTTGATATATTGTTATAGTTTGAGGGGACAGGCAAAAAATCTTACAGCTTTTTTGCTGCAAGGACCCAGTGAGGGAGGGGTGGAGTTTAGGACCCTGTTGTGAAAAGGGGTCTGGGGTATCAGGTATCAGGTATCAGTATTCCCTCCCATTTCCTGCCAAGCTCTATAAAGCCAGGAGGACAGGAAGCTCGCTCTCTCTTCCTCTCTTCCGCTCTCTCTCACTCTCTGCTCTCCCGCGCTCCCTTTCCTGCCTGTCGCCACGTGGAGCCAGCCTGGAAAAGGCCCAGCCTTTGTTACCAGCTCGCCACGTGCTCTGTGGCATCCGACTGCATTGGGTGCTGGGGGTTTGGACTCTCTTTATCCCCATCTTCTTTGCAGTGAAGGATCTTTTCAGGAGCCTGTNCAAGGGGGGCGGTAGAAGCAAAACTCTGGGTTGTGGCTTGCCCTGGCTGTTGCTAAACCGGGACATATATCAGTCAGGGAGTAGAACATGCAGAGAGGAGGAACATGTGTTGAGTGAATGAGGCTGCTAACTGAGCATCCTTAGACAAGGTGATGCTTTTCCTTTGCTGAAGCATTTGAGAATGTAAAGGAGCCCAAACGCAAAAAATTTATTGGGGATGGGGGGAAAAGAGTCTGCCTTCAGCCAGAAGCAGTGGCATATATACTTTTGATTTATTTTTTTTTTGCAGTAATTCAAAATTTTACACATTTCTAACAACAATAATAAAAATGGAGTTGTGGTATGAGCATTAATAACTCATCACCATGCAGAAACAAATCCTAGCATATGAAATACAAATGCTGAAACCATGACACCTACACTGATAAACTTGAAAAACTATTTCTCCTTCTGCTTTTTAATTACCTGGAGACAACATGCAATATTTTGTATTTTACAAATAATATAAATAGAATAAATTATAAAAGTACAGCTACTTTATTAAGTTATATTTTTTTAAATGATATATATTTTTGCTGATTATCTTTATATTTCCACAAAGTTCATGATTCCCTCAGTTAAAAAATAAAAAGCCTACACCCCTTGTTGGCAGAAATTATTTTTCTCTGAAGAAAGTCTAAAAGGCTCATCAACAAAATAACACTGCAAGCACTACCAGAATATGGCAGAAGGATTTGTACTTAGGTAAGAAAAAGTTTTTATGAAACTTAAAAGATTTACCTTGACAAGAAGTCTGTGAAAGAGAGACGAATTGGATATCCATGTCGTATGATTTTGACCATGTCTAGGACACCAATATACTGCAGTTGAGCAGACACATAAAAATTGTCAAAAATATCTGGCAACTTGGAGTTGTTTGGCTTTATACAATGAACGGAATGTGGTGTGCAGTTCTGCAGCTTCCCAATAATATCTGTGAGAGATTTCTGTGGGGAAAAAAACAGTTATCAATCATTATTGTGCAGCAAAGACAATTGCACATGTATGTTCTTCCTAACTTTTTAACATCATTTTCTCAAAAGGCTTGACCTGGCCATGCAAGTGGCTTTCTCAAGCATATGATTTTTTTTTTCCATTGCCCTTAAAATTTTGGGGTTTTTTTTTGTAAATTTATGTCCAGAAGATGTTCACTAACCCTGAGCTGTATTGCCACAGTGGTTGGGCCCCCTCGTTCCAGTCTCTGAAGAAATGAGGATGTTCCTTTCTTTTTCAACAGCTGCAGAAGAGAAAAGCACACACACAATAGCTTTATCTCTAGATGGGCAGTAAACCTTCATTTTCATTGTTATACAAATTACTAACAAGGGCAAACATCTGTACAAATAGTATGCCATAGATAATGATTTGAGTTTCAGGAAGAATTGGGAAAGTGGATAAATATTCTCAAGAATCTGCAGTACTGTGTCTGGCAAGAAAGCTTTGGTTTCAAAAGCAGCTGTATACCATTGGAAAGATAAAATACCTTTTCGAAATTACTGGGCAAAACCAGCTGCTCTGGAGCTCTATTGCAGAAGCAGGACTTGTGCAGTTAGTATTCCATATGGTCTGTCTATAAGTAACATAATTATGTAACTCTGAAAAGGTTGCTTATGTATTTGGCAAATGCTTAAGTGAGTAAATGTAAGCACAGATCACTAAAAAAATCTTGAAGGCAAAACAACAATATTAATATTAAAAAAACTCTTCTTCCCACACAAGTGAATGCAGAGCCTTTTTTCTGTTCTTTTTTTAAACCATTTTCACCCATTGTAAACATAAATTATCAATAACTTTGTATCTTATTAGAACCAATGTTATCTTATCCAAAGTTGAGAGTGGGGAACAAATTTATTTCTTACTGTCTTACTGTCTACTTCCTATAGATACTACTAAAATTGCAATAATCATCCTAAAAGTGGTCCCAGAAATTAGGTTATTTTGTTAAACTTTCTACAGGAAGGCTGGCAAAAAGTATTGCAGTTCCAAGATTTGGCCAAGCTCTTAGGTTCAAACCTCTGTATAAATGACAGCTTTTCCACCTATGACTTTTTTTCATTGCCTTTATTCAGTCCACTGACCCCATAAAACACCCTTTCTATCAAGTTGGCATGTTTGGCCTACTCCTGCCTTTTTCCAGTTGCATCAAAAAAGTGTACATTTCCTCAGCTTGGCTCACTCAAGCCAAATGCCATTAAAAATATTGCAGTGCAAGCAATTTTCTACTCACTATGCTGAACTTCGGAGCTCTTTTTTGTTTCAAATCTCACTTACTAGGATGCAATAAGATTTTAAAGGCAAATTCACACCCAGCTTCAAAATAGAAAAGTGAGATCCGCTTGCTCCAGGTCTTCTCATAAAAAAACCCCACTAGCATGCCAATGACATTTCTCAGTTAAAGTTTACAAAATGACCAAGGAATATAGCTAAAATAGAGTTTTCTTGACTTGACAGATAATGCACTCATCCCTTCCTCCCAACAGATTAAGTCAGTAGTTCAAGACCATTTCCTGAGTTAATGGAAGAGCCTGGAACAATGCTTTGGATTTTAAGGTTCCTGTCTGCTGTCCTGTGTTGCATAATTCTTCCCATGGGAAAGAAGTGTTTGGTTCAGAATGAAGGAGAGAAAAGAAAGGAAACAAGGGAAAGAAAAAAAAAAATTAATTAAAAACACTCCAAACTTGGACATCTGCAGTCATGATTTAAGGAACAAGACTACATCACCAAAGCTGTACTTCTCTATTATCCTCTAATATACAGCTTTACATTTGAAAATCTTGTACTCTAATCTACAGAAAAAAAAAGTGTGCAACTTTGTAATCTCTGTTAAGAAGCTAAAACATTCTCATAAAATATCTCTTTTTACCAGCAGAATATTTTCAAGCTTTGCAACAGATGACTTCTTCAATTAAGACAACGAAGCCAAGCGTTCATAAAGAGAAACAACATAAAGTCAATGGAAAGAAAAGCCTTCTGTTAGTGATGTCCATTCATCTAACAAGAATTCTGCTCTATGAACTCCAAAATCCACTGATTCTTTTAAAGGAAGTGAGGGTCAAAGTATACCCTATTTCATTTGAAAAGGGAACACAGTCTTCATAAGTCACAGTCTTGAGCTGGAATCCCCAGATTCCTATGACTCCATAAGTGCTCCAAAATTCTGACCAGCTATTAGGTCTTTTAATGTCTGTCTTAGCATGGATGCACTGTTCTCTTAGACCCTACTACAGGTAGGGTCTGTGAGTTCAAGAGGTAGACTATCCTTACCTGTGACATCATGCTCAAAATCAAGAGTCATTTATGGAAAGGGGAGAGGAATCGCAATTCCTATCTGACCTCTGAAAGTATCTACTTCTCCTCCCTGGATATGGTGGAGTCTAGATGACTGCCCATACATAGCAACATGAATACCTTCTATTTGTATTTCTCACTGCCTACAGTATGTTACAACGCAAATTTCAGATATAAAAGGAATGCCAGTGCCTGGTTGATAATTCTTGCCTTAATGTCTCTCTTTCCCTCTCTCCACTCCTCCCCCCTCATTTTTTTTTTCTTTATTTCCTTTGCCCTCAGGATAAACTTCAACAAAAATGCAGTGTCTTTTTAATTCTAAGCTGATAAGAAAATGCCCCTTACACTGCATTTTCAATTATAAAAATAACAACAAAACAAC
This sequence comes from Aegotheles bennettii, assembly GCA_013398125.1. Classification (NCBI taxonomy): domain Eukaryota; kingdom Metazoa; phylum Chordata; class Aves; order Caprimulgiformes; family Aegothelidae; genus Aegotheles; species Aegotheles bennettii. The sequence continues at coordinate 10,099 of VZRW01005510.1, forward strand.
AAAACCAACATTATTCTAGCTCATCACAGTGGATTTTCAAGGCTATACTTGAAAAGGGAAGAAATTATTTGAGACATTACAGTTATAATATGTAGGCTTGATCCAAAAAAGAATTTAAGCACTTACTTACTTCCAGATGCTGCATCAGGTGCCTATTCCAAAATAAGAAGTGCCTCTTTTTTGTCACTGGAACAGCTTAGATACCTAAAGTTCTGCTTCTGTCATGCAGGGCAACACAGTACCTTGCTCAAATTAGGCCAGCTTAGTATCCGCAAACTAAGTGGTGTTCTGTCCCACCTGTATAGCTCTTCTCAAAGCCTACCTTTGAGAAGCCAACCATCTTTGTCTCTGTGGATAGATGAAGGATGAAGTTCTTCTCACCTTCCATCTAATACCTAAAAGTTTAGAGCATTCTCACTGAATCTGGAATTTCTGATTTAAATTATCATGCTTCCAAAGGAATTTGAATATGTCCTCTATCTCTCAAGAGAATAACTCCAGGTTAAAAGCTATATTGGACTGGTCAAAAACCTCACAGTTTCAGAGATCTCATCTGTGTGGTGTTTCCCCCTGGCTTGATTAGGCTTCTAACTAAGACATGCTTTTCATACTTCCTTCCATGTATGGGAGTAGGATCTTTTTCATGGATTTAGGAAGGTTCCTCTAGGAAGCTGTTACTATAGTGGAAAGGCACCTAAATGCACCTTGTGATGCCTCAGCTGTTTGCTAAATGCAGCCTTAAACCAACACCATTCACTTCAACCTAAGTTTTTCCACTGAGATTACTGACAAGAACAGTAGACAGGAATTATGCTACTATCAGCAGGGGGGCTATAAGGAAAGTCCCATTGCTATTCTATGGATGTAGTTGCATAAAGCCTTTCACAATGACACAAGAGAGCAGGCTCCTTAATCCCATGACAGAATCAATTTTATACAGCTGTAAGCCAAAAATAGAGTTGCAATATTCAAGAAGCCTGGCGAGGCAGCTGATGTATTGTGAGAACTGCTTGCTTCTTTTCTAGAAGGAGGAATTCCAAAGTTCTGTCAAGAATTGACTCAGCAAATCATGTTATTTCTCCTCAAAAGGAAGATGTTCCATGTCACATGAAAAATTAGTTTTCTGATAGTGTCCCAAGTTGCCCCCTTGCCTTTTGTTTGGTATTTTCTTAACTTTTTTTGGCTGACTTAGCAGAAAAAGAGACAAGTTCAGAAATGGGGAGAGTTTGATGTGATTTCAAATCAACAGTGAAAATTTACACGCAATTGGCCATTTAAAATAACAATGCTTGCCAAAATGTACACAATCTTCACACAAAATCACACAAACTGTCTGTTGTAAACCGGAAATCTTCTCAGGTTAGCACAATAAAGACATTGAGATTTTAATTTTGCTTTTTCTATGTTTTAATTTACTTAACTATTCAACATAAAGTCAGCCAAGGAGACAAAATAAAGTGTTCCTGTACGGCCAAAAATCAGTAATATTGCATCCACTGATAAGCCCTGGAACCACAAAATCATGGAATGATTCAAACTTGAAGGGACCTCATCATCTTGTCCAGCGTTTTGCTCAGAGACCCCAAGAAAGGTTCTTGAACCAGCATTAGTTAGTAAATAATAACCTGTTCTCACTCTTCCTTTAGTGTTGATATTAAGTACTAGACTGTTCTAACAGTTAATGACTACAGAGAATGAAACACAGAACAAGGAGCTTTCAGAAATGACAAAGTAGCTGAGAAAAGTATTCAAGAGGCAGAGAGAGTCCTAAATTGTTACCTTGCTGAGCTCAATATATTTCTTTGCTTCTCCACTTGTACAGGCCACTGATGGTTTTTTACTCAGCAAAGCCGCTTTACATCTTTTGATTTTAAGGGAATGATATGGAGGAACAAGTGATCCAGTTTGTGTCAGCTTGGACTGGAACAACTGATTGATGACTACATTTTCACTGGCTGGGAAAAAAAGAAGAAATTAATGCATGAAGATAAAATACAGGTTAAAAAATTATATATATTGTATTTGTAAGTAAAAAGACATACAGTAGGAGATATCATTAAATAATTTAACCAATAATCCAACCCAAACCATTCTATGATTCTGTGATAAGTAAACTTAAGACTAGTGGACAAACCAATAAAGTATTATATTTAGTTATCAAAAGCATTCAATATCTGAGGATGTCAGCCATTAGTAACACTATTTTAAATCATATTTGTGTCCTGTGCAAGGTAGAAAACAAAACCTTCCAGACTGTGATCTTTCTAAACTTAATTACCAATGTGATAATCACCTCTGAATTTTGTTCCATTACAGACTCCCAATATATTCATCTATTAAAGCAATGTAAGAGATGCATTCTGCACAATATATACCTAACTATAGAATTTAGAAATTATCAAGACACTTGACAGAAATAAATTATAGACACTCACTGAAGCAAAGAAATAGAATTATATAAAACACAATATGGGAAGGGATGAAAAAAAAAAAAAAAGAGGCAAGGTGAAGGACAGAACTGTAGCAAGCTGTGTTCATGTTTCTCTACATCAAGACCACACTTAAAACATTTACAGAAAAAGGGCAATGCTATATATATGTTTGATGCAGTGGTGATAAACAGTACAAAACAAATACACTTACAAAAGTTTGGGGTTTCTTTTAAATAAATCAGAGTTTTAAGACAGATAGGATACCTTATACTAATTTCAGTCAAATTATCCTTTATGAGGTCATGGGCTTTTAAAGCCGATTTTAATTAATGGTAATTACGTGCTGCTTGTACTGCCACAGCACCAGTAAGTGTTAAAAACTTGTGTGATACAGCCTTAACCATCCTTAATTTTATTACTTTTTTTTAAGAACTAACAAACTGGCATTATGATCACACCCATTATGTGAATAAAACTAACAAAAGTACGGAAAGATGAATGGGATAAGCATCATAAATAGTGTCATTAAGTTTAGCACAGCAGGTAGAAAGTCTCAGTTTGTTCTTTATTAGCTGTCCAAAGGTATTATATTACTAGATGATTAAATACAACAAACTTGTTTCCCTTTTTCTGTGGAGATTACTATTCCTTACCTAACAGGAATAATAAAATTATGGGGAAGACATTCAAGCAGATACTTGAAACAATTTCAGCACTATCAGTGTACATAGTAAAACTCTGTATTTTTAAAATATATATGAATGTAATTAGTAGCATTAGGAAAGGCATTAAAATTATGTCCTTTAAATTAAAACAGATAAAACCTATGTCAATAGTCTCTCTGATTTATTTGCTGATCAGATATGTTCCATATTCTTACACATATATGCAAATTACTTTAATGTTGCTAGCATATTTAAAAGTTTAGATTAAGGAAACTAAATTCAATGAAAATCAAAGAAAGCATGGGCTTACAGTACACACCTACATAACTTATGAAACTAACCCTGAAGGAAATATGTCACTGACAATCAATAGGTTTTAAGCCTAAGTCACTTAAAAAAGAAGGAATGTAGCCCTTAAATGACTTACATGCTTGTAACTATCCTGCCTTCATATTTTTTCCATTAATTATAATTGTTATTATTACAACTTCTTAATATATACACTCACTCTCAGCATATCAAACATTTTATAACCGATCCAATCCTCTGTTCTTCCCTTTTAACAGTCGCATCGCTGATTACACAAAATAGCAATGAAAGTGCAAAAGGAGACTATATGAGAAAATGGAAGAATGCTCTCTCTTGTAGAACATACTGGAAGTTGCCATACCTTTTTATACTCTTTTTCAGATTATCATTTAAATTCCAAGCAGCGAGAACTGGAATGTCTCTAAAACTATAATCAATATTATTATATTCAAGATCAATTCTCCATTCCTTTCTTCATTCTTAATGTACACTATTTGCTTTTAAAATGCATCAATTATTTTACTAGGGAGTTTAGCTAATTTCATAAAAATTGCTAAAACCCAATACATTGTAATAGCGGGGCTGATTGGGAAGACAAATACGACCTCTAGAAGATCTCTACTTCTATGGAAAGAAATATAATATATAATATATTAAGTGAAAGACTCTGCAGTGGTTGGAGAAAAGAAATAATATCTCAGAATACACTGACATTTCCCTGAGGAAAATTTTTTGGTTTTCTTCACAGAAAGGGTAAATGATAGAGGTTTTTAATTATCTAATTATGAATAATTAATTAATAAACTGGGATGCATTATTATTAGGCATAGTTATACAATATGCACATGGAAAGGTACTTAATTTTATATTTCAATGGACATTTGTATCTATTCACTGAAAAACATAAGAACGCCCACAAGTTCCTGCTTTTATAAAATGTAATCAAGCAGTGAAGCACATCCCACTGCAGTGTCTGTGATTTTGGGAGCCTTATTTCCTTTCTCTATTTTCTGGGGTTTATTTTTGTTTTAATTAATACCGAATGATTTCTTTAAGTCGTACTCATCTATCACATTATACCTTCTTGTTCTTGACATCACATCCCATGATCAAGATGCTTTATGTTAATGAATTCTAAAAGCTTTCTATTAGAGTAAATTTCAAACAATGTGTGCATACTTCAAAAAGATGAGGGTTACTGGAAATAAAATATATATAAATTTCTCTTAGAACTAAAATGAAAATTAAAGTCAACTAATATCTTGATTTCTAACAACAGCAACCACAAATACATTTACTTACTTTTCATTACAAATACGAGATTTTGTGAAAGGGAATCTTTATTTTTTTCTATTGCACCAGCAATTTCGTAAGTAACCTATAATAAAACATTGTGACATCATTAGTAATGACCAAGGCATCTTTTAAAAAGCTTACAGCAGTAGAAATGAAGCTATGTTTTTTCTCCACTCAATAATTAAGGGCTGACACCAGGTAGTGTCTTTTGTTCCTTTCACAGGCCAAACAATACTAACCAGAAGAACTGGTTGTTGAACATTATGCGTCTCTGCAAGTATATAGAAATTTCATCAGACTAATTCTAATACATTTCCACAAGGCAAGACTTTGAACCAGAAGTGAGGTGTAGAGCAGAAGACAGTGACCTAAACATCACTTTCTCTGTAGGATGAGTGAGTTGCTCCCAGATCACAGATCTCCTTGTCAATGGGAGACACTGACCATGACAAAACACTCAGAGCAATCTGAGTCCCAGCTCATACTCAAGACAAGTTTCAGCCATTTATATGTCCTTTGGAGGCAAGTTCGGTATATAGGTTACGTACAAACCCCATTTATCTTTCTAACAACTATGCACATAAGGATTTTGGATCACCTTAGTTGCCCAATGTCCCAATTTTAAGAACAGACAGTTGGATTGTCACTCCTGTCATCTGACTGCAGATAAACTCTTAGCGTATCTAGTGGGTACTCAGAAGTGAGCAAAACACAAGGCTATAGCCAGAGTTCCTGAGGGTACATCCAACATGAAGACATATGACCAACTGGCTGTTTTAACATTGAGCCTATAGCAGGAGACACTGTAGAGAAAAGCAGCACTAAGATCGAAAAGCAGCACTAAGACCAAAAAGGAGTCACTGAGCCTAGAGTTTGGGGTTTTTTTAACTTTTTATGGGGATGAAAGACAAACAACTAGTTAATTTACAGGCTTTAGATATAAACAGTTCTGGCTTGCACTGTAGTAGAACCCAAAGGGAATTTTTAAGTTAAAAAGGAAGAAAATTATAGATTATAGTACCTCCAGGAGTAGGCAGACACTTAATGAGAACTTCTTAGAATACAGTTTGGCTTTAATTACCTTGGGACCATGTTTCTATCTAAAGCCTTTTTAAAGTTTTTTTTATTGGATCTATATTCTAAGCCCCTTAGATATTTGGGGAAATTTTATCTTTGTATATTTAATAAAGCTGTAAATATACAATTAAGATTAGTAATACTAATCAGTGCTTTAATTTTGTTTTCCATTGGGTCATTTGACAATTATGTAATGCTCTTACTCATGAAAGAGATTATATGACTTGAATGTGTATAATCAGTTACAGTTAGTAATTGTCAAATGGTGTAATTAGTATCGCATCTGACATAGAAAAGGTACAACAGTAGAATTACGTTCTTTGCCATGACAGATGCAATGTTATATAATTTTCTAATTGCATCTTCTAAGAACATACAACATAGTTAACAAACTATTAGAATAATTTAAGTATATTATTAAATGCTTTTAGTGTACTTAAAGTAAATGTTCCACCATACTGGTCCATAAAAGATAATTAACAGAACTTATTTGACAAATCCATAATGCCAGTTCCTAATTGAGTGTCTTAGGCTTTAACTAAATTAGAAGAAGAGAGATAGTATTGGTGGGAAAAGTAGGTAAGTATAGCAGTGGGAGGTACTATATTATGATTAAATGCCTAGATTGAAACAGGGAGAACTTTTAGTAGTAGAGCTAGTATAATACATCACCATCTTCTAGAACTATATTCATAGGACATCTCATATCACATAAAATACATAAAAGTTGCCAGGATTCCCTTTTATGAAGGGAATTGCTACCCTCTAACAGTTTTCCCATAGACTTGGTAAATTAATTCACTGCCTAAAGACATGAAAACAGACTCAATGAAATGGCACTCTAGGGTTCCATATTTATTGCCAGTCCCACAAAAGAGAAAAAGAAAGAAGTCCTCTTCTAGCTGCCAATTTTGTTATTTTTATCCTGTCCTCATCAGAGATGCCAACCTACATAGCACTTTGCCTAAAGCACGTATATTTCCTCAGTTTTCTTCCATTGGGTTTCTGAAGTAAACCTGGCCAAAACTGCACTCATTGGCACTCAAGCACACCGGATATTTTTTTTGAGGAAACAAAACCCAAACAAGTATTACATGATTCAGACAGGAAATGTGCACTGTCTTACTTCATGGTTCTGGTATTATAAAACATACTCCTTATTCTCACTTCTATTTATTGCAGCTATTTGCTCTGTTTTGCTTTACATGATGAACTCTTGGGGGTAGACAGTATGTAAACCTACACATTTGTGTTAACCAAAGGAAACAAGATCTTTGGATACTATCTGAACTAGTAGAACTATTTTTATTTAAAAAGAAAATCGTGTGCCATTCCACACTGCGTTTTACTCCATTAAAATAGATTAAAACAAGAAAGGGACTGGATTTGCTTTCCTTCTTGATTTAAGTTCAGGAAAGAAGAGAGCTTAACCTAAGCACAGTAGTGGTGGGGCAGGCCAGATGTTCATGTAGACCTGGATATTTAGGGAAAAATATTGAGGAATACTTCCACTCTGCCTCTTACCAGTTCCTCTCTCAGCTTCCAGGGCTCTGCCCATTAGGGAGCTCCTGACCTGCAGGCTGTGTCTCATCTTTGTGTTTATTATCTCTTGACTGATGTTTCCTCCTTGAGTCTCTGTTTCCAGAACTCATTAACATTTTTGGCATCTATAACATTCTGTGTCAAGGAGTTTCACAAGTTATTAGCTATGAAAAAAACAAATTAATTTCCTTTATTTGAACCTGTTTTCTGGTCTTTTAAGTTAGCATAGCTGGTTTTAATGTCATGAGAGCTAGCAGATACAAATAAGAGGTAAAAAACCAAGACCCAGAAAACAGGAGGTTCACACACCAAATGTGCATAGACCTAGCTTTGGGAACTGCATGTTCCTCTAATCTTCTTACGTACTCTTGTTTTTCCAATTCATTAATCACTCTCCTGCCACTCCATTGTATGTCTTCTCTCAGAAATTTCTATTCTGCATTGAAATATCCCCTCTCATAATGTCTGACTTTGGTAAAGGCCTTTATCTAAGTTTATTGGCTTTCACAATATGCTTTATCAACAGGACCACATTTATACATAATTTTCATCGATTTCTTCAAATATTCTAAAGCACTCATGGTTAATGGCAGATCCAGCAGAAAAATGCCACCTGGAATGTTAAGATTGATTTGGCTTGCATTCACAGTGAAAAGGGAAAATTTTAATGTTTTAATAACAAAATGTAACTCAGAAACTCACAGGTTTGCATGTGTCATTAAATTTAGTTAATAAGAACATAATCAGTTCATATAGTTAAAAGAGAAATTTTTGAGAACATGTCCAAGGACAATTTCAATGCACAGAGTGCACTTTAGTTGTTAATTTTCTGCCAGTGCTTAAATGTGAGTGATATTTAAGTTTGAATGTACCATTTTTTTAGCATCATTAGGCTTCTCACCCTCCCCAAACAAGTCTTGTTAAGCAATGAGTGAGTAAATAATTTTATATAGTGTAAAATCTTATTGTAAAACTGAGATAGAATAGTAGCATACTGAAACCAGCAGATATTTAGAAACAAAATAGAAGGGTGAGGGGAAGTTTTCTATTATTTTGTCCTGTAAGTGAAAGTCCAAGATCAAGTCTACTTAAAGAAAGAAAAAGAGAGATAAAAGGAGAAAAAAAACAACTATCTTGTTTTTCAAGTAACCTTTACAGACTTTGGTAAAGCTTAGACTAGACTGATTTGATTGTTATGTCTGGAGATTCAGCCTGGGGAAAAAAATAAAGAAAATGAAAACATCCGTATTGATTAATCCATCTCCTTTTGCCTTCTGATTTAGAGGTTCAGTTTCAGAATCTGCCTGCGATATATAAGGCATTTCAGAGAAGACTGCCTTGGTGAAGGTGAGTTGACAGCTGAGAGGTATTTTTGAAAAGCACTTAGCTGAGAAATGGAACAAACATTGATCTGCACTTAAAGGACATTATATGCACTGGTTTATAGAGCAAAGAAGTTGGTCTTTAGGTCTGATCAGTTTATTACAGTACTGTAAATCAAAACAGTGGCAAGGCAAACAGCAACAAGGGGCTTATCTGATTTGTAAATTCAAGTATAAATTTAAACTGCAGAAAACTTAAATTATGATGACATTCAGAATACATGAACAAATAGATCACTACCTTGAACACCAGTATGTTAAATTCCACTATTAAGTAAAGTTGTGTCTCTTGGCATTATTCTAAGACAATATATTTCTGATTTACTTATTGACATGTTAATTCTTCCATATCATTAAAAAAAAGAACTTCGAGTCCTCAAGAAATCTTGGTGATAGAATGTTATTCTTCAAAAATCACAGCTATCAGTAAGGCTGAGAGTTCAGAGATATACTTCATGTCAAGCCCTTCAATAGGTGAAAGCCCACAATGTAAATATTAATGTTATCAGTAAAAGTACGTAGGCATTCAGTATTATACATTCTTAGTATAGTTTCAGCTGATGGACAGATGCATTGATCACCTGCATCTATAAAACACTTTGCTTCCTCAAGGCAAGCTTGCAGCGTGCAGCATGAAATGAGTGTGCCTGTCCTCTCACAGTGCTGCCAGGCAGACAGTCTCTGGGAGAAGCAGCTGAGAATACCTGCATTCATGTTAGGCGTCAGAAACAAAGCAATGTCCCAGATGCGCAGAATTTTTCCAGAAGAGATCAGACTGTCAGTGTTCAGGGAAATGTGTTAAACAACTTTCAGATAAAGCCTTCCACTAGGATTTTTTTCTTTTCTACCTTCTGCCTGAACAGAACAGATAAGCTTTTTGTCTTGCAGCATCGAGATACCAAGACATTAGATAGCTCTTGGAAGAGACTCATAATGTGTCAAGGCATTGTAGGATTCTGCTCAGCTGCAAAATTAAAACTGGGAGATAAAGTAAAATACTTGATATGATCAAGTACTAATGTTCACAGTGGCCTTTGCTGAGCATGTGTTCATATACTTAACAACTGTATCATTTTGCTCATGCAGAAAGAGACAAATTGAGTGTTGTGCAGGCATAATAGTAAAATTCAAGAGAAATTAATAAAAAGTTGTTTTCTTTCTTCCACTGCATCATTCTGTCACATTTGTGTAATATAGTATTCTTTCTCAGCTTCCACTGAAAAATCTCACCTATGTTATTTCTTCTATGTGCAGGAGCTTACTTGTGCATATTGGTGTCCTCTTTTATTCTACTTTCTTAATTCCAAAACAGTAAAGAAAGTAAAAAAAATCAATAGTCTGTCAGAATGATATCATACATATAGATTTTCTTAAAGCACTGTTTTTCAAGTATGGAATACAAATTCCTTAGGTTTCTTTCCCTTACACATTACTCTGAGCCTCTTTCTCCCATATGTCTTCTTAGGCTCACTTTGACCTCATGTTTTCTGTTTTTCACTTCTGACCCATTATCTTTTCTCCCAGTACTGCCTTTACTGAAATTGTGGTGAGAATAAAATCAAGTCTCCTTGTTTTAAATTTGGGGATCTCTGAAGGTAACGACACAGAGAAAGATTGCTTTAGAGTTCACCTACTTTAAACTCTTTTAATTGATATCAGACTGTAAAAATGGCTCTGAAAACCTGCCAAAATATACTATTAATTTATATATGAAATTCTTATTTTTGAGTGCCAATAAAACCTGATATATTTAAAGTCCTGATCCTTTAACAGTTTTCATAAAGCATAAATCACAAATTACATTCATAAAAAGTTCCTAAATGTAGTAAGTAATAGAACAGTCTAAAGAACAGCGTCAGCAGTTTTAAAATCCCAGTTTCTATTATTCAACTTCTCAACTTATAAAGACATACTAGCCTGAGAATAGACTCAATTTGTATAATTATTTAGTACAGAAATGCTATTACCAGATTTTATATAAATATATATCATACATCACTAGAAATGTCAATCTATGATAGCTAGATAACGATTCATGAGATATCAAAAATGCAAGTGTCTTTAAGGATTTTGCTCAATCACTATTAAAGTAAGGAGAGTTAAGCACTTGCACAAGAACTTTTCTGTTTTGGCAAGAGCGAGCATTTTACTGCCATAAGGATGCAAATAACAACCTGACTGTCTGGAATATTTCCTTGGCCAATGTAAATCAGCAGATCTCCATTGACTTCAAAAGAATGTGTGAATTTACATTACTTAGAGAGTTGTCTATTTGTTCATACTTTTAGGTTAAATGTCATTACTATTATTAGGAAAAGGTCAAATTAAGTGTCTACGTAACACAAAAAAAAATCTAAACAACCATGCAAGGATAAAACACGCGTTAATGAAAAGTTACTTACCAAACACAGCTTAATTTTCATAATGGGCACCTGAAACTTTGTTCTTAACAAATGTTCCTACTCAGTGTTTCTTCAGAGAATAAGACAAATATTTTTTTTTTTTCCATTTTGAAAAAAATTTCTTATTGTTCTGATTGTGATTTTAATGTAGCTGCCTTGTTGCAGCTATGTCAGATCTTTGGTGTGTGGAAGCTTTTAAAGCTATTGTGATAAATTTGTATAATCACAGCAGAACTTCATGACAAAACTATTTACCTAACAAATATAGAACAGATTTATAAACTAATTTAGACATCTGGAGTTCATGGTAATTCTTAACTCTATCACTTTACATGCTAATAAGTGTCACAAAATCTTCACTGTGTGGTTATCCAACCACTGTGTGCCCTCATGCCTACTGAAAAGTCCTAATAGTGAAGGTATTCAAACTACTTAAGTTTGGCCAAGCATTTGAGTCTAAGTAGACGGCCCTATGATGAAAGAAGAGCCTCCAGGGAGTTATTCAGAGTATTTAGGTTAGGAATTTATGCACTGCACAAATAGTCTTAATCCTTTCCATAATGACCACATTTCTATCATTGGGCAGGAACAAATTTGCCTGCGTCAGAACACTACTCAACACTTCCATCGACTTTATTTCCAAATGAGGAGCCACAAAATAGCCCTTTCCCCATTTATATTGCTGTAAAGAACCCTAATCTGGTTGAAGAAGCCTAAGTGTGCACATTCCAACCTCTCATCTGTTCTGGAGAGCTCAGGGCATATAATGTTACCTTGAGATATGACAGAGACAGCAAGTCTTTTTTTGGTGACTTGGAGACAAGTCTTGAACATGCCTTATGACAGTACTCACTACCACTAAGTTGACTGACTGGGTGTTCAGGAGCATAAATATGTTCCACATAATAAATTCATCATAGCAGAAAATGTGTTATCTGGTACCTTTAGCAGCATGGATTACAGTTATTTTTCTGTTGTTCTTACCCTAGTAAGTATGTAGAACTCCCTTCTGAATCTAAACTGATTTTTCAGCAGCATACCAGATAAACCCCCTGCATTTGCTACTCAGAAAATCATGTGAGAAGTTGCTCTAATTACCTCCCACAATAAGTAGCAGCAAAGCTACTAGATTTGCTTTAGAATTGTAATATGCACTCTAATCAAAAGACTTTATCACTGCTGCCCAGTTTCTTGCTCACCATACTCATCTTTTCTGCCCATTGCTTAGGTAAAGAGAGGAGCATCCAGGTGTCAGTTTTCTGGTTATACTGAAGCACTTGCAGTTTTCACAGAGAATTCTGAAGTGATTAGGTATGTATCATCTGCTGCCACTAAATCCTGAAAAAGCCTGGTTCTGCCTGACAGCAGGCTTTACTGAGATCTCAGGTTTAAAGTGACCTGCTACATAAAGTCATCAACTAATAACATTTACAGTTATATTTATAAAAAATGCAGTGCATATGATCATGACACAGTGGTTCAGAGGCACATTGGCTAAACAGCTTCTAAATGTGCTATGCACAAAGCTTTTATGGGACTCCATCAGTGGATGGATAGCTCATGGGATTATTTGCATAAGACTTAGAAAGCATGAAAGGACACAGAACAAGTTGTTCATATGTAAAGACTGGTGCCTGCAGCCTCAGTCTAGGTTCTCACCTGATGTCAGTGGAAATGTTGGAAAAGTGATAAATAAGAGCCCCTGTTGTATTGTGCCCATACAATCTACATTCATTAGCTCATTTCAAATACCATGCTTTGAACTGAGAGAAGTGGCAGCAGATTAATCACAGAGGGGCCAATCTGGCAGATTATCTAAAAAAAAATAATATTATCCCTTTAAACACATACCTATTTTGCTTGCTTTGGGCTGTGGGTGATTGTGAAGACTGTGAAAATGAGGGAGTATTGGAAAGAAAAGGGTAAGAGGTCTATTTAACAGAATTGATTATGCCTTCCCAGGAACATTGCAGGAGGGAAAATGCAAAATATTCATGCTGTTTTACAGCCATATTTAGAGACATTTAGCAAGTTCTGGGATTTTGAAGAAAAGAAAAAACAAAACAAAACAAAAATTATTATGATTGCTAATAAAAAAATGTTGGGGTTTTCTTTACCAGATGCATGCTGGTATCCAAAATATCTACATACATGGCAAAAGATCTACAGGGAACCTGTACTGTTCTGGAGCAACATCTGAAAACAAAGTGACAGCTAACTAAAATGGAACTAAACATTTATGCTGAGGTATCTGAATCACCCTCTTCTTCATGAAGTACTTACAATGAAGATACAATTTAGGAGCCAGAATTAGGTAGCCTGAATCCTGCACAATATGATACAGACTACAGATTTTATACACTAGGTATTGAATTGAGATTCTAAGCTGTCTGCTGAAAATTCATCACTAGAAAGTGAATTGTTATTTATAGCCAGAAGTTGGAGAAGCCATGCAGAATTTTGTTTTGTTTATTCTTTTTCATTAACTGTGTGTAACCGATCATTCAAATCAACATACCCTTCCAGCATAATGCATAACAGTGAAGGTGGAGCCCTGATCCTTTGGGGCAAGGTTACCATTTCCATCTTTTGTGGAGGAATATACTGTATTTGTGTCTGATGAATCCAGGTAAGACTGAATGCGTTTAGACAGACTCTGTTCCATGGACCAAATAGATTGGCTTTCTTCATCCAGCATTGACAAAAAGCCTGATGGTTTCTGAAATGAAAAATAGATTTTTCTTGTTTTATACAGGAGCAATAGTATTTCAGTTGTTCCTTGTAGAGTAATACAGCTTGCAATTTAGAAACAGAAACACATATCACCTCAAAGAAAAGGAAAAAATGGTTTAAATATTCTGGTAAGTCTCCAAGGCTATGCATGTCAAATAATTCTGCAAGAAACATAGGGAGTAATATTTCAGTTGCCAAAAATGGTAACTATTGATGATCTTTTACAAAACTGAATGGGCTACTTTCTTCTTTGAAGTTATACTCCAGAAACTAGTTCCAAGCACAAAAGAAATTCTCAGGCTTACAACAGAGACTTGTCAGTCCTACGGTTGCATTAAGGATGTGGCATGATACACAGATGCTACGTGTGAACCACTATGGGCAAGGAGTTTCTGCAACATCTTCTTCAACTCTGGGCTGTTACAAATCTCTGTTAGCCCTCGAGCCACGAAGGCAGTTATGACAGCTCTCTCTATGGTTTCTTTGGACCCATAACCTTTTTTATGGTTTCATACATCAGAAAATACAGGCAAAAGTTTGTATTAGTCTACATGCAGAGGCTGTGTATAAATATACATGGCGTGAAACAGATCTGAAAACTACCTGAAAGAAAAAATCCAAGGCTGCAGTATGGTTACCAGGAGAATACACTGTTTCCATGGTAACTCCCTCTTGTACACATTCTGCTTGCTCTTGTAGGAAAAGCACTCCATTGATGTACTGGTGTATCTTCTCATTGGTCATGTTGACACACAGCTATTGTAAAACCAAGAAAAAATTAGTATTAGAAGTTTACTGCATAATTCATTGGTGTAGATTTTACTACACGCCTAATATTGAATTTGATGAAATGTCAATGCACAGCATGTTATCTCTCAGTAGATCATAGATTAGCAAGACCCTTGGGAAATTTACATTTTAACAGCTATTAGTATTAAATTGGGAACAAACAGTTTTCTGCCTGCACAGTTCATTGTGAATTCCACATAAGAATTATCAAATACCAGCACTGTCAAATATACTGCAATTTTACACTAATTCCATATAATGTCACTGAAGTCTAAAGCAGTCTCTGAAGAACTCACTGTGTTTTGCCCAAATATGCTATAAAACACTTCAGGACATTTTACTAGACGCTTATCTCCATTTTGTTAATATTCTAAGGGAGGACTGACAAGAAAATGTTCTTCAATAGAAAAGTTCAGAGTTTGGAGAGATAAATAATATAAAAGCCCCGAAATATTTCCTTTGATTGCCTTACAAGAGGTGTAGTGCCACTTTTGCAAAAGAAATAGTTTAATAGGAATCTGATTAGCAATTAAAAACAGGTGGGAGTTGTATCAGCTTATATTGGGACCTTTTGTATTTTATTCAAAGCTCACAATCTGCAAAAAAGTAAATACATAATAACTTCGTGGAATTAATGTTGTAAATGTTTTATTTATTATATTGAAGTGAAAATTTTAGTGGAAAATTCTAAAATCTCAAATGTTATATGAATTATCACTAAGAAATTAAGAAAACAAAAACTCCTAAAAGGGTGCAAGAACCCTTTATATAAAGAGTGATGCAGAGAATGCTTGCAGACTAAACTTTTCAGACTAAACTAGTCACATGTTTGTTTTGGCCATAAACTGTATCTTCCATGAATAAAGTGTGTAAAAGCAATTCCTCAAGCAAGTCATATTAAAAAACATGAAATATTTGGATCAATCCTAAAAGTACATGGTTTAACATCCAGATGAGGGAAAAGAACCCAAGTAATGTGTAATAGTTGTCTGAATTTTCCATTAACACCTCATGTTAGTACAGTCAGCTTCCACTTGCTATACAATGAAACACTAGTGTGAATAACAGTAAGAAGAAATAAAACTAAATCCTGTTTTATAATCAAATGTCTATCATTAGCTGTCTTTACCAATGCATAATACTGCAGACAAAAGGCAGCCTCAAATAAAGCCACTGTTTAAGAATAGGATTTCTAAAGATTCAGATTTTTATCTAATTTTATTAGCAATAAGTATACAATTGACTTACACTGTCTACTTATTTTATGGAAAAAGACAGCTTTTTTAACTTTGTGGCAGGCAGAATATTCTTTACTGATCACTTTTTGAATTCTAACTCTACTTACAAAATCTTTTCAGAAGCTTCTTAACATTATTTTAGAAGGCAGACATGACATTACAAGCTTATACTTCACAGGATATGTGAAGCTTTAAAATGATGCATGCTGTGTATATCTTTATTTGCAAATAAGAGAATCATGTTTAACTTTCATAGGTATATTTTATCATAAAAGAAGTTGACAAAATCACTATAAACTCAAGCTTACTTTTTATCATATGCCAATCTCCTAAAACACATCAAAACAATAAATGTACTTGAGAACCTAACTGTGCAGTAAAATTATTCAGCTACAGAATTAAAGCTGAAGGAAAAGACTGTCTTAATCATATCTTAAAAAGATACGATACATAGCATTGTATTAACTGCCAAAAGTAAAAGGCATTTTGTTAAAATAGTCATACATAACACATTGGACTGTTAAAGAAAAACCCATTTATAAATTCTACTGACCAGTATATTATGTCATACATTGGTGTGCTTTTTCATAATATAAGCAAGACCATCATTCAGATGGGTAGACTTGCCATAATGACAGTAAGGTTCTGTAAATCAGAGCAGAAAGCAAGCTCAAGTGCTTAAGCAAACTGCAAGCTGCTCCAAAGCTGCTCTCTCTAGCAGTGGCTGTGAGTAACAGCTCTGCAGAATGAGAACCAGGATACCAGCCAGGCACTGCTGAAAAGCAAGACATTCTGATCATATCTTTCTCCATTTCAATGTTTTATACAACCTGCTGGGAAAAGGTAATAAAATTAGTTTCAAATTACAAGCTTGACACAGGTTGGCATAATAATTAAAGCAGCTGAAATGTAGAAATCAGATGAAAAAAACTGCATTAGCTCTGTTATTCCAACTTCTTTTGCTCCATATCATATGAAGTATTATACAAAACAATGACATATTTTCAGTCTAAATATATGAAAAGTTCAGAAAACTAGATTTTTGAACATGTATTTCATTGCACCTATGAAAATTATATGGAAAATAGTATCAAACGAAAACACAATGACGTTTTTACCTAAAACAAATGTTGTGGAATACTTTTAAGCACTGAATATTTGCTTTACCTTACAGCATTACTCAACATTACCTACGGAACTTTTTGTCATTAAACATTGTTAAACTGTTCTTTACATGCCTCTTACTGATTCCATTGTATGTCTCTTCTGTAAGGAATTGTCTTTTCTATCTGTCTTCCTTTCTAATCCCAATTTACGATCATGCCTCAGTGAAAACAAATACACTCTCTATTTGTCTAGGTCTTCAATAAAAAGTACTTCTAGAATATTAGAAGAAAAAAAAATAAACAACTTGCAGTATCATCTAAATTGTAGAATTCGGGAAATAATATAGTGGCATTTGGTAAAAACAATAAGTATTCATCACATTAGACAGTGTCTAATAAAGCTAATATCTTTCTTCTTTTCCTACATTGGACCAGTTAGTACTATTAAGTATACTCCAAATTCAAATTTAGGTAGATCAAAATTGTACTGTATTCCAAAGACAGGAAAGTACCTATGATTAATGAAATTTTCCTGCTTTTCACTTTATATAAACAAGTATTTGAAAAGGCATAGCCAAAAAAAGGGAATTTGTGAAAAGAAAATTTGGTGACTGTCAATCAGTGAGGGAATCATGGATGTAAACACCCTTTGGAAAGCTCATTTACACCCTTTGGTCATGCAGAAGGATTACCTCTCTCAAGAGATATGTATTCAGAGAACTGAATAAAGCTTACAGCTGTCATATCAACATATCTATCAAGCTCTGTGTTATGGGCCAAGATGATGAAGCTACAATGCCAAGTTTAATTTTCAAGGATGTGCTCTAGCATTTCTCAAAAATTTAACTCTAAGATAGTGGAAGGCAGAATCATCTGTTTGCTGAGGTCAGACTCAGAAAATGTTTTTAAACCTAAGGTTGATCACTTACTTCTCAGAAGTATCTTGATCACTGTTCCCCCTTGCATCTGTTACCCAAACATTTCTACATCCTTTTTTTTATGTAGAGTACCAATCAGAATATTTTTAATGAATGTATAACAAAACCAGTACCCGTTACATTTCTTCTTTTGCCTTTCAGGATCAACAGGATCTAATACAGGTTTCTTATTTTCCATGCAGCTCCAACACAAATTCAAACACATTCCTTCTGCCTCTCTGACAGAAGAACTTTATTTCACTGGGAATTCATGTCATCTCTGGCATCAGTTGCCATTAGCTGATCTGTGTTTCTCAAATAAAGTAAAACAGAACCCAGCGCTATATTAAAATTTTATTATGGGTAGCTGTCACCTGAAAAGCCTTCCACAAAGGAGAGTCTGAAAAGCCCCTCCAAAAGGGGCTTTCCAAATTTCAATACAAAGTGGAATAGTCCCATATCTGATTTGGTACATATAAAACTATTAAACAAACAAGCAAACAAACATGGTAACAAGAGTCTTTCCTTGAATGAATTAAAATTGGATTTGTAGTTAAAGATACTGAAATAGTTCCAAATTATTTTTTCTTTCATACTGCTGGCCCACAACTAAGTACTGCAGGACAAAAAAGGGTGCTGCCATAGAAAAGTAAGATATCAGTTAATAAATGTCCTTTTGTAGCATTTCAACAATCAAACACGAACTGAATCTAGCTGGGAATCTCAATGTTAGATAAATTATTTTATTTTTGGCCACAAAGTCTCTACTGTAAAAGATTAAAGAAAAAATAAATATTTTAATGGCAAGTACATGATAACCCAGCTTTAAAACTGAGTAACATTGGTTTTCCAGTGGTTGACTGAAACACTGGACAAATGATATGGAAAAACAAATGTGTGCAGACTGAAAAAAAAAATCAAAGAGACTGAGATGGGGGTACACCTTGACAAGAGCCATACAGAGTGTAAGATCCACAGGAACTGGGTCAAGGTACAAATTAAAACACAGGGTTGCCAGGCCCCTGAGAGCAAGAATAAGCTTTTACAGCACTACTCAGCTGCATTCAAGCCCCTACGTAGTATCAGACCTCAGTGCCCACCAGCAGCTGCCTATTTCACAGGCTAGTACAGAGATTAGCAGGACCACCCGTCTATGCTTTGGCATAACCAAAGAAGGCTGATTTAGGCTACGTAAAATAAAATATTGGAATGCTCCTTCAGACTGTCTGAAGGCAGACACTGGCATGTGTGGCTTCCTGTCTGCTATCACTGAGACTGCAATGACTGTAGAAAAGTTGTCATGTAGCTTTTGTCTATTAATATCCATCCATCTACAAAATAGGCAACATGAGCTTACATTTGAATAGCTAAAAGTGGTCTCATGGCTGAGGCAATACAATTTAATAAAAAATATTCTGTTATGGCCGTTTTGGTTAAGACAGGTCACATGACAAAATTAAGTGAAGTCTCAGCAGGGTTAACTAAAGAAATAACACACTGAGAAGTTAAAACCTAACACATCTAATCATAAAAAATAGATGAAAATTCCTGTGAACACAGCTGGGTTGTACAAGCTCTTCTGACTCACTATAGTGACTCTGAAGTGAGTCCTGAGTGGGGCAGGCAATGTTCTGTGCTCTCAGAGCCAGCTGGCTCCTATTGTGGGAGATGTGGTGCATGGAGCTGCCATGGCAGCCATGTATCTCCCATCACTCTACTGCATCACACAGATAATGCACACATACTTTAATGGGTATAGAATTGAATGGGAGTCAAGAGACTCTTGACTGTTCCAGTGACCCATGGTCCTAATTCACATAAATCACTTATATTTCCTATAAAAAGGGGGATATATATATATATACTTTCTTCTATAAAAGTTAAGAGGTCTACAGAGACAAAATACTACGCAAGAGCTAAACATGTTATTTAGCAAGAACTAAAGATTTTTTCAGTATACCACTTGAATTAGTCATCTTCTAGAGTCCATTTTATTTAACTGCAGTATTGCTCTTAATGATGCTTCCACAACTACAGACCTACATTTGTGTAGAAAGACCTGACTTTCTCCAGGGGGAAGAAAAGCTACTCTTGCCACTCTAAGGTCTGGTTCTCCTGCTATACTACTGTTTTCTTAGAAACAATTAGGGGAAAATAGTACAGTAAACTTTATCAATCTTCCCTCCTGCTTATCGATTATGTTCATTGGCCAGGAGTTCTTTCCATTTGTGTTGCATGCTCTTGTAGTGGAAGAATATACTAGCATAAAGGTATAAAGAAGATAACAGCATTTCTTGAATGGAGTTGTGCTGTGAAGGAACCATGAATAAGATCTAACCTAGTTTTAAACTCTACCAGAAGAGAGGCAGACTTTTTCTACTTTTAAAGGAGTGCAGAATAAACTGTAAACAAATACAGTCCCTCCCAAAAAATGGAAACCTAAGAAAACATTGAAAACAAACAGAGAACTGTAATTACGTTTTTTCGTAGAGCTCTCATATATCCTGAAATGATCACAAAATTGAGACCATTTCTGTATAGAATGGGACAGACAAATCTGTGCTCACTTCTGACCATGTTCCAGTGTGGCTGTATACAAAGCTGTTCTGGCACAGCAGGTATGCAGCTGCTCTAGGAAAATGCTGTTCCCAAGCTAATGATCACTGCTAGGAAGTGATAGTAAATTGTAATTGGGGTGAGCTAGAAGTGTATTGTAGTCGTTTACCATAGCTCAGCTGTTGAGCAGTGACTCACTGAATCCAGGTAATTCAGAAGCTTTCAGTCTTTATTGAGCACTGACTCTCTCAGACTGTGGCTTTTAAAAACACTGTTCCCTACCTTTCAGCTTTTTAATTTCGTACCAAAACTCACAACTCCACTCACTATGGCTTATTCCAGACACCTATTTACCGTTATTTTAGAATTACATGTCCTATTTTTGCTATTATAAATATAATGTATCACACATATGTTCTACAAAATGAAGGCTGAAGGCTTACCAGTGCACACAAGGAAAACGGAACATTTAATACTGTTTTTAACTTCTAATGCTGCCTTCTTTGTAATCATCTATAGAACTTTTCTCCTTGCAAATTGTCAGCCACATCATTTTGCCTGCAGAAGTTGTTAGATTCTTGGTGTAGACATAATTAACCTTATTTTTCTAGTTCTTTGAAGTCTATTGTCTAATGCATTGTTCATGAACCACTCCTAGACCAATTCTTCATTTGCCTTTGACAATTTAATACTCTAATGCCTTGTCATTCCAACACACTCACTGGAGTGAACAAGTTATTCTACCTGGTTTACCCAGCTCTCTTCCTGAACCATCTTCAAACACTATGTATTAAAATGAATTGCTTAAATTGACATGTGTTTTAGTATCATATTGCTCTCTTAATTATGGCATTAAACTGTCTATCAACTGACCTGATTTGAAGAACCAGAAAGATTCACACAGCTGCTTGGAATGTCCCCAGGTTTGAGCAATCAGGATGTTTTAATCTTTCTCGAAAACAGTTGTAATTTTTTTTTTCTTTTTTCAAGAAAGCAGGCAAACAGATATCACAAAGAATGCCTTGTCTTACACTAATTTGAAACAAAAGGTTTATTTTCCCCAAATTACTTTTGTAATGCCATTTTAAAATATGATAATCTAAATGTGATGAAAAAGTAATTTTTATGGCTCTTCCACTGTTTGGCTGTAACATTCAATGTTAACGTTCTGCAGTCACAGGCCTTGACACTGGGCATGTTTGCAGACATGATGCAATGTTTTGCACGATGTCCCTATCTCTGCTAACAAGCCTGTTTATCATCAGGGTTAATGAGCCCAGGCAGAATACTGAACTAGGCTAGACTGCTAGACAGCTTGAGCTTTTGAATGCAGGCTGTTTTGGGTATGTCTGCATGATTACATTCTGCCATGTGGAGATACAAACTGCTTCTCCTCATTGATACTGCGACCTATCACTTCAGGAATCACATGTGTTAATCACATTATAGAGTTCATATAAAAATGAACTCTCTAATTCCCTCACCTCTATTCTGTCTTTTCAGGAGTGTAGTTCAGTAGTTTCTGAGGAAATGACTCAGAGTATCACTCAACATTACTTAACAAAATGCATTCAGACCAGGTGGAGGTACAATAAATGCACTGAAATATATTTATTTAGGAAAAAAAAAAGCAAAGTTGACTTTGAAATTATGTTTAATTATGTTTCATGCAGAAATCATAAAATAAATTACTTTTTACTCATTTTTCTTTAAGTCTCATATCTTCTCTTCAAGCTTCCTCTGCAGTCACTAAGCAGAAAATGACTTATCCCAGAAATTGGAATTAATGATACTTCATGTCAGTTACAGAATTTAGGAGTTTCATGACAAAAAACAATGTAGAACAGAGTAAAAGGACAATATCTAGGAAGTCCCAAGGTGCACCCCTCTCTTTTGAGATACATTTAAAATGCATAGAATACTTTATCTTTATTAGTCATTAGGTTTAATTGATTTTTTTTGCATATATTCAGTTTGTTAAAATGTTTTTATTTTTCACTTGATATTTTCCCCCAAAGTAGACATTCACACCAAGTAAATGACTGTGTATATTGGCACACATCAATAGCCCTTAATCCAGAAAACGTTCAAGCAACGTAGAACTGTAACAGCAAAAAGAGTTTTGTGAGAGGGGGGTTGGAATATGTTTTATTGCATTCTTACATGCTCTTTAGAAAGTAGAAGTAAGCACACCTTGTTTGTGCTTTCAAACATTTGGAAATTGGGTAGCAATGCAAACAAGCTACACAAACTGAACTAATGTGGTTCCATTCTATTTCACTAGAAAGTTGAGCCATAAAACAATGGATTGACTGGGATGAAGGGATAAATTCTGATTTCAAACAATAATGAGTCCTTTGTTGTTACTGATGCCATCTCTATTCTTTTCTACGCTTTGATTTTCTGTTCCATGCTTTGATTTTCTTCTGGTGCATTACAGAATGAATGAACAAGTGAACAATAACTTGGACATCTCTTTCAGCTTGTTGTGTAGACTTGCTAATGCTTTCTGGAATACGTAATTCACAAAAGCTTTGGTATTCAGAGACTAATGTTGAAGGCAGGCAAACAGTTCCATAATTTTTAAAAAAAGTTTAATATTTAAATGGATTTTTAAGCATTCAGTGAACTAAAGTTTCATTTATTTTCCATGGATGCAATTCAATTTTTTTAAAAGTCACACGTTATAAAGTCACACAGAGGTGAACCTGCCAGTAATGTCACTTAGCATAATTTAACATTATAATTCTATTTTTTTCTCCAAGGCTTATGAAGACCTTTTGATCTTTCTTCCAATCCAATGCATTGTCCTCCTACTCACCGACCTAGTTGAAGTATCACACTTTCACAATCATGAAAACAGACAACACTAAGTATTTTCCTCAGATTGTCTTTCAGTGTGATACTACCCCTTTTCCAAATCATGATGGTAGATATTTACTAGATTCTTTTAAAATTATGAATAACTGTACAAAGCCCAGATCTTAATACACATCAGTACAGGCAGAATGGGGAAAAATATTTTAAAAGAAAGTTTTCACTTCCATGTATGTTTATATTCTGATCAAAACACTAATTTTGACTAAAACCCAAAATCTTAATAGAAGAATTAACATTAACAGTTACAGTAAAATCAGCAAAACACAGCCACCTACCTGTTCAAAAGTATTCTTTTGGAATTCTTCAAATCCAAAAATATCCAATATTCCAATTTCAAATACCTGGTCACTGGTGAAAAATAATGCACATTACAGATAATAAGAATTCAAACAAGTGAAAAATATATTTGTTGTTTCTGACAGAAGTATTCCTGTTCTAGGATGAAAGAAGGTTGTATTTCAAAAACACAGTATGAAATACACAAGCAAACCATGTCTACAACAGAATCAAAATTCTAACCACCAATCTATTATATCAACATCAATAAAAAAGGAGGGTTCAAGATTGTTTTAACAGCCACTTTACAAACTATATTTCTTAGAGAAGGAAAAAACCTTAGCTTCTTTAAAGTTATGTTTCTAAAGTCAAGTTTCTAAAGATATAGAATCCCTCATTCACTCAGATGACAGATAGCCGTTTAGGGGAAGTTTTAAAATTGCAACTGTTTGTACACAGTTACACCTTCCAGTTTATATTTTTTGACAGCCAGAACTGTTCCTACTAAGTGCACTTCAAGAGAAACCTTTTAAGCCAAAGTCCTCTCTGTGTCAGCATCAAGTAGCATCTGCAAGGCCAGGTTGCACAAGAGGTTACATCTCTCAGGGGAAAGAACAGTCAGGATTTGGGCATGAAGAAGACCGATGTTTCTTTTCCATATGTATAGAAGAATACTTGCTGGCAGTGCATCTGATTTGTCATGTGCCACCGCTTGCATTCAAAGAAGGGCTTTTATTTTGGCCCAGTGGAAGGATTAGGGCAGGGCAGTCACCTAGGATTTGGACAGAAGTCGGAAAGGGACAGAGTTGTTATTACTCCGTACTTATTTGGGACTAAATCACGGTAAGCGTGATCTGGAGAAGAAACTAGGTTCATTACGGGGAGTGAAATTAATGTTTAGGGATATCCTGTTGTCTGCTTTTGAAGGATTTGAGAACTCTGTATGAAAGGGTTGGGCTCACTGAGGCTGGGATTTTGCTTTATTTTTCTTCACTGTATCATTAGACAGAGAACAGAGAACATAAGAAGAAGGTTACAGTAAAAAAATTGTTGCAGTTTGCCTATGTGAATGCAGTGGGATTTTCTCCAGAGTGAAATGGCAGCACGATGAAGGACTTTGCACTATGGCCAGTGGCTCTCTGAAACAGGAAAAATCAGCAAAGGAAAAATCATTCAGCTTCCTGAGAAAGGAGATGGCCACTTTCTAAAGCAGATGAGCTTTCTTTTCTCTTTGTCAACATAATTTATAAATCTATGGTGTTATATGCATACAATTCATATTGCAGCCTGGTATTTCTGAAATCTACCTGTCCTTCCACATTTTTCCTCCGTGTTCCATGTTTCCTCTAAGTCTAGGTTTATATCAGGATATAAACACAAAGGAGAAAAAGGTGACCCACTGTTGAAGTACTTCAGTATAGTTCTATTGCAGTCATTGTAAACACTACCATTTAACTAGGTGAGGATCCAGCCCTAAAAATAAATTCCCAAATAATGAACAAAACCAGTAAAAATAATTCTCAGGAACAAGCCTGAGGCTGAGCAGAGACTTCTTCAAAAATCATATCCAAGAAGTCTGTCTTCTATTCCAAGATACTACTGATCGTCACAAGACTATGTGCATAAATGTCAGACATAAAGAATTGAATAATAAATCTAGTCTATAATTACTTCGTTGGGCAGGGGAGGTTATCGTGAGGTTGATTAGCCTCCAAGGGAATTTCTGCAAGAAGCATAAAGATATATCACCACCTCCATCTCTAGAAATGAGTGCAATTTGAATTGTGTTTTAAAATGTAAGCTTTGTTCTCAAGTGTTCCTGATTAGAGATGGGTATACATTCCTCATCACAATGTGTTTTCAAAAAAACCAGTGCCTTTCTATAAAGAAGAATTAGACATTCTGAAAACAAACTACCTCACACTAATATTGAAAAGCCAGAGTTACTATGTTATTAAAATAAATTCTGGAAAGAAGGTACTTTGGAATTTCAGAATACTTAATAAGTTTTCATTCTTATTTTAATATTTTGCCATTTATCTATAGCCTTCCTTATAGGAATGCAAAACATGAACTGCTATGTAATATTGCACAAAAGCTGAAATATTGCATTATATTTCACAATTATTAAGAGCTACTTTACACAGATGGAACAGCTTATCCCTTCTCTGTCTGATTCAATGAATAGATTTGAGGCTGGATTGCTTACATCCCAGTTGGGTGCCATGACTGTTATTTTGTCAAATTAGTCTCTCAAGTTTTTCTTAAGGAATATATAAACATTTACGTAAAGAAAAGACCCAAACAAACTGACATGATGAATTAGTACAAATCAGGCAAAACAGGAACCTGGTCTTAGTTTCTAAAACATCAGGTAAAGGCCTTAGTAGCCAGCCTATTACCTATCTCAGACAAAATTCCTTATCAAAACTGTGATATTTCCAAGAAATACCTTGATTTACTGGAGATGAATTTGTTGACAGGAAAACGTAATTCAATTTTTTTTATGAACTCCGCTTGATAATCTTGGCCTTGTATTATTAGAAGATGCAGACACTACATGAAAGGAGCTGGAGATTTTACATAATTGATATCTTGCCTACAGGCAAGTATAACAGAACAAGGCTCTGTATCCTCTACATAGTGACATTTTATTACTACATTTGCAAAATCTCACCGTGATAGTAATTCTCTGTATTAAATTATTGCCCAGATTTTGAATATTAAATAGCAACAGACAGCACAACATCAAAATTAAAAGTGGTTACAAATTACTTTGCTTTGTTTGGGTTTTTTTCCCCATATATGTTTTTCTTGGCTAGCTGTCAATCATACTAATTCCAGCAAAATTACTTTCCTTAAATTAATCATACCAGAAATTCCCAAGGAAAAAATAAAGCATGAATGATCCCATGCTTACAAATGAAAGGGTGTGTCAGCAGCATCTAAAAGAACAATTAGAAAAGAGCACTTTTGGTTCTAAAAAATCCCCTTGTTTTACTTTATTCTTTTATGGTTACTAAACATTACTGACACTTTTCCACATTATGTTTTAGATATTCAATATTTACTATGTATAAATAAAACAACTATAGTTTTAGTGGGGACTGAGACATTGATTTCAAGTTTCACAATATTTCCTAGTATAAAAATTAGAAAAACAGCAATTTGTCAATGTTTGAAGAATCCTTTTTTATCTTAGACCAGTACATAGCTGTGCATAGTTAAAAATAGGCATGAATTTTAACCATCACACATTTGATTTTGCGATTTGCAAAACAGCATTTCAACTGATAACATTTTAAAATGTCTCCAGTTTTGCCTTTTTCCTCAGAATGACATTTCTGTAAAGATGTCATTATAGACTAGAAATACCTTTTGATCTTGTACACTTAACAACTGCATTATAAAGAAACTACATAAAAATTATTGGCAAGTCCTAAAAACAACACACATACACCAGACATCCTGTCTGATGATCTACTGTCTTGGCAGATGTCTTGCCATTCATCAAGAGATGCTCTTGACCTGTTTGCCATTCCTGGCAAGGTGAACATAATTCCCTTTACAATACTTCTGATCCAAAGGTTCAGACAAACCTACAGGATATTATTTGACCGCTCCTTTTTCATCCCAGAGGGTTTTCAGCTCCGAAAGCCATAGGGTTCATTCCCAATGTCATTTCTTGTAATCTGCCTACATAAAGCTGTGAGGTGAATCTGTTGAGGTAGGATGATCTAATGTGCCTTTCCCAACTGCCCCAGACACAATGCTTGTTGTTCTTCCTCCAACTTCTGCCAGTAACCAGGAAGGAAGCCAGCTGGCTTATGTCTAATCTGAATAAACTAGAAGTGATACTGATTAATAAGGAAATATTTCTAGGATTAGATGAAGTATATAACCTAGCCTTCAAATGAGAACACTCAGAATCCTACTTAAGACTCCCACCGTACTCCCAGAGGGAAAGATTACATCCGTTGTCATAAATATGTTTCTTGAAGCGAACAGGCTAAATACTCCTATTTGAATATGTTCTTCATCTCAAATCATTAGTAAAACAAACTAGTTTCTGAGAATCTTGAAAGAGATTTTTATGAGATTTTTTTAAGATTCTGAGATTTTTTGCCAAGACATGGTGTCATTGCCACATTCCTCAGTCATCTTGCTCAACAATTGTAATTTTTCTTTTAATATTACCTTACCCAGGTGTGAGTGGTACAGAGAGAGTGGTTAGACACAGCAGAAGAAAACACCATCTCCGTATCTGACAAACATTTCTTTGAGTGACTTGACAGGTATGGTAGGAAGGGAGAAATATTTCTGCAAAAAGACTCAAGATCTATGGCCCTCTCATCAGTAGCACATACTCTTCCCCAGCTCTTTAAAGCAAAATTTGTTCTATACTATAAAAAATGGCATTGTCTTGTTTAATGAGATGCTGGAAATGATCCAGACTGAAGAGGGTAGGAAGGCTCTGCAGTGGGATTTGGACAGGCTGGAGCGATGGGCTGAGGCCAATTGCATGAGGTTTAACAAGGGTAAGTGCCGGGTCCTGCACTTGGGCCACAACAACCCCATGCAGCACTCCAGGCTTGGGGAAGAGTGGCTGGAAAGCAGCCTGGTGGAAAAGGACCTGGGGGTGTTGGTTGACAGCCGGCTGAACATTAGCCAGCAGTGTGCCCAGGTGGCCAAGAAGGCCAACGGCATCCTGGCCTGTATCAGAAATGGTGTGACCAGCAGGAGTAGGGAGGTGATCGTGCCCCTGTACTCGGCACTCGTGAGACCACACCTTGAGTACTGCGTCCAGTTCTGGGCACCGCAGGATGGGAAGGACATTGAGGTGCTGGAGGGAGTCCAGAGAAGGGCAATGAGGCTGGTGAGAGGTCTGGAAAACAAGCCTTATGGAGACCGGCTGAGGGAACTGGGGTTATTTAGCCTGGAGAAGAGAAGACTGACAGTAGACTTTATTGCCCTCTACAACTGCCTAAAGGGAGGTTGTAGTGAGGTTGGTGTTGGTCTCTTCTCCCAAATTGCTAATGACAGGATGAGAGGAAATGGCCTCAAGTTACGTCAGGGGAAGTTTAGGTTGGATATTAGGAAGAAGTTCTTTACTGAGAGGGTGGTTGGGCACTGGAATGGGCTGCCCAGGGAGGTGGTGGAGTCACCATCCCTGGGGGTGTTCAAAAAATGGCTTGATGAGGCACTTGAGGCCATGGTCTAATGGTCTAATGGTTAGGAATATGATGGGATAAAGGTTGGATTTGATGACCCTGGAGGTCCCTTCCAACCATAATGATTCTGTGATTCTATGATTCTATATCTCAAAATATGATATTAGGCCCTATACTGTATTATTGTTTGACTGTTTTAAGGATTTCCCTACCTCTACATATAGAGACAATTGTCAGTATGCTGTGGGTTCATGTTCTGAACAGGAACTCTCTTTCTGTCCTTCCTGAATTTCCAGCACCCTTCTAGTGGGTTCAATAATAGCTAAAGAAACATTTTAGTTTATGCTCTGATTTTTTTCTTAAGTTGAGAAGAATTCTGTTTCAGAATATCATGTTCTATAACTCAGATAATGTGTATTAAGAAGTTTGTAAATGAGACTCCTGAGATCTTTCCTTTGCCCAAATAAGTGTTGCCACTCTCTGGTAATATTTGAATTTTTCTTAGAATAAGATTAAACGGACAGAAAACATAAGTTTTCAGAAAATACCTTTCTTTGAAACAGAATGCTCCTGTAACTGACTTCATGATACAGACAGAAGGTATAAGTGAATGCTAGTTTTCTTTCCTTGTCTGTAATACAGCAGGCATTCGAACCATCTTCAGGCCACATAAGAGAGAAACTCTGCTAACTAGCTAATAAAACATCATGCCTTCTACTTACTAGCAGGCAGGGAAGACAATATCAAGATTTTCTCAAACATATATACCTAATTAGCTCATTTTTCACCAGAAAAGAAAAACAGTATTTCACAAGAGTTAACAGACACTCTTAAATCCCCATAAATGTAAAATCCTGTTGCAGAATGAGTCAGAAGTTCTTGAAACATCATCTTAAAACATTTTATTACTAATATTTGGATCACTAGATTCAACTTTGCCAACATGCAATCAAGCACCTTGAAGTGCCACATTTAGGCAACTGTGAATGTCCTAGTCTCTTATTTACAAAACTGAAAATCAGCATGTTTATTTGAATGGAAGTAAAACAGTAGTAGACTTTGAAGAGTTAAGAGTCTCGGGAAGAAGTTCATCTATAGAATTTTTACAATAACAAAACCAGTAGAACAGGAAATCATTATCTAAATGAGTGAATATAAATATTATTAATTTTTAAAAAATAATTATAAGCACCCGTGAGAAATTTTAATAGCTTTCCTCTAATTCCATTCTAGAGGCCAATTACAGAAAAACAGTTTATTTGAAATAGAATCATGGGATCATAGAATCATAGAATGGTTTGGGTTGAAAGGGACCTTGAAGATCATCTAGTTCCAACACCCCTGCCATGGGCAGGGGCATCTCCAACTAGACCAGGTTGCTCAAAGCCCCATCCAGCGTGGCCTAGGACACTTTCAAGGAGTGGGCAGCCACAAATTCTCTGGGCAACCTGTGGCAGTGCCTCACCACACCCCTCATAGTGAAGAAATTCTTCCTAATGTCTAACCTAAATCTACCCTCTTTCAGTTTAAAGCCATTACTCCTTGTCCTACTGATACATGCCCTTGTAAAAAGTCCCTCCAGGGTTTTCTTGCATAAAAATAAATATCAAGATGAATAAAGTAATTAATAAACCTCAACAGTACCTTGCAACCAGTCCAAACTAGCATCCATGATTATAATTTAATTCTAACTAGACAAAGTAACTTTTTATGAAGGAGAACAACATTTCTGAATGTGTATTATCTCACTTAACACTGTCATTAAAACTCTTGCTTTATATATATTGGATAGTATTATAAAGTGATGAATTTGTTGGATTCTGGCAACACTTTTATTGTCTATACTTAAAACCTTTAGAGCTTGGTCCTTGCAGTTTTTCATAGAATCATCTCCTCTTCCCTCAGATCTAATGGCAATCATCGCTTTTACCTTTGCTGGAAACCAGCCACAAGATATTTCATGGTAAATATAAATCAGTATTAATGATCAAAATTGAGTAGCTTGACCATAAAAATTAAACCCAGGTAATGAGTTTCCTCAGAAATGCCAAGATCAAATGTTTCTCTACGAGTTACTAAGCCAATAAATCTAATTTTATTGCTTCATATGTTCTAACTGAAGTGGGATGGAAGTACTGTTAAGCTACCTCACAACAAAACAAGAGAACTTTACTCCAGGTTTCTGATGAAGGCTTCATCCCATCTGATAAGTAGCAACTGTATAATTTTCTGACCAGGGAATGAAGTATTGCCTGAAATGTATCAGCCTTATTTGGCCACATGAGATAATGTCTTTGGTGGATCTTCCAGCAGAGGTTTATTAAAACTACACCAAACTGTAGGTATAATGCTGCTTACTGATAGAATTGTTCAGATGTATATGTAGTAAATCTGAACCATGAATCATAGATTCATGCAATGGCTTGAATTAATCCAACTTGGGTCTTAAACTGTACTATGCCTTGATTAACTACTACAGGTTATAAAATATGATTAAGCTGGACCAAAAAAAAGCGGTGGGTGGAGGAGGTATTTTCTTAAGTTAGCTAAGACCCCAGTGCAAATTCCTATATGAACTGTTTTTGTTCTTAGCTACTATTGCTAAGAACAAGAACCTCGAGGGAGGTGATTCTTTCCCTCTACTCCACTGTGAGACCCCACCTGGAGTACTGTGTCTGGCTCTGGAGTCCCCACCATAAGAAGGACACGGAGCTGTTGAAGTGAGTCCAGAGGAGGACAACGGAGATGATCAGGAGGATGGAGCACCTCTCCTATGGGGACAGGCTGTGCAAGTTGGGGTGGTCCAGCCTGAAGAAGAGAAGGCTCTAGAGAGACCTCACAGCAGCTTTCCAGTACCTGAAGGGGGCCTACAGGAAAGTTGGAGAGGGACTTTTTACAAGGCCATGTAGTGATAGGATGAGGAGGAACAGTTTTAAACTGGAAGAGGGTAAATTTAGATTAAATATTAGGAAGAATTTTTTTCCTCTGTGGGTGGTGAGACACTGGCACAGGTTTCCCATAGAAGTTGTGGCTGCCCCTTCCCTGGCACTGTTCAAGGCCAGATGGGATGGGGCTTTGAGAAACCTGGTCTAGTGAGAGGTGTTCCTGTCCATGCCAGGGGGGGTGGAAATAGATGATCTTTAAGGTCTCTTCCACCCCAACCATTCTATGATTCTATGAAATATCAATAAATTATGGTCAACTTCATTTTCTCTTAAAATGAGCTATTTAGCTTCAAGTTTGGAAAGGGACCTGAAGCTAAATTTGGCTTGCTGAAATCTAACAAGTCTTGTCAGCACTGACAATATATCTGAGCTGGTTAGATTCCTTTAGCCAGTCTAAGCGAAGAACTTCCCTGTTTTGAGCATAAGTATAATATAAAACCATCACAAATTCCTCATTCTTGACATCAAACAGCTGTCCTGTTTTAGCTAGGACTTAAAACATTCACATATTCTTCAAGTTACCACACAGAGTGAAATAGTTTCAATGAGAAGTATATCCACAAGGTAGATGTCACCTCAGGCATATATGATTGTACTAAAAGGAGACTACAAGGTAAACAATATACAAACAACATTGACTTTCGTTATTTGAAGATCTTATGATACCTAGAAATTATAGATTTACATTACTGAACAACAGAGCTACACAACACCCTATTCTGAAAGACTGTGAGTTACCAAATTTCAAGATTGCAAAACTACACATTGAAAAATTATTTCAAATAATTTTAATAGATTTTTAATATACTGATTCTAAGTATATTCCTCAACAACCACTACAAATGAGCTCACTGTAACTGAGAATACCTGAGCTGAATTTTTGGCTGTCACAGACATGCACTGAGCTAAGCCCATGTTCCGTAAGTCCCAGGAGTGAATGGGAAAGAATTGAATGTGATCACATGTTATTGTCATTCCTTGTTATAAACACAGTATTTCAAATTAAGACATAGATTGGAAAGTTACTCTAGCTTGGTTGCCCAGGTGCCTGCTATTGTAAGGGGCTGTACAATCAGAAACAGACAAGTAAAACTATTCTGTGTTATCAGCAATTCTTCCCTTTCCCTCCAGCAGGAAGCAAGACACTGGTGGTGTATGAAATGATGGAAAGCTTTTATGTGCTGAGTTACTGAGTTACTCAGATATCGTAGCTTTTTCTGTTAGCTAAGACTACTAGAAGATAAATGTAATTTATTACTAATTGATCTACAAATAGTATAGTAATAAAAAATAAGATTGCAAAGTCTTCAAAATCTAAAAGAGGGCATCTGATAAATATGAAGCCAACACAAATATAATACAAGGAAAAAATACTCTATTTTGGAAGTTGCACATCTGTCATTTGTGAATTTTCACTTAGCAGTAATGCTAAGACATCTTGCACTCAGTGTTCATAAGGAAACTCATCTGAGCATGTGAGATGTTGAACCCTGGTTAAGTCACATGCATATAATCATCCAATTAGGTCTGCTGTCTTAGTTTGCTACTGTGATTCTACCAAGGTTTTTTTCTGTTGTTTTTTGTTCATTTCTTGATTGATCCACTGATGCACATTAATTAGCATTCATTTTTTCTAA
This sequence comes from Aegotheles bennettii, assembly GCA_013398125.1. Classification (NCBI taxonomy): domain Eukaryota; kingdom Metazoa; phylum Chordata; class Aves; order Caprimulgiformes; family Aegothelidae; genus Aegotheles; species Aegotheles bennettii. The sequence goes on from VZRW01005510.1 coordinate 43,452, forward strand.
GAAGTCACAAATGATAACCTACAGACATTCAGAACATTCTTAGAACATTTAATTCAGTGAAGTTTAAACAATCATTTGAAGGCCCTTGAATGAAATTAGGTTTTTAATACCCTGTGCTTGTTGAAAGAATTAGCTGATTCTGTCAACTCTTAAAAGGCTACTAATTCTAACTATCAATCTAGATTACTGCATAAAGTACCATGTTCCCCTGCACAAGCAAATACCATGGAAACAATTTGAAGGAATAGCCAGTGATTTAAAGATCCAAGCATCACGATTGTGCTATCATAAAATGGTTTAAACGATGGAATTATGTTTCTTTTATGGATCTGGATTTGAACAGATAATGGCACACATAATAGTTTGTAATGGCACCCCTACCTGCCAGTCTCATCTTGATTTTGAAGGTAGCAGTTGATTGTGTTGACTAAAAAGCTAAATAAACGACCATATAGAGATTTTGCTAAGAGATCCCGGTAAAATTCTGCAATCTCTATAGTGTGTCTCCGTACAATCATGTCTCCTAAGAAAGAAAGCAGAAAATTGAGATGAAAGCATGCTGTAAAGCTCACCTTAAGTAATTTTAGTTACAGTAAGTCCTTTCATCCTTTTTACTTCTCCTTTGCCAAACTTATACTTGCCTTCGATGAAAGATGAGAAGACATTCAACACTCACAAGATCTTCAGTTTGCAAACATATACCTTTTTTTTTCAATTTTTTTTTCAATAGAAAAGGGTACATATAGTATAGAGAACTACAATTTCACTGGAAAGAACTTTTTAAATTTTTTTTTTATTTTACTTTAGTTCTTAACATCCATTATCTTGACACACTTCTGTAAGATTCATCAAGTTAGGAGTCCATCAGCATCAGACTGTGAAACTGCTTTGCTTCATATTATAAAGTAATTTCTAATTCAGTGGCTCAATCTGCCTGCATGACAGATAATCTTGCAATTCCCATGAGAGAACATTTACAAGACTATACAAGAATTAAGAAAAAAAAAGTATCTGTTTTTAAAAATCTCAAATCAAAAGGATCAAAATGCCACCAGGTGTGATCTATGAGAGTGTAAACTTGGAAAAGATTACCTTTAAAATACTGAACATCAGTTGTTAAGGCTGAAGCAAGCTCATCTGGTGAAACCTGCAGCATTCCTGCCACTGAAATGCAAAGAGAATTTAAAGAAAGCCTTTAAAGCTTAAAAACCTAAAGATTTGTACTCTATTGCAATATTTTATTTTTTATGACAGATTTGCTTATGTAGATGCTATTTTTTAGTAGTGAAAGAACCCACACATTAAAGAACAGTGCTGTCACAAGAGTAATCAAAAGTAATGAACATACAAAATCGGATTACTATAATCAGTACTTTGTGAAGTTTGAAAATATCTGTATTTTACATTACAGCTTGCTTTCTTCTTTAAAGGTTACTCAGGACTTTCCCCAGGGCTTGGCAGACTTTCTCTCATGTTAGAGTTAAGGTATGCTACTTATTGATATTCTGTATCCATAAGCCACTTTGAGGAGATTTGTTAGTGACCAAGAGGGCAAACTTCAAAGCATGAAAACAAGAGACCCTTTTAAGACATAGATTTTGAATGTAAGGAATTCAATTCAATGCAAATTTTTCAGCTGTTGACAGCAGCACAAGAGCATTTTAAAAGAAGACTGCCCAAAATGCACTATACAATCTCTTTTGGCAATCATATTGAATTAGACAATTTGCAATACTAGTATTTTATTTCATCCCATAAAAATCTGTAATTTATAAAACATCCAAGTCAATTGGATACTGTCTTCCCACAGTAACTTATGAATTTTTAGAAGTAATGTTTTTTGTCTCCCTGGAACTGTGTTTCCATCTGCCGGTGGATCAGCGCAAGTGACCTGATAGTGACGCCTCAGGGTCACACCCTACTGACCTTGTTCCAGTAGCTGCAGGTCTGATACGAATGCTGTCTCAGCATCTGTCAGAGCCGTAAAGCAGATATCTCCAAGATGCAGAATTGCTGAGAGAATTACAAACAGGTTCTCCACCTCCTACATATATTTTATGCAGAATTAAAGATAAAGAAGAGATCTGTTGGGCACACCAGTGAAAGGCAATGCTTTATAAAAATACAAATTCTATTAGTTTGTATCATGGGCATTTCTTAAGTTAAAAAGTACTCATATGTGAACTATAAACAGGAAGATTGGATTTAGAAACCCAACTGCAACCTACCCAGGACATAAAATGAGATTACTTTTTTTTCTCTTTTGTTTTAATGTAAATCACATTAACTACGGAGTTAAGAAAGTTGGGGTTTTTTTAGAATGTGATAAAAAATACTGAAATATCTTTAATGGATTGATTTCTTCTACAAGAAATAAATGTATCTTCTCCATAGGGAATTTCCATCAAGACAAATTCTGTATCTGGGAATAGCAAAGTTTGTTTTTTTCTCAGCCAACTGTATACAGAAACAAAGTGTCTAGCTCTAAACTATAACATGTTCCTGTAGTAAAAGCTGTAGTTAAGGTCTAAAAGAAACAAAAGCAACCTCCCTTACCCACACACTTCCCCCCTACCATTTCATGCCAGGTTCTGACGCCCCAGGGCTGTGAAGCAGTTATCTTTAGGGCTAGATTTTTCCTGGCCTCATTTTTACCACAGCAAGAAGAGAACAAGTTTTCTTGTGGGGTTTTGTAAAATGTTTTTAAATTCAAGCAAAAAAATAATCCATGAAATATGAATCAAAGATGCTAAAACATGGAAAACTTTATGTGTTTTTGGATTTTCTTTATGGCCAGTCATATAACAATGGTGCTCCTTTAAATTTTGAAATGGGAAACCTGATATCCACGGTAGAATTACATGGCATTATACACAGCAAAGTTAAATGACAATTCTTGAATTATTTTTGAAAAACAGTATTTGGAACCTGATTCTAATGAATTACTAGAAGTAACACTGAGAAATCTCACTGAAATTTGCAGCATAAGATTAAAAAATACACTACAAATGAGATACTTAGTCAATACAACCCCTTTATTCTCAGGTGACTACAACAAATTCAGAACACGCTGAAACCATGCTTGGATGACTTTTCATCAGTTTTCAAATGCAACCAGTTGAATAAAAAACCGTTTCTTCTTTTTCTTGTTCCTTTCTCTGATAAATATGTCTGTCATCAGAGGATATTAAAAAAAACCTTTCAGACTTTCTGGGATACAAACTACAGCACATTCGATACTGTTTAAACAAGTTTGATTCCCTAAACTATATTTTAAGACTAGAACTTCAATCTCTTACTGTATGAGATAGATGTAAATAGGGCAACAGTTTTCTATTACACAGTACCAATGCTGAAAATTAAAAAATGCAATATACATAGGCAAAGTCTGAGTAAGATAGCTCTTACAATAGAAGTGTCATGCTAATATGGAATTCAAGCTAGGGTGCTATATCCCTCTTCTTGGGATGGCCTCTTAGGGAAGATGGAATACCGGTGTAGTAAAGCATGCATCTTGCTTGTTTGTTAGCTTGTTCAGAACTGGTTTGGGGATGACTCTGCAGCACTGAGTTGCAGTAGGCTTGGCTAGCTGTTTATTCTGTTGGTTTTGGTCAGGCCTCCGGTTTAATTCACATTCCAGATTCTCAGCCACTTTCTCATTGTGCTCTAAGATGCATGTTCCCTCAACTTTAAAATAACTTTTTAATAAATATTTATATACTTTGCAAGATACCATTAAAATCTGCTAAGGAATCTTTATGTAGTTCTTCAAAAAGATAATCTATCACTAAATGTGGCTAGACAGTCGAGGAGTAATACATACAGACCTTTCCATGTTTTTCAGATGTAATGTGTAGAAATTTTAGGAGATGTGTTTTATCTACATATTCCCCTCTAACCTCCAGTACAGGAGATCAGACTGCAATACTCTGGTGCTTCACAGATTTCTACCCACCTCAATGATTATTCTAATGCTGCCTGTATATAGACGAGTCTTGAAGATGGCTTACACTTTTCTGAGAGGCAACATATTTCCTTTCAAGGATGCTGAGCAAAATTATGTGCTGGATCCAAAAGAATACTGTATATAAAGTGTTCTTAGACAATTTCTGCAGGCTTCTAAAATGTCATTCATTATGTATTCAACTATTTATTTATGGGCTGAACCTCTTCATCAACTAAACAGAAAGGTTAATGAAAGAACTATGGAGATCCACTCATTCGCGAACACTGGGCTAAATGCAGAACTGCCTGGAACTTTTGCTACTGAAGTCTACAGGTGCAGAGCTTGAGCCACTAAGAGTAAGGAATAATTCTGTCAAATATAACCGTATGTGCTCAATTTTGTACATGGCCATGTGAATATCAATGAAAAAACCCCACTCTTCTTTATATTAAAAGGTGGCATAGGTTACCAACCAATATTTGTTACTACCTTAACTAGGGAATGCCAAACAACTACATGATGTACCATCACCACAGAACTCTACCTCACACCTAAATAACAGCTTCAGTAAACTCACAATTTTTCTTGCTGATAGCCCTTGTTCCCTTTATATTACACCTGTTGACCATCTGTCATCTCTTATGATAATTTAGCATACTGTCACCTTAACTTTTTCTCCACTTTTTTCTTATGATGTTAATTATCATAGAACCATAGAATCATGGAGGTTAGAAGAGACATTCAAGATCACGCAGTTCAACCATCCGCCTACATCACCACTAAACCTTATCAGTCATCACGACATCCAAACACATCTTGAACACCTCCAGGGCCATATAGGCGTAAATAAGTTTTTACCTCCTTCTAGAACTACTGTTGCTTATGCATTTGTTTTGCAGAAGTGTCCCAGCTACAGTGTGCTGGGTAGCATATACATACGTAAGAAATATGGGGAGTTTGTTAAATATTCCAATAACCTGAAGGGAGTTACACTGTTTACATGAGTTCTTATAGTCAGTCCTCTATTTCTTCTGATTCCCTTTGCACCTCTGCCTCCACAACATCTCCTTGATTAATTTTCCAAATGATCTTCTTCATTAGCTTTATAGGATTAAAGACAAACATCAGACCTATCTTCTTGTTGCTTTTTTGGGGGGTTAAGTCAGCTCTTTCAAGTTACCCAGCTCTATTTTTTTTTAATAAGTATGCATTTAATTCTTTTCAGGTGTGGCTAGCAGAGGCATTTGGAATGTGTGTTTCACAAAATTAAAAGGGACAAGGAGATAATCAGGAAGAGGAAAAAATTCCTGTGGGTTTTACGAGGTTTCTGTCATATGGGATTTGATTGTTTCTTTTTATCTATGTAATTTAATTGTTCAGAGTATTATACCTTGAAGCTGTTTTGTGAATCTTTAAGAATGAAAAAGATTTACATTGTCGGTGCTGTGTCTAATTAAAAGTGATTACAGTAATTTCCCTGGAGTGAATTAGTACTGTATATTATTTCAAGGTCTTAACCAACAGAAAAAAAGAAAGACAGAAAGGCACTTTTTTCCCCACAAAAGGTTTTCAGTGAGAGTTCCTTATGGGCTGCTTTTAACTAATTAATACGGTGATTTTAGCAACAAATAACATAAGCTTGTGTAACTTACCAGGCTATTGAATCCCACAGCACCTAGAGCTTGCTTCAGTATGGCTAATTTCTCCTTGTTTTGAGGGTTGGCTGTTAACATCGTGTCTTCCAGTATGGTCTGGCTTAGATACCTACACAGAGGAAAAATATCATATATAGTACTTACAGAGCTGGTGCACAATCAAACTTTTGAGATTAAAAGCCAGCTTTGTCCTTCTAACCAGAGGTTTATTACAGGTTTTTCTCAGCCTTAGGAGGAAACAGTACCAGTGACAGCATGTTTCGTAATTCTTTCCTTAAGCTTCTGTTTAAGGCTCCCTCCTTTGCCAGCTTTAGCCCTAAATGTAAGGTAAAACTTCAGATTTAATTTATACCACTGACAGTTTTGCTATTCTTGTACTACCAGAGATTCCCTTTCAGTAGGAAGATTTGAGGAGATACTCTGATAATTCTGACTACTTTAAATTCCCCTTCTGCTGTCTAGGGAATAGGTCAGCTCTTACCTGCCTGATCCCATGATGACCATTCGTTCCCTTAGCAGCTGAATGGGTGACAAGTACACTTAGCATCTCTTAAAACAAAGTAGTAACTAAGTACATAGACTAGTACGTGTACAGCCCTTAAGATGTACTCCTTTGCACAGTGTTGAAGCAAAAGGAAAATTCATAATCCTTCCCAAAAGTAACGATTAGACGAGAGAAAGAGAGACACCTAGTGCAGCAGCTAACCCGGGAAAGAAAAAACAGCACCAACATAAAGAGTAGTAACACAAAACAGAATAACCAAAAAACTATAATACAACAGACTATGGAAAAGAACAGCAATCTAACTTTCATGATATATTTTGACCCTCTTGAAATATGTCTATGGGCCAGATTTTTAAAAGTATTCAGGTATCTTCATACAGCTGAAATCACTAAGAATGTGTCTAACTATATTACGGGATCTGATTTCTAATTACATCATGCTGAGAATGTAAAAAGATGTTTTCGTCTATAATTATAATTAAATTATCATTAATATACACATTCATCACGTAATCTACAATCTTCACAAACGTCATATCAACAAAGGAATTCCCCACACTTAAATCAAAATAATATCATTACAACACCAACAAAGGTGAACAATTTATACACACTCCACCCCTCATCCCTTCACCACAATTACAACAACGGAAATTCCCTACAATTATTCTGCTCTCTAATAATGTTCAGTCCATGATTTGTCACATAGAGACGGGAAACAATGGTGGTTTAATTTCTGACAATTCTCGCTCACAATCCTATTCTAATTGCATTATACATGGTTTCAAAATAAAACTCCTATTACCATAGAAAGTCTGGCGACTCTCTACTAAGAGTGGTAGCTTTTGTAAAGGTGGCCTTTTATGTGAATGTTTGTAGCTTTTAGAAACATGTGGTAGAGTTATTCAGTATTTGCCTTTTCTAACTGATAATGAGGTTTATGCGGTATATACGATGAAATGCAGAGCGCATTTTTAGTGAATTGATACCAGACTTAACAGTGTGGATTTCCTTTGGAGTGATAATGGCGTAAGTTACCCCAGCAGGTGGACAGAGGAACAATGATGGGGAGAAAACCATGTGCCTGGGTGCATAAGCAGTTTTCACACCCACAGAAGAACGCAGTCAGCAGATATTTCAAGTACAAGCAAGCATCACACCAGTGGCTAAAGCCAGTGAATTAACACAACCTTTGAGAACATGGATCTGTGAGCATCACCGCCAGAGCTCTGCAATGTTTCCTTGAGGTTACTAAAAACATGAATTTTGTCCAGATCAGGTAGATACAAATGACAGCACAGCTGTCAATTAGCAAGAGCAGATGATACAAAGTATATACCAGATGTATGGGGTTTTTTCTGGGGTTTTTTACATTGCCTGTATGTTTCAAAAGGATGCTAGAATACATCTGATACTGAATCTGACATAGAACCTACTGGTATAAAGGTTAATCCAGCAGAAAATTTTCCACTGTTCCAAACTGCTGTGTGAGCTTATAACAGTTCAGTGCTGTGCATCATGTGTCAGTGGCATTTTTGATCCATAATTAGGAGATTTACAGTGGCATCTACTCTGCTGTCAAAATATCCTATTGTTGAATGTCTGGAGGAGTTGGAAGCTGTTGGCTATTTCTGCAGAAAAGCGTCGTCACTGGTGTTCTCCCTGAATAATTTTCTTTCTCTCTGTGTACTGAGCAGGGAATAGTCTTTTCTGTCCTGTATCCTTCTTTTATTTAATTAACTCCATTTAATTAGCTCTTTTTAGCATAGTTAAAGTGCTAGTGGGTATCACCATAGCAAAAAGGTATGCGAACATTACCAACACAGGTAGTGGCATAGCAAAGTGACCCAGAACACTCATTCCCTTGGAGGAAAGAGCTGAGTTGTGATATGAACCAACACGTGGCAGTTCTTGCCTTCAGCGCAGACACTTCTTGCTGATACAGCAGGGGGCAAACTGGGTACCTGCCAAACCAGATGCCTGTGGTTCCAACAACCCATCCATAACTACAGCATCTGCTGGGACATGCCTGTTGGAAGAGAATCTGACTTTCCCAGTACAAATCTCCTGAAGATTTAATCAGAAGATGTGCTGGTGCCCTTGGAATGGGCTGTAGTTGGACATTTTCTAAGGTGCACTTGAATTTAGAATTAGTTTGCCCATTTTAAAAGCAATTAAATTATTTTATAACATGTCACAAGGCCCACTCATTTTCCAAACTATTTAAGGATTAATGAAATATGAAAACTGCTTTAAAGATATGCACATTCAACTGTTATATGTTTACAATATAAATTATATGTGTATTAAGGATGGATTAACTGTATAGACTACTTGGAACTGTTGATGGATATCATACAACTCCCCCAAAATGCAGAAAATACACTGTAGCAGAATGGGGGTATAATATGTAGGGGTAATTCAATGGCATATAATGAACCAGCTACACGATATCTTTGTGATTAACCACGCAGCATATGTATTGGGAGTCATCTTGAGAGATAGGAACAAAGAGACAGCATCGTCTGCTTCCAGCCGGACACTGGAAGTGGTATGGAGCAATACCAGAGGTCACCTGGGTATGCTTCCAGTCACGGGACTGGCACACTACCAAAAGAGGCATAGACCAATGAGGAGTGATGGGACATGGACCAATAACAATGCATATAACATTGTACTACCCCCACGTATGGGGGAGGCGATCCAATCATTGTGTACGCTCTCGGCGCCCGATACGAATGTATAAATTGGGATGAAAAGTAAATAAAGGGGTTCTTTTACTGGCTTCATACTGGAGTAGTGAAGTTCCATACACCCCCGCAGCTTAATATATACTAGCTGTACAAAGAATCACATTTTTCTAAGTTCATTCTATCTCAGAAACATACTGACATTTAGATAGAAATATAAACAATAATATTGCTTGTAGAACAGTTCCCTGGCATCTCTTTCTTTCCACCTTAAAGGCCCTGAGGATGAAAAGGGCTTGACAAATCTTTTGGATTAACATTTCTACTATCACCTATTTATGCTTAAGACTCAAACTCCAGAACCAATTTTAAATTGTTGCTTTTTCTATAAAAATAAGGAAAGGGGAAAGAGATGTGTCACAGAGCAAAAGTCCTAATAAAAATGAAACATTCTTTCATTGCAAATACATCATTATTCCATAAAATGTAAACATTTTTTTTCAATATGTATGGCTTTCCTCATATTTATAGCGTTGTGGGTTTTTTTTAACATTCAAGTGGTTTGGATAGAATTGCACTGCTAGTGATGAAGAGGGATTAAACTGCTTAAACTATTTGTTTAAATGTTACCATGTCAACATTTGCATCGGACTAGTACTCTTGACAGACAGCTAATCAGCATACAAAAAAGTTTAAAAGCATGTGATCAGTGACTTTTTATTTCAAAAAAGAAGTTTACTGATCCACAAAATTGGATTATTTTAAGAATATAAACTAATCAATAATTGCAGTAGACTATAGTCACTTTGATTAAAACAATGCTGCATTAGACAATTTCTTGAGAAATGTAAGAGACTACATAGGGGTTTTTTTTCTGATTTTTCTTCTAACTGTTGTAATTTGCAGCATTGTAGCATTCTCATCTATTCTAGTCTCTTCAACGAAAAAAAAGAGTGTTTAGAAGAAAAAAAACAATGGTGGTAACTTTTAGGTATATAGAGTATCGTAGTATACCGTTTTTCAACCATCATTCAAATGACATATTAGATCAAATTTTCAAGTAGGGGTGTGACTGGTGTGTCCAATAATATAAAAAACCCACTTGCTATGACATTAAATTCTTTATGTATTAACTGTTCATATAAGTCAACAATTACTTTATCTGTTTACCTTATCATTCCCACTGTAATTGTTACATATAATCATAATTCGTATTATTGAACATATACCTGCAATAAAGTTCATAATTTCATACATACATATCAAATATAAGGAAGAAATACACAGGAACAAATGTCAGCTTACCAATACTGAGTTTCTGTGATATACACATAATTAAAAATTTCTTAGATAACCCTACTGGTTACAAACTTTCTTTAAAGCAATATTGTCTGCTTAGGTGATTAAGCAAATAACCAGGAGCTGAGTCTAAAAAGACTTTGACTGTCAGTTTGCTGCTCTGCCAAAAACTTAGCAAAGCAGTATTTGATTTGGATTGAATTTAAGTTAATTTATTTTCTTTTGAACTGCAAACCAGTAACATTCAGTATCAAATGAAGTAATCTGCCTTATTCATCATAAACAAAACATGTAATTTCATTTCCTCACAAGAAAAGCAAAGGAAATCAAAAATAGGACTCACAAAATGATTACAGAAAATGAAAGTGTCTTTTTATTTTGTTTTTCCTATTAAAACTGTTATGTTTTTATAAAATCCGTGAAGAGAATAATAAAAAAAAAAGTTCCAAATTTGGTAATTAGGGGATTTATTTGGAAGAGGGTACCTCTTTTCTGGTTACTGTTTCATAGTCAGCATGACCCACAGAAAAGTTCTGGAGCTTCCCCACTCCATGTGTCAGGCAGCCCATTTCAAAGTGAGTTCAAAGCATCTAGAACATGAGGGGATATTAAGCTTTCATGTTTCACGTCCAAGGTAAGTGCTGCAACTTCCCAGTTAGCTCATGCTGAGGCAGGAAAGCTTAGCACAGTCCACTCAGTAAGTTTCACCCCTTTTCAGTGAGAAGCTCAAGATCACCACAGGCCTTCAAAAATGTTTTTCTTGATATTTTGAAGGATAGGCAAAGCAAAGTCAGAAAATAATCACCTTTTGGCCCTGGATTTACCCCTCAATCTCGAAATCTGGCTTACACTTTGATCAGCATTCAATCAAAGACTACAGACTGTGGTTATCAGCATTTCAAAGGCATATCTGAACTGTTGATGTATGTAACGTAGGGAGCTTTTCTGATCTCTAGTAAATAAAGGTTGACAAACAAATGATATTTTGCACTAATCAACTCTTTAGACAAACACAATCATAGAGTACTTCAAGCTGTATTGTTCATAGTTTTTAAGTGAGAAAAGACCTTGGTAAACAACGCTCACCACAGAGATCCCAAAGCTTGTCACAGGGACCCTGTAGTAGCGAACGTTCCTGAGGATGGTTATGAACTTTGAAATTGCACTAACAGAGTAAATGAGGCATTACCAAAACACCATCCCAACACCTAACCACTTTGCATTTATAAAATCTGACACTTGAAATGTTCAAGTATTCTATAAGAACAGCCACTTTACGCCACGTACCTATAAACATTGCTGTATATCACATGGGAATATTTGGTTCATTACAGTCGTTCAATTCCTATCTGACAGTGAAGCTGTCTGAAAGAGATTAGTAGGCTGCGTCCACTTCATCAGAAATTCCCTTTTGCAAGGACAGTTAAAGTTGGGTTCCAATTAGAGAAGAAAAGGAAGCATGGATTTGCCAGATGGACACTTCTTTTCAGAGGGTTTTCCTGAAGCAAATACATTCTGTCATAAATAATTAAAAGAATTCTTGGCAGGATTATATCATTAAGTGGTTCTAAGTCACTATAAAAATCTAGGATAAAGCCCAATGATGAAAGAAAAGGGATATTTTTTTATTATTTTTTTTTTAAGTTAGCATGGTACTTGATTCCTTTCCTGACATCTGCATTTCATTGTAAAGCTTTCTGGGCTATAGCAGGCTTCATATAAGGAAAACATAATACAAAACAAGTTGTTAGTCTTGAATTTAATTATAGCTGATAATTCAGTGCAATACATTTTGATTGTAGTAATGGGGATTTCACCATACAAAGTTAAACTCTTCAGTAAAAAAGCTCTGGTTATAGGCAAAAAGCTTCATTTTTCAATTGTTTATACTCAGAACAATTTACCCATCTGGGGTCTCAGAGTGTTCTAAAGCTTCTGGGCTATGCTCAGACTAGAAACAGAGGATATATCTCCAATACAAGAAGAAAAACACAGAAGCAATGGGCTGAATAAGGTTATTTATGCTAGTTTATTGGTCAGAGAAAGTGTGTCAGAGACCAGATGAAAGCACATTTTGTCAAGGAACTAAGCCAAACATGAATGAGTACTATAAAGATACAATTCAACTAAGAATGATTATAAAATAAGACAAAGGGATGACTGAATGTACAGATTCAGGACAGGCAAAGCTGATTAGGCAGCGGATCATCAGAAAAAAATTTATCATAACCTAAATGAGAGTCAAGTATGCCTTGATATTGCAAAAAAATAATCATCATATATAACACTTTTGTTTACATATGTCAGTATAAGAGGCATGAAATATTTAGCATGGCAAAGCTTCAACTGGAATATTCTGTGTGGTTTTGGGCATCCTACTTCAGGGAAGTCAGGGTCAGATAGAGAAAATCCAGAGGAAAGCAATAGAAAAATGTACCAGAGAAATGACAGAGCAAAAGAGTTCATTAAATGTAGCCTACAGAAGACTGAAAAAGTTACTGCAAAGGAAAAGTCCTACAGACCTTTGTGCTCGAAACCATGGACTATTTTTAGTCTATTTTACACAGCTGACCTGTGACACACAGAAGAATAGCGTGGTAGAGCATGAAACAGATCTTAAAGAAATGAGCCAGTTTCAAGGAGACGTAAAATGTGAGATACTGGACTAGGACTAAGAAATTAAGATAATTTCCAACACTCACTTCTTCTGGATTTTGATACTGCATACCTATCAAGTTTGTAGAGGACATCAAATTGGGGAAAAAAGCCAATATGCTGGAGGTTAGGGCTGCCTTTTACAGGCTGAAGGAATGGGCCAGCAGGAACTTCATGAAATTCAGCAAAGACAAGTGCAAGGTCCTACAACTGAAAGGAATTAACCCTTGCAATGATACAGGCTGATGAGCTGAGGAGCAGCTCTGGGGAAGAGGCCCTGGGGGCCCTGAGGGTAATGAGCTTGGCAGGAGCCAGCAATGAATCTGGGCAGCAGAAAGGGCCAGCAACATCCAGGTCTGCATTGCCAGCAGCATTGCCAGGAGACTAGAGGTTGTTTCCCCCTGCCCAGCACTCATTGTTAGATCACATCTACATATTGCAGCCAGCTTTGCAGATGCACACACACACAACACACTTAAGACATTGCTAAAGTGGGGTGAGATCAGTGTAGGGCCACCTCCATGGTCAGGGCTGGAGACATGATGGGGGGGGGCTTGTTGAGTGAGCAAGGCTTGGGCACAGGGCAAAAGTCCTGAAATTTAGGAAGATATCCCATGTGAACTGTAACAAAATAATTGTCAGGATACGTGCTATGACCATTGACAACATCTCCAAGCTAATTCAACTTAGCTTGATTTTGTAACTAGACTATAAATGATTTGTACCTTCCACTTGAAATTATTCATTCATAAGTCTAGAGGATGACTGAAAAATAACCCTTTCTTGTACAAAAACACTCAGGGGGGATAAGATTTTTATAGCACTGGGCTTCCAGGTAAAGGTGTACACTAAATGAGTTCGATCTTACTTTATTTAGATTTTAGTTCTTATGTTGTATGAAGTGGGGTTTGCTTTTCCAAATATAATCCTGAGGCAGAAAGTCACAAGTTTAAAGATTCAGGAATGATAGAATCATCTTCCTGGTAAGAACTGCAAACATGAATGTGAACGTAGCTAAAACGGTCCTGGCATTAGCTTACAAATCAGTTAAGTTTTGACTTTCTTTTGTGTAGCTGTTGCAATAGGTTTTCAAAGAACCTGCCTGTTTGCACAGTAGATCTTGTCTTGATACAAAGAGTTGGACCAAATCTCTGGAGGCCCCTTTCAAACCAAGAGCAAAGGAAAATATTATTTTTTCTCTGTTTATACTCCTTTAGAGAACAGGAAAAAAATGCATGAAAAGAGCTGAATGTTCTGTTCTTTTCCGAGATACCAGGGTAACTGTTTCCTGTGAGGTATTAAAATTTTTATGGTGTGCTTTCTTCTGATCCACTTGCCCATGTGTCATTTCTCTGCTACTAGTAGGATTTCTCTTAGCTAACCGCTAGACAAACAGAACAGTATCAACTCCTGTTCTAGGAAAACTGATCACACTACAAAGTACATATACTATGCTAAAAAGAAGTTCAAGATTGGTGGGCAAAGAATTCACATGGAAGCAGCAAAGAATAAATATTTAACATAAACAAACAAATAAATAAATTACTCTGGATCAATACTTAACTATGCAATACAAGCCACTGCAGATCATGTTATGAAACAGAAATTCTGGATTTTTGTCTATAATATTGTAATCATGGTGAACCCTGTCATGCAGTAGTTCTCCAAAACCATTATGTGCTGTCCAGTTAAAGAAATTGAGAACAGAGAAATGAGATCAGGTTGTTTCAGAACACCATCTTCATCCTAGATACGATTTTTTGCATACCTCTCTCCTCAACACAGAGGTATTCAAATTCTTTGTAATTGTGATGACAGGCAGGAAATAGAACTGACTTGTTACTTGCTTTGCATAAGGTGTTGACGGGGCAACTGTTAGGAAATACTGTGTTTATATCCTAGAGGAGAGCACTTCACTTAGACTGAATGGATTTAGAAATGGCTATCAGAAGCATTCATACACTTCTGGCATTGTAAAGGCTTTTATTACAGATTGACCTGAATTAAAAATTTGTCATAAAAAAATGCACACAATTATCCTCCCAGTGCTAGCTTCTATAAAATGTTGCATCACTTGTTCTAAAAACAAACACAGACCATATACATCACTATATCATATTTAGTGCTGTCAGACCACTGGAGCAAGAAAGAAGTAAAGATTTTTTTTTAATTGCCAGGTTTACATGTACTATGAAGTAAAATAATGATTTATTCCACCACTGTATATTGTCCCAATTCAGCAAAATAAACTACATGTAACTACCTTCAAACTCGTGTTTCATCCCACTGATTTCAGTTGAATATTAGTATCATAATAAATGTTAATATGAAGCACAACTGGATGTTATAGGTTGACACCCTATGTTGACCTTCGATTCACTATGGAAGAAGAAAAAGCAGATGAGATGTTTAAGTGAGACAGCAGGAGATAAATAGTACTGAAGACCTAGACTTCAAGCTGCCATAAGCATTGCCTACATAACTTCTAAGCATACCACCTTATCATACATTTACTTGTACACAATGCAATGCAGTATTGCACAAAGATTCCTGAACTATACCAGTATGACCTAGGTGTAGCACAGAAAGCACGATAAGTGGGGCTAATTTCCTCAAATGGATCACTGCCCCAACACAACTATGGTACTTTTGCACGGCACCATCTGAGGTGTTTCTGCTATACTCCACAATGAGCCACAGACTTACTTTTCACCTCTACCTGTCTTTATATGAAGTCTAAACCAAAGCCAGTTTTACTTGGAGTTTTTTTTATTACAAAATCTTCATTAATTGATGTTTTGTTGCTAGAAAATTCTCCAGAGAGCCAGCATCACAGAAGGATGAAGCAGTATTTGATAACCAGGTTCCAGCTCTAACACAATCAATATGCATGTTGTTGGTGTCATTTAATGTGACATTGCATTAAGAAGCATGGATTAACAAGCTAAATCCCTTCCTTCCCCTTATTAGTGCTGCCCAATGAACCATGTACCTGCACAACCATGTGAAAAGCGTGTGGCTTTTGCCTTTACAGTCCCCATCTCTGCTTCCTATCCAGCTCAGGGTGATAACCCTGATTAAGCACAATGGTCATCATGGAAAATTCAACATTATCAGATCAGTTAATTTTTACGTAAAGCTGAGGTGGAAATTATAGTATCTCAGATAAGTGTTTGTTCCAGACAAAATATAACCATTTATAAACCAGTTTTCTTACAACTAGGTCAGTTGTTGTTCTCACATTAAATATTTGTCAAGTCTTTCTCTGAAATACAAAAAAAATTTCTAAAAGGTGACTACTTGTTACATACCAAGACTTAATTTAGGTATAACTAAACATCAGACTTAAGGATTGTTTTACCAGACTGAGAATGAATGACTTCATAGCTTTACATATGTTTTTAAAAATGTTTTAAAAACTGCTGGGATGAAGGTTATTGAGTGAACAAAACCAAGACATGACCTCTCAAAAATAAATTTCACTAATCTCTACTATATTTTCAAAGTCACAGAATAAGACAATGCAAAAAACATTTTTATTTCTTTAGATCTCTCATGAATATGAGAGAATAATATATTCTGCTTAGTGAGGAAAAGCTGCCTTGCATTTCGCACTGTTTGATATGTAAACAGGAATGAGATAAAGACAAAGCAAAACAGTTGACATCAATGAAGTAAACGACAGTTACAGAACATGATAATGAATTCCTTCTGGCTTTTTTCTCTGAGGGAAAAGGGGCATGTTTTACTGCCTTTTTTCCGTTTGTCTCCAGCTTTTAAACCTGTTTCAATTTGAACAAATTTTACATCCTTTGAAACATGTTACACAGTAGCACTGAGCTGGAATTACTGCTAGCCATTTAAGTGTACAGATTTCTGTTCATGACTAGTGCAGTAAAGCACCAAAACCAGCATTTCAAAAACAGTAATAACTTTGTTAATGCTAGGAGGTAAAGTATCAGCACAATATTAATAAATTAAACATTATAAACAGATTTGGTAATAGCCAGAACACAGCTCTTATTTTTACTTTTCTAAACTAAGAAAACCCACATGTTAAGATACATCTTTGTAAACTGGTTTCATCACAGAAAGCTAATATTAGCCTGTGTGTTGCTCAATAAATAGTTTTGTCTTGACATTTTCATAAGACAAAATTTCAAATAATTCTGTAATCCTACCTGTATTATGAAGCATACAAGTTTTTATAAACAGTGGATATACTCAAATGGAAAGCAAAGAAATACATCTTGGTCTTTATCCTCAAAATGTCAAATGTCTTTAGTCTAAACTCAGGTATCTTTTTAAAAATGTATTTCTATTCCTGTGGAACAGATTTAAATCAGAGATTCAAGCCTTCTGTTCCTAAAATTACACAAAAAAGTAAATCTAGGATAATTCCATTAAATTGAAAATGGAATGCACAACAGGAGTGACTCAAGATAGAATTTTTCACACCCCTGGTGCCATTAAAAGAAATAATAAAGTCAGTATACCTTGTAGTACTGTTTCTCTGACTCATATCATTCAGTATTTTACAGGACAGTATCACACAGGAGATCATAATTCTGTGAACAATCACTTCACAAGCATAATTTTGAAGTTGAATGTACATTAAATAAGGAGCATAATGATGATGTTGATAAAGAAGTAGCAAATACTGAGCACTGCTGAACATGTAAAGAAAACAATCCAGTCTATGCAAGTGCAAGCTGGCACAATCCATGTCCTGAAATGCTTTAGAAATTGTGTTTGAACTTTGCTCCTACAACCAAGAGTAATTTTGTATTCCTGTGTTCAGACTTACTTTGGAACTAGTTGCCAGATAGATGTCATTAAGTTTATGAGCCTCCAGGCATTTCTCCACCAGCGTTTGCTACTTTTTAAATGCTGATTCATTAAATAAAACTTACTGGGTTAAGAGCCACAGTATCAGATCTAAAATTTAAAAAGTGCTCTGGGTACCTGCTTATAACTTTCACCAGTATCCAGTTAAAAATTATTCATATTATTTCATATAAACACTGATTGTAGTTCATGGATCAATTTCAGATCAGCTGATTTATACACAGGCATAGCCATGTGTATTCAGGTATGCATACTAAACAAGTAATTCCAACAAGTAAGATCCTTGTAAAGCACTTTAACTTTGCCAAAAAAAGTTAAGACCCCCTAGTCACTCTAGTGACTTTTGAAATACTGGGGAATATATGTTATTTACACAAGAATGAGACATTTTAAATTAGTATTAATATAATTGATTAATCAATAACAATTATTTACTTATCACGGGCTAAGAAAGTTTCACACAATACAAGAATGTGAGTTGGTGTAGTACCTAACTTCAACCACTTGTTCTACAAAGGAAGAATATTCTTCTTTCTACTGTAAATGGAGTAAACACATACATATTTGTATTTATTATCTATTTAGCAATCAATCAGACACAATCATTAGTGACCGTCCCTTAATGTAAGCAGAGGGTCTTGCTGTCTACACAATCAGCAAGTTAAATGATGCTGAGCACAGGGCTCAGTTACAGAGAATTCACGGTTGCTTTCCCATGCTCAGCAAGACCTGCCTTGCCTTCCCGTGCCCTGGGACCCATTTCTGTCCCAAGTCTGTTCTACAACCACCAAAAATGTGAATAGGATGGATGCATGTGAATGTGGGTTTCTCACATCTTCTTCCAGTAAAATCATGCTGGATGAAAGCTCAGAAATTAACTTGTTCTGGCATTAAATTTCTCATGATGTTTTTCATTGTCTCTCACAAGGCACGAAGTGCTAAAGACCCATAAGCTGCATGCTCAGCAAACCTGAAACAAACTTTACAAGTTGAACATTGAGAACTCAACTGAAGGACTGCAGGTTACTTCTATGCTAAGGTTACACTGACTTCACACTGTATAAGAGAAACTGGCCTTCTTAAATCAAGAGAATTTGCAGATTTACTTCAGTACTTTCATGCAGAAACCAAACAGAACAAAAAGACTCCCTGTTTAGTCTTATTGCTAAAATCCACACTGTATTTACACATAGGGTTTTGCAGTTTGTGCAGTTTGGTTCTGTAGGCAAGATAGGTTTGTATCCAAATACATTGTTTTCTAAATAAAATGGAATGAAAATAAAATGAAAATAAAATTAGATGAAAATAAAATTAAATAATAAAATATTAAAATAAAGTAAAACAAAGTAAAAGTAAAAGTAAAATAAAAGTTAAAAAAGTGAAGTAAAAGTGAAGTAAATAAAAAACACAGAAGAAAGATGATAGAAGAATAAATTGTGTCTCAGATTAGCCCTTTTTTTTCCCTTTAAAATATGTGTGAAACTGGAATGAGAAGAGATTGGAGAGTATTTTAATTGTATGTTTAAAAAAATAGGCTCCAGAATGAACTATAGAACGATAGAATAAGATATTCTCAGTTCTTCCAGATTAGACTTAAGGAGCAACCTAACTCTGTAACATACCCACTGAAGTTAAGATCAACATAATACATATTTTATTAGATGCTGCTCCATTCCTCTTAATTGCTACCTGACTCAGGAGTCCTGTTTAAACAGGGGATTAGGTCTGGGAATATGGCAAATATACATCGTGGGGATGAAAATACAGTGGGAAAGCAATAACTGAGAGTATGATGGAAACGAGGAAAGAACTGAAGGAACAAAAACATACAGATGCATCTGTAATAGTGAATCTAACTTCACTAGCTGCACCTGAAACCAAAGAATGACATAGGACAGTTTGCTTTCCAAAAAATTATTCCACTAAATAAATTATTTTTCTATTTAATAGTATCATTTTCATTATTCATTTTTACTGTGAAAGGCCATACATTTATATTTTTTTTACAAATCATTAGAACTGTTCTTAGTCTTTGTAATCCTCATCTTGGTTAAACAAAAGAGATCACGAAACTTGCATCCATGTAACAGCATCAAAATAAATACTGCAATTACTGTGTAAGTTCAATACTAAGCTGCAACACCAGCTTGGTAAACTGATTTCTACCCATTTAATAATTCGGTTATGCTGAAATTTCATAAAGGTTAAAGCAGAAATAAAAATGTGCCAGTATTTGTCATAAGCTATAAATTACACTTCTCTGTAATTATGGTTACAAATGCAGTTTGTTTGTCAAATGGCATTTCTACATTGTTTCAGTGCTCTTTTTCATCATTTTAGTCAGCAGAAAATTTCTACTAAGCTTTTTTTTTCCAGAGGATTTTCTTAATTTGCATAGTTCTTTGTGCGAACTGGATTTATTCTGTTTTTATCACCTGTATTACTACTATTCAAGAAATGAAACTTCAAATCAGACGAGTAGAAGTCTTATTAACAGACAGGTCACAGACCAAAATGGCATGTAAGAAGCACAGAACCTCGTACATGTTTCTTCCTTGAAACACTCTGAACTGCTCCCATTCAGCTCTCCCCAGTGTGTCTCCTTGTCTGATCCAGAGTGCTGTTTGCACAGATCTTATATAAATACAGCTTTCCCTGGTTAGATAGGCTAATATATGTGTGAAAATCATTAAGCATTCAAAAAAACCCTGCACTACATTACATCTGTTGCCTGCCAGTCAAAGGTGACTTGAAAATATTGAAACTATACTCAAAACTATTTTTGTTTACTTTTGATATCAATCACTGAGTTCATCAAGTTTCACATTATTTATGTTGCACTGTACTAAGCTGCAGCAATAACACTTTATGCCATGATTCCAAGAAATGTGTCATAAACTAACTGGAGATAAACAAGACCTATATGTAGAATAAAGAAGTTTCAAAGATCATCTGGGTAATGGGTAATTAGTACAAGATATTCTGGCAGCATTCTGTCCAGCATTATATTGCATAAAATAATATTAGAAGTCAATACTGATGGAGCTGTCATTTTTAGAAGATGTATAAAAATGAGATTCTAACATCTCTGGTCATTAGCACTCAATTAACACGTGGAAGACTTCAATTGGTTACTTGTAGACTTTAGACAAAACTTGATTTGAGTTGTTATATTTTAAATACAAAATGTGTGCAAATCCAAGAGGAATCAAAGAAAACTATGAATGGCACTGACCTGACACAATCAGGTTTAACCTCAGTGTGGAGGTCATTTTAAGTTATGATTAATGAAAGAACTACAGGAAGAAAACTGTGCTCCACTTTGGGTTGATCTTTCCTGCCCTTCCCAGAGAAAGCTGGCTAGAGTAACTGTAAAGTTACACCAGTGCAGCAAAAAATTCAAGCTAGCTCAGGGAGCTCAGTGAAGACAGTAAGTTCAAACAATGGTGAGAGGTTATCATCTCTCTTAGATCTAACATGGAGTTGAGATGAGCTGGGTTCAGTGGCTGGGGCTTCCGTGTGCCAATAACAATTTCTTAAATGACCCATTCCTCACTGGAAATTCATTGACAGTAATTGTATCAGGATGATTTTAAGAGTGACTTTTGAAATATAAATTGCAGAACTATATTATTGCTCTAGATTTATGCAATATTCTAGCTAAGTGGTTTCAGGAGCAGAATCCACTGAATCTTTCCCACATATGAGATGATTAGCATCCTAGTAAGGTGCAGAGACATATTTTGTACTTAAACTAAAAGCCAAATGAGGTCCTCTACCATTTTTATAAGTGAGTAATCACATCTACTTTTAAGCTAAGACTTCTACTGCAATTTCATCCCTTGGAGCTACATCCATTTTCAGTGTGATATGAAACACTGGTGGGCTGCCTAAACAGTCAGCACTTAATTTCTTCAACATAAGAACAAGTTTAACCTATCTCTATATGTAACTTTCACAGATCTCTGGAGATTTATTTTTTCTAACAAAAGCTTGAACTTGGGCAGGAAACTTTAGGTGTAAAATACTCATCAACAGAATTCACAACAAACTGGAAAGTCATCTGGTTCATGTCATACTTAATATGCATTTTCTTTCTCCATTTCAAGCAATTTATTCCAAACAATGTTTTACTGTATGTTTAGTTTTCTGTTAAAACTAAGACAGGTGTATGTTCTGTCTTCAGTAGACTCTACAGATCCCGGTGCTCTTAATTACCAAGTTTGTTTCTTTCTCTTGCATTAAACAGATTTCATTTTTTTTCCTGCATCCTACATTTTATCTTTCATGCCACAGACAGATTATTCTCCTCTTATTTTCTGCATGTGTTTTCATATCATGTTTACCCCAAGGGAGACAACAAAGACAAAACATATCTCAAAGACAGTAAAATACATCAATTGGTATCACGCCAGGTCAAATGCAGTAAATGCAAGTTTGTGGATTAAAACTAAATACATAGAAGAAAACTGACTAGAGCTGTTAAAAGGCAAAAGTCAAAGTGATTTTATATGATCTGATGTTATTTTTTCTTGTTCCCAGCTGCTCACTGGAACCGAGAGAATGTAAAATACCAAAGTTTACAAGATATCTGATTTCCTTTAGGACAATATAGAAATACAAGGAGGAGTGCCTTGGCGATACTATACCACTTTAAAAATACAATTTATTCCTGAAAAAACATCTCATTTGTTAATTTACACATAGTTAGTTCTACACTTTCGGCTTGTCAGAATTGTGATAGAGAGAAAAACAGTTGTTAAAAAGAGAGGTAATCGTAATGAATGATTTAACTCTTTACCTCTGACAGTTTGCCAATGGAGTGCTGTATATCCTCTACCACTATTCAGTCAATATGTATGATGAATAATCTAATGAAGAGGGGATTGTTAACATCAAATGAAAGAAAATACCCAGAGGAATATGAGTTTCAGATTTACACTCTCGAACAAAGCAGAATTTCAATAGCAGTTATTCTGAAAGCCAGACAAATAACAAGTGCACTTAGGACATAAGACAGAGACATTGAGCTCAGACATATTTTACTACCTTTACTTTGTTAAATAAAAATTATTCTTGGATTTCATGTAAATTAATGATTATTAAACATCAATGGAGATGTATTTCCTTAAAGGATGCCTTGGGAATAAAAGAGTAATATCAAAAGCAGCTAATGTCGAAACTGGAATAAATAATTTAAACATCAAAATCCAAAGCTAAGGTACCTCTGCTTTCAAGTAGAAAAATACTGTTTTGGATATCTTGACATGTAATTAGAAAGCAAGTGTGCAGGTGTGTATGTAACTAACTCTGAATTCAGGATGAACCACTCAAAACAACTGCACAGC
Organism: Aegotheles bennettii; assembly: GCA_013398125.1. Taxonomy (NCBI): domain Eukaryota; kingdom Metazoa; phylum Chordata; class Aves; order Caprimulgiformes; family Aegothelidae; genus Aegotheles; species Aegotheles bennettii. The sequence goes on from VZRW01005510.1 coordinate 66,398, forward strand.
CAGATGCTCAAAACAAATATTGTGAAATAAAGTTAATAACATAGAGGTATACTTTATGCATGAGGTGTAGGCATCTGCAAATAGAAAAAAAACCCACTTTATTTGCAAAATAAAGTAGGTGACATAAATTAGTATTTCAGTTTTGTTTTGAAAATCTCAGCTGTGATCATGATTGTATCTTCTGCAATTGCAACACTAACCTTCTAGTAATGTATCTTGTAGAACACAACTATACATAAATATCTCACAGGAAGAGGGGGTTTAAGATAGAGGAAACGTAGTCTTTTTTTCAGAAACATACTGTATACTATTAACTTTAATGTTGACAATATTGTTAGCTATGTCATGAATATTAAGGTGCACAGTGATGATTTTAGTGAGGAAGTTTAATCTACAAGGTCCAGTCACCATACCCACCTTGTTAAAAAACACTGAAAATTTTTTTAGCTTCTGTACACTAATAGGCTGCTTAGGGTTCCACCTAATTTTCATTAAACTATGAGAGACTAAGCCTAAAAGTTTAGCTGTATAGAAGCGAAGTACATAAATAAGAAAAATGAGATTAATTAGACCACAGAGTAACACTTTTAAAAAATCAATATTGGATGCAAAAAAATCCCAAATTTAGTTATGCTCTGTTGTATTTTTGATCTTACATAAATCTGAAAACATGTATTGTAAAATGTTATATTAGAATTAGATCAAATTATCACTTTAAAACATGAAGATGTGTCTTAATAGAACATATATTTTCTGGTGTCCATCCTCAACAAAACTAAGTGAGACAGTCGTGATTATTACTATGCAGCATAACAAATCACACACATCAGCCATTTACTGATGTTGGCTCTCAACTCTTCCTTCTTTGAAGTGTAAAGAACAACACTGATGCTTGAAGATCATGCTCCAAGAGATTAATGGAGCCTGAATTTCAAAGGAAGAATAAGACAAGAAAAAGAGAGCTAAGAAAAAACCAAGTTCCTTTTGGTTCAATTTGTGTTCATTTTGGATGGGGGGGGTGGGGGGAGAAGAGTAAAACAAGTTAAATTATTTCATGAACCCCATCTACTTAGAAAACCTGCATGAATGAAGAAAATGGAAAACTGAAGAAGGGAAGTGTACTGGGGTAAAGACTGTTACCAGTTGAAATAAAAGGGAAGTGGAGGCTGAAGTTATAAAGAGGGCAGGGAAAAACACATTGAAGAGAACAATGTGAAAGCACATTTTGCTGGAATATGCATATGTTATACATGCAGTAAAGAAAGTTCAACCTCAAAAATAAAAATCAGTGGAAAAAAAAAATCAGACATCAANAGTTTCAGATTTACACTCTCGAACAAAGCAGAATTTCAATAGCAGTTATTCTGAAAGCCAGAGTAAAACAAGTTAAATTATTTCATGAACCCCATCTACTTAGAAAACCTGCATGAATGAAGAAAATGGAAAACTGAAGAAGGGAAGTGTACTGGGGTAAAGACTGTTACCAGTTGAAATAAAAGGGAAGTGGAGGCTGAAGTTATAAAGAGGGCAGGGAAAAACACATTGAAGAGAACAATGTGAAAGCACATTTTGCTGGAATATGCATATGTTATACATGCAGTAAAGAAAGTTCAACCTCAAAAATAAAAATCAGTGGAAAAAAAAAATCAGACATCAATAACTACAGGGTAAACAGGAAAGGAATACATGGTATGCAGCAAAAGGAAGAAAAACAAAATTTTAAAAAAAAAAAAAAAGCAAAGGACAACAGGGAAAATTTAGACACTTCTTTTGATGCTGAAATTATTCCAGGTTACATAGAGATAAAACTCAGTGAAGCAAGTTTAAACCTGTTACAGAATATCAGACAAAAATATCTGCTTCTCCTCTCTCCATTACCTTTATAATAACTAGCTGGCATAGTTTAGCTGTCAGACCTCTCTGGAATCTAAGTAAATGGAATTGCCTCATTTCATCTGGAACTTACAGAGCTTGGCCTTAAAATAGTACTTACTGGTTGTGAATCGGATTTTCACAGTAGTATTGTATGAGGATAGCTAAGAAACAAACATTTACACTTAAAGTTTTTCACTAGGCAGCTGAAATATAAGTGAATTGTATCAGGAAGATGTAAACTGATTGAAGTGTATATATTTTATATTATGTGCTATCACATTGTTTAAAAAAAACACAACATAAACTATTTTCACTTTTACTTAGGGCTTCACCTATTCATATTCACTTACTGAACTGAAACTAATTCCAGGAAAATTAACTGAGAGTTAACTTCCTCAGTTTTTGAAATCCGTGTTTGAAACTGCATCTTCACATTACCCCATTATTTTGAAAGTTTGTCAAGCATGTTTGAAAAGTCTTAATACTCCAACAGTCCTTTGCTGTCCAGACATGCTAATATACCTAGCTTGCACTACTTGTATCACTGTATTGTCTTATAAGTGTTAATGTATTTAAAATTCAAGGTTTTTAGAGAAAAGGAATGTGCTGCCTGTAATCAAGTTAGGACAGGAAAATTAGCACAGTACCAAAAAAATACAGATTTACTTGCTGAATCAGAATTTGAATGTTTGTTTCCAATTTAAGAGACCTTTGGAAAAGAAAAGAGAACATGGAAGAAGCAGAGAAACAGAAAGAAGCTGAGTATAAATACATTCGGTATGTCTATATATGTGCATGCACACATCGAATCAAGGTATATTACTTTGAGACACCTTAGGTATAAGAAAATACATGTTGCCTTTGAACCGCTAAGAAATTTTTGAAAAAATTCTAATTACTCCAGAAAATGTCTTATAAAATCTTATTTCACAGTAATGTAAGCTTCACCCCTAAACCCCTCAGCTGTCATGCAAAATGCTTACAAGCCAGAAAATAACTAACTAACTAAATAAATTGTATTAGATATTAAATTGAATTTAGTTTGAACACTCAAAGACAGACAACTTTTTCTGAGAGTTCTCCAGAGTTACTTTTGGCAAGGTAAAATTTTTTCTAGAATAATTCCAGTCTAATAATTTGAAAATTAACTTTGTTAGAAAAGAAGTATGTTGAAGTAAGTTAATGGAAAGATGATAAATTTGAGGCACTGCCTTTGAGAATCACCTATACACAGTCATCCAGTCTTTAAAATTCATTGTCGTCTGTAAAATATCAAGCGCACTTCTAATTTTTTAAGGTGTTGGTTCACGTGTTAGTAGAGTGGTCAATGCTAAGTATAGGAAAATGAGCATAAAGAAAGTAGAAATTAGTAATAAGTTATCTGTATGATTTAATGCAAGATAAAAAACAGGCTGGGAAATTAAAAGGAAGTGGGAGGCTGATTCAGGTTTTTCCTGTTCTTCACTAACATCTTTACTAAGAACTTAAATGCTGAAAGATCCATGGCAAAAAATCTCAGGGGTGACAGACAAACTATGAATTGTTAGCTTAATAGCTGCCACAACAGTTGCCATCTAATGAAAGTGCTAATTAGGCACAAGTTTACAGGCAATATGCTAAAGAAAACACATATATTGAAGAAATTATACATGTGCAAAAGAAAGCAATTAATAGAGAACTTTGAAGATTTCGCTGGTTTTTTGATATTGTGGAAAAAAAATAGATATTCATTAACCCTCATTAAAAATTGATGAATGATCTTTTATGATTCTGCAGGGGTCTTGAATGCCCTCTGCCGCCTCAAGGGTTAGCTGCTTGGGCTGTGCAAGATGCCTTTTAGGGCACCCCCTTGGCTCAGAAGTGGCTTTCGATCTCAGGTGTTGGGCCTTGGTGCTGGCCTGACCTGGGGTCAGCCATGACTGTGCCCAGTCACAGACCTCTCTGACCCACACCTGTGGGTTCATGTCCCAGCCTGGTCTTGTTCTGTCCCCACCCCATGGGCCTGCTCAGCTCTCTGGGTGTTGTCTGACCCCACCAACCACCCCTGAACCTGCTGAGTGCCATTGGGATGTGCCAGGATGGTGAGGACCCTGACCCATTGCTTCTCTGACTGCTCCTCAGGCCCTCTCTGGCCATTACATAGAACTGACTACATCCTGAAAAAGACACTGAAAACTCACAATCACAGAAGGCTTAGCAAAACTGTTGCTAGTATTTGAGAATTATTTCAAGGTTCAAAAGTCTCAACCAGTAGGACTTCCCTGGATGTGTCTAAGAAGAGACATATTCAAAGAAAATTAGAAATGGTAGGATGCTACTATTGGCACAAGTAGAACTAGAAGGCCTTGACTCTCATGGCCATTCAGCTGCAGGGATGGTAAGCCTAACATCTCCCATCACAGCTTTTCTCCCCTTCTGTGCCCATACCTCCCACAGTGGAAAAGCTGAGGAACCTCTGGATCTGAGCTTTACCTTCCTCCTAACTTTAAATACAATGAATGTCACTTTTCTGGTTGCCTAGAGTTTTATTCTGTCATCAGGATTTAAAACAAAGTTGATCCTCAACACTGAAGTTCAGAGAGTCTCAACACTAGACTTTATTGGGGAGAGACTGAACTAACTAAGTCTAATGGCAGCTTGGTAAAGTGATGTAACTTGGCAATTCGTATAGAAATTATTACTCCAGCAGGACTACCACCTGTGGGAAAATCTGATTTAACTCTTCCAGATCTAGTTATTTCATTCACAATATTTGGATCCAAGCAATTTTGTAAGACAGGCCTAACACTTGTTTGGATTTCCCTCTAGTCATCAGAAACAGATATCAGCAACAGGTAATTTATGAAACAAAGGCATCAAAATGGTATTATGTAACTACCACTGTGAATATTTATGGATATAGCTGTGCTTTATTGTGGTACTGAAAGTCTAAATCAAAGTGAAAATCTATGAGGAAAAGAGTGATCTGTCAGGCTTGAATACAAGATAAAACATGGAACATCAGAGGACTGGAACATCCCTAAAATGTCTATTTTTCCAATTATGTGGGACTAATTAAAAAACAAACAAATAAACACTTTTCTATGAATTTACCTTGTATCATTAGACTACTACAGCTACATTTGTAGACAAATGTCACGGCTACGGAAAACTATTATTTTCAAGATTGATATTTCTTTCTGTTGCATTTTAAATGAGGAAATAATCAAATTATTGGAAAGAAAAATAGCATGCAAAGATAAAAGGAAAGAAAATCAAGAGAGAAGGCATGGAACCTTCCAGTGTCTTCCTCACTTTATATCTATAGCAGTTAAAAAACAAAGAGGCTGTCTCCTAAGTATGTCAAATTGGGGAAAGTTGAAGTGGCAACTCACAGTTCTGAAAATTCTCATCTTGAGCTCATGTGTGTGAGAGAAAGGAAGAGTGAGGATCAATATGGACAATGCTAGATTAATCACCATTTTGCACGCATTGTATTAGTTCTTGTTAGAAAAGATGATGACTGGAAACACACAAAAAAATCAGACATAAGGCTCTAAAATATGTCTACTGGGATCTTTTTTATACCATTCACTTTCCCTCACCGTAATCTGTAAGCCTCTTTTGAAGATCAACCTTATTCTTTAAAAGAGTTGGGAATGATTTCCTCAATCATGAAGCAAAAAGGTTCTCATCAGTTTAGATTTTTATGAGAAATTTGATCACTAAACTAGAATTGTTAGTTTGTACATGAAATTAATGGAAAGTTTTCTTATTGATAGTGAAGAGGGCACCTGCACTGAAAAACTCTGAAAGATAAACCAGTCCTGTGAACGAATCTACAGCTATTGTCGCAGAAGAGTTTCACTGCTTTTTAAAGGGGTGGGAGAAACAGCATGGGCAGAGAGAGCACATATTGCAGTGTACATCATTGTTCTGTGGGAAGAAGGAAAGTTTTGCACATCTGGGAACAAACACAAAATGCACTCCCTGACTATAGTCCAGATTCTTTATGAATGTGTATATTAACATTTTCCCAAGCTTCAAGTTGTGCAGTTGTTTTAGCAGAACTAAAAAAACGTCTGTAGGAATCAGCTTGCAATACTGAGAGCACTGTATCAGTTTGTCTATGCTACCTAAAGCTGTAACAGTACAATCAATTAGGAGGACTAGCAACCTTGTTTAAACTGAAAATGGTGACATCAAGTTGAACAGCTGCCAAATCCACCATCGTTTCTGAAATAATTTTCTATAGTTAAGTAGCCTTAAGCTATGTTCCTAATATACATATACAAATGTAATGACATTATTTTTAATGACAGTATGTTTGAGTATCTTGCATATACCCATTACATAAACACATTCTTATATTGTTGTATATACTACAGCTCTGGAATATCAATGCTAAAATGAAGCAATTGGCCCATAATAATAAAAGCAGGTCTTTTCACTTTTTACTGTAAGATTTTTTCCACATTTTTCTTTCCTGTCTTCCTGATCTTTCCTTTTAGTACCCTTTCTTACCAGAGTTGAAGACCATTTACAAGCTGATCTGTCACCAATGACAACTATCTTCTTTGCTCTCTCTTTCACTTTGGTTGCAAGATTCATCACGAGGGTAGTACCTACTGTAACTACAAGGCTAAACTTAATGTGCTAGAAAACCTCGTACATATTCCTATTACGAGACTACACTTTACATGCCAGGAAAGCAATGCTTATAGTACTGGACTGTATCTGCACCTAGCAAAAAAAAAATCAAGAGTAAATCAAGAGAAAATTGAGAATACAACTTCAAATCTCTAATCTCTCTGTATTACGTGTCATCATTAAAATAAACCATGTTCTGCAGTTCTTCTGAAACACACCAGATTTATAGAAATTTTTAGAAATTTCAATCAAGGATCTGCCAATAAAAATCCGTTTGTGAACCTAATGAACACATGGGAGTAGTTGTCAATCAAAAAGCCTTGACTTGCCCTTTCAAGACTCTCCATTTCTGATATGCTGCCCCTGCTTAATCTTTAAAAATTATCTTACCTTTCAGGAATTGCTTCTGCCTTTATCCATCATGATCCACATGCAGATACAATGGGAGATGTATTCAATCAGATCTCTCCCTACATAGATTTAGATGGCTTGCTACTTTAAGATCCTAGCTGTATATAGATTCAATAGAAAGTGGCCAGCTACTTGTCTTCATATGCTGCCCTAGCAGTCATAATGCTTGCAAGAACACACATTCAAGTTTCGGAGCTCAAGCACCCTCTCAGGATGGCATCAAGCACCACAGAACTACAACCTAACAACTTCCCTTACACTTTGGGGTGAAACCCCAGCCTTACTGAAACTCTCAGTGACTCCAAAGGGGAGGGATTTCCTCTTTCAGTTATTTACATTAACTCCTAATCCAGGATTATATAATACATGAACTACTTCTCCCCTTTTATAACATCAAGTCTAACAGTAACCACTATTGATGATACTACTTTGACTCTTTAAGGTACTTCTATTTAAAATGAGAATAAAAAGCCAGTGCTATGTCTCATTTCTCATATTGCAATGGCTTAAGCAAAGAATGAAAAAATAGGGGCATCTTGTGATCTTAACAGCTATTATGCACTAAGATTGTTTAATCTTCTACATGAAGATGCAATATTAAACAACACAAAGAGGAACAAAAAAAATATCAAAAAAACAGTTGGGCACGAACCATCTATAGTTTCAAAAGGGCTCTTATCTAATTAAATTTGTTATTAAAGTCAAGATTACGCTTGCTTAAAGCAAATATGACAAATTCCCTTATTGATGTTACCATAATCATATGATCTCATTGAAATTTGACTAAGCCAGAAATCATGAATTTGTAACAGAGGTCAAATACTACTTTCTGATTCACATATGTGTTTGATGCTGTAGAAATTCACCCCTAGTTTAACTCTATCAATGAAGAAAGGTCTGGCCCACTGGACTACTACACTCAGGAGTTTAAGGTAAGAAATATTTGGCCCAAACTCTCTCAATAATGCAAGATACAATCTACTCTATGTAGCCAAAGCAAAGCTTTATTGATAAAAGCAGTTTTATGCAAATGTTCAGCTATAAATTACTTCTAAAGAGTTGGCACTGCAACATTCAGACATCTATTTAAAAATACTGTTTTGTTCTTTTTGGATGCTTATCAGATACTTTATCAGATAAAGCTTTGTTCATGTGAATCTAATTATTCAGGTTTTTGCTAAGTTCTTTCCTGTTGGAGCTTCTTGCAAAGTGACTTCAAACTGTTTCATTTTCTGAATAAACTGAGCAATTGCAAGCAACTTTTGCTAGAAGAGGAATAAATTAATGCTTGGGAGCTCAGAATCCTTGTGGTCTTCAAAGCCTTCAAAGGATTTAAAACATAGAATTTAACTCTTCCTCTCCCCCCCTTTGATGTGGGTCATTTTTAGTAAAGAAACTTAGCCTCAGGTTTCTTCAGAGCTAATGCACTACACTATCCTGCATAATACCAGGATCGCTAAGAGCTTAGAACATTACCAAACAACAGTAGTCTGAAGACTTGTGTTTAAGAAAAAATCAGAATCAATTTTTTTTTTTGTTCTGCAGAAATTAATGTGTATCTGTCTATTTACAGGCCCTAAATCTAGGAATACTATTTTGTTCAAGTACTAGACAGAGTGGAAGACAGAAAAGTTGAGGGAAAAATCCACAGGAAAAAAGCTTAGATATGAAAAATGCAGAACACTCATTTTACATCATTTTAATTACTATTGTTCTTTTTACAGTTACTCACTATACCCATTATAAACTTCGCCAATTTAAGAAAAAAATCATTAATGCCAAACAGGCTTTTCTCATTTCAGTGATATTTTTTAGAAATCACCTAGGAAAGACTGAAGAAAGAAAGAAAGGCAAATGGTCTAAATCAGGAATATGTTTTCATTTCAGAAGAATGTGAATTAACAAATTTTGAGATAGCCGCAAAATCTCCTGAAAAAACAAAAACTTTCTCTTATATTAAACATTTGGAGTGTATTCAGCCTTAGACACACTAAATTCAGGTGTCTATATACAGCTCTCTATATTTAAGTTCTTACTACTAAAGGGGATGTAGTCATAGCAGTTTATGAGGCCACAAAAGTGCTTCAGTTTACCCGAAAGCACACATTTACAGGTAACTCTACACAGAGCTGAGTAGAGACTCAATCTCCTTTGATTGCAAATGGGAGCCAACACAACCAGCTCATGTGGAGACACACTCAAAGACCTAATTTTAGGTGCTGGGTGTTGAATCTTATCCTTGGTTTCAAAGCAGTCAAAGGTTTGTTTCTGTTTTTCTTTATAAATATGAGGAAAAGTAAATCTCAACACAAAAATGGAAATATCAGTTACATATGGTTTCATCAGAATCAACATATTTTTCATAAAAAAAGTCTAATTTTAATAAAACAGTCTTTCCTGAAGACAAAAAGTTTCATCAAGGGCAAAAAAAATTAAACAAACAGATCTACTCTAATCCACAGAAGATGGAAAAATAGCTAAGAAGTTTCCTTCCTTTTTTGTCCTCTAAGGCAATAATCCTAATGGACTCTGCTCTTGTTAAGGGGGTGTACATATACTACAGAGTGAAATCCTCATGAACAAGTACATGTAACATGAACATGAACAGGTAAATCATCTAAGAGCTCATTGAAATACGTTAACTACTAGAGGAAGGACCTCAACAGCAAAGAGGCAATAAAATAACAACAATTTTAATATTAAAGTTGTTTTCCTACCTGTGTGCAGACAAATTACTGAGGTACAGGGTGTATTTTTCTTCAGCAGACAGCCCATCCATCATCAAGTAAAAAACATGAAAATTACTCTGGTTGAGAGGTTGCATAATGACACGAGACTTCTCCAACATGTATGTATAAATTCTAGCTGATTGAGAAACAAACAAATTCATCATTATACTGATTGCTCTAAACTTAGATATTTTAAACCATTCACCATTGCAACACCAAAGAGTAAACAACATTTCTTATAAAGCAGTCTGAGGTGAGCATGACATCAAAAATATCACCATTCCTTCTACCATGGTTTTCTATATACATCACATATAAATCCCTAATTCCACTAAAATTAGTGGAACAAATGTCTTACCTTACTTACTGTTTTACATTATCTTTAAAATTACTTACTTAATTTTAAAGCTAATTATATTGATTTGTACTGTTTTACTTATTTGAAGAATCAGTTGTCATATCTGGGGAGACTTTCTAAGAGGCAAGCTATTAGTCAACTCACCAAAGTGTAGCCATCTGAGCATTGGCAACTATTCTAAGCTCCTTCTTAATGGAGAAAGATGCAAGAGAGATTCAAGAGACCTTGGGAATATCACCCTTGGAACCATTTCCTCTTTCTCTGTTGGCAATCAAGAATGCTCCGTTAATAGCTTAGATTAACCACCTAACTTCTCAATGGCCACTTCTGGATGGCTACACTACAAAGAGGCCAATCCTCTACCAAACTGATCATCAACAAGCTCGCTAACTTGTGCCTGGAGAAACATGGGCATCTAGAAGTGTTACGATGAGCTGGCCAAATGAGAAGCCATGTGAATCAGCACATACGGTAAGAAGGTGAAGGAGGACAAACTTGATTTGCCTACAGAAATGCTGATTACAGGAGCACACATAACCTGAGGCCCACTAAGGTTCTGAAAGAGGCAAAGCACAGAAGCAGAGGGAATATTGGATCCTCAGATCCATTCACCTACTTCACCAGATTACAGGTATTTTAGAGGTATTTGTGAAGAGACGGATTCACTGTTTAGGGCAGACTACTTTTCAGCCCTCCACCAAGTGTACACCACCACGCAGTTCCAGATGCATCAGGCTGAAGAGAACAAGGGAACGCCTAACTGTAGCTAGAGGTCAGGGCCCTCCCTGTGAGCAAGGACCTGATTCTAGTTCCCACTTATCCCACTGTTTGCGCACTTCACCTCATCATTGCTTAAATACTAGCTGTGGTGTAAAGACCAAAATTATGTGTCTTCACACACAAATGATCACCCCCACCACTAGGATGCAGTACATCCTGTTGCACCTTTATGCTTTCCAATCTCTGCAGTATAGCAGAGTTTTCACAGGGTCTTAACGAACACCCTTACTCTGGAAAAGTCTGTTGAGTTTAGAGGATAAGGTGCACTTCTCAGCAATGGAGGAACTATATTTTTGAAACCCTGTAAACAGAGGAGGATATTGAACAACGGCTTCCCACAGTCTGGATGACAACCAACTCATCTAAGACTCCTTCCTTTATGAACTGGAAGTAGGTCTTGAATATTCAGTGATAGAAAATACTGGTGCATGCATCCTGTAGCACAGTAGGTATGTTCTCTAAGCATATAATTTTTGAGCTACTCATGACTTTTTAGAATTTATTTATTTTTTACTTCTTTGAAGCAAGCTGGGATTAAGCATAAAATAGCACTGAGTTCATAGAATCATAGAATGGGTTGGGTTGGAAAGGACCTTAAAGATCATCTAGTTCCAACCCCCCTGCCATGGGCAGGGGTTATTTGGTGTTACTTGAGTTATTTGGTGCAGTCAAAACTGTTGCATTTCTAGGCATATGCAGAAGAACAACTTCAGATGCCTGAGAGACCTTAAGTTTGAAGGCAGAGTGGGAGTTCTAAAGATGTGGATAGTTGAAACATTATTTTCAGAATCAGTTTTGGACTCAAAAGGGATTGTCCAATGCAACGCTGAGAAAAGCTATGCAGTTTAGGTCTTGGCATGTGAGTGTGTGTATCAGAAGCACAGTACCCTAATGGCTAGGCTAGAAGATAGAATGTCATGCTCCTGCCACCATACAACTGCTAATGTCCACAGTAGCTCATTCAGAGCAAGCTTGGTTATTGCAATACCACCTGTATTTGTCTGGTAATTATATTTAAATTTTACCTAAGTATCTTCCTATCTTTTGGAGACTTCTAAGTTTCTGTCTATATTGTTATATTAAACACAGCAAACTTGAAGCTACTTGAAGTTGCGTGTATGCTGGAATGCAGCCTGTGAGAATATTATTGAAAGACAGTGTAGAGTAGAGAGAAGCAGAATTGGTAAGTCTGGATAATACTGTTTAGAAAAAGGTCTCAGCAGCTAATTGCTGTCCCTGAACTAAGTAAAACTATGCACGGTCTCATGAAATGCTACTCTGCACAGACCAAACCATCCCAGATCCATCGCAGTTAAGGAGTGGTACACTACCCAGATGCATCCTACACCCTTTCTTTTATTTAATAGCACAGGCATGGTCTGACACATGTTGACAACCAAAACCATGACTGGGATTCTAGCTACAGAAGAGACAGTAGGACTGACAAAGAAGAGTGATATGGCTGACTCATTGAACAAAGACGACATGATCTGGCTCATTTAACCATCCTATGAAAAGTAGAAGTGAATTCCTGCTATAATGGAACCTATATTACGAGAAATTGTGCATTAGCCATCTAGCCCTCTGTTACTATACTACGGAAAAAAGAACTGTGTTGTAAATAAAAGGGCACACCTGGGAAATCATTAAGATGGTAGCAGGATACATTTCTAGCTCCAGTAACTTTGCAGTACACTACAAATCGAAGCAATGCAGTCTTAACCTATCATGGCAGGACTGACCCAGACACTCACTTTCATCAGAATCAAACATTACCTGGCAGCCTTTCCTACAGGGTAAAACAGAATAGATGAATCTGAAGGATGAATTCCGTCTTTTATTGTGCTTGTAACTTATTTCTCAGTAAAACTAACCCTATCATCAATTAATTTGAAAACAGGCCATTGCTAATCTTTAATCACTTTTTTTTTAATGCAATTATCTTCACTAATGGTTTTTACCATTCACTAATCAGTAAAAGCAAGAAAAGGTTACTGGAGGTCATCTATCTGATTAATTAATACATTTAACTTTAATGACAGGCAACACCGCTTATTTAGATGACATAAATTAATTCAACCCTTTTCAGGTACTTCAAGTCACCCACTTTTAGTAAGGCTAAATACAGTTCATCTCAGTTAGCATCGCCAGCAATAGGAAGACCTGTTAAGATAAGTCATGCTTCTGATCAGTGAGAATCAAACACAGCACCATCTTAATGGAGCTAAAGTATCTCTTAAAGAAAACTATCACAGTAATATGATTTTTCTACAAAGTGAAATGATATGCTTGTTAATCTATGTGTGAAATAAAAGGGAAAAAGTTTGCCATTCAGAGCTAAGTTTGCCATTTTTGTGCAATGTTAACTGTGCTTACAGGCAGAAGGAAATTTGTACTACCTTTAACAGATCACTTGATCTGCTGAGCAGCTACAAAGTCATCAAGCAGACTCTGTATTGAAAGTGTGGACAGTGAAATCTTTCTTCCAGCTATGAAATCTTTGAAACTGCATTGTTGTTATTGCTAAAGACAAAATAACATTTGAAAGTTCAGAGACGACACACAGTACAAAAACACGTCAGAGAGCTTAGCTGGCTGCAGTCTTTCTTTTAGTAAGAGTTTCATGTCTGAAACTTCTTAATCGATAAAAAATGTTTGTAATACACACAGGTGAATATGCATTCTACTTCTTTTTACAAATCAAATTAGATCATTCCATTTCATTGCAACTTTAAAAAAATAAAATGGCCTTGATTTTCAAAAAGCGAAGACTGAGAAAAGCAAGGCCTGAAAATCAAGGCACAAAAATCTGGAGAATGTTTATCAGGCTTGGTTTTCTCTTCCTAGCCTTCTTTTTTCAGTAATTTGAGTAAACTAACAGAAGCTTTACTTTTCATCTTAGGAATTATGTCAACTTACCTGAAAGACCATTTACTCTATCCCTTTACAAATAAAAATAAAATGCAGTAATTTTACTTCTGAAAATAGAAAAATAATCAGTCTTTTACTACTATGCAGTGTGTGTGAGTCATTGTCTATGAGTGATTATGATTTTTTGGCAGAAGATCACTCTTTGAGTTCTGTTAAGTATGAATTTATTTTAGAAACTTAAGGAAATCACTGGCCTGTAGTTCTGTATTTGTTCTGATGTAAGGCTATTTTACTAGTTCCCACTGCCTTATCTTATGCAGTCACAAAGAACAATGACCTAACCTGGGTTTAAACCTTCTCCACTTGTTTGATTGGACTAAAGCAATGAAAGGTACCTGTACCCAATGTTGCAGCACAACTCATCAGAAACAAGGGTCTGAAAAGATACATAAAACCTCTACAGATATCTGTACTGGCTCTGAAGAGAACCACACTGAAGAGATCCATCCTTATTTTCAAAACTTTGTGGCAAAGGTCTAGTTTATGAGATAGACTGAATCAAGCTTTTAGATGAAAAATCTGGCCAACATTTCTGTTATTTAGGTATATTGGACTTTCTGCTATAAGAATAAACATTATATGATAAAAGTCAGAGGATTTCCAGGGTCTAGGCATAAGAGAACTTCAGCATGAACAAAAAGCTGTCACAAGCTTCACCAATATCCACGCAAAATGCACAGAATGCCACTTTAAGGTTGCCCTCTATACTAAAAATGTACACATGTACTTTGCTTGCCCCTTCCTTTGTAAATTTTTTTGGATCTCCGCACTTAAGATCTGTCTGTTAAGGAGTTTAAACAACTTAAACCCTTTGATGAAGGCAGTCCAGTGTTAATTGGATTTTTGTTTACAAACCAGACATATTTAGCCGAGTTTGCCTCAATGAGCTATAAAGTCATGTCTCAGCAGAATCAGGTGCTCTGCATATTTACATTTTTCATTCATGTTTAAACAGAGCAAGACAGTAAATACTGCTGCAAATGATCTTGCAAATAGATACAGAGAATCACTAGGTGAGATTTAAACCAGACAAAGACAACATGCCTGATTCTTTTCTCATTTATGGTGGTGTAAATCTGGGACAATTTCACTCAGAAGCGATGCACAGCAGTGGCCTAGAAAAGGCAACATCTACAATGTAAATCAAACAGCATGAACAATGGCAACTTACAAAAATACAAAACCCACTTTCACTGATGTACTGAGGCTTCTCACTCTTGACTGTGAATTACAGAACTTTTGGCTACCTTAGATTTGGTAAGACTAATTGATTTAATTCCTAAATATTTGGGGAGTAGTAGGGGAGATAATTGGTTTATATTTGTTAATGGATTTGGCTACACCTAGATTTTCTCATTTAATGTCTATGGTTTGAAAGCAATAAGAATACAGCATTAGTGTACCAGAAAACTGACACGAGAGCCTAGTTAACTGATTCCACACTTATATCATTCACAGGCAAGGTCTGTGAATGAAACTAGCAAGTTTTGGGTAAAGCTGCTTGAAAACTCAAGTCCCTGCAATCTCAAGCAAGGCACCTGAAAATAGTGGAAACACATGGCCTTGAGGCTTAAGTTCTTCATCTGAGGAACTGAATGACACAACCTTCACAAGTACTGTGAAAATGAAGACATTTCTGTTTCTGAAATGCTCATACAGTGAAAAAGGTTGATGAAAATGTAGAAAATCCGCAGAAAATCTGGCATTCTCTTTTAAGAGCAGAATAAAATGGCACAAGCCACACTAGAATCAATAACGGGAAAGCAAACTATTTAATAACAGTTGACTGAAGAAATATAGTCCATTCTCTGCATTGAACGAAGCTAGGAAGGTGTGGAAAAACAACAGCATTAGATTTGTATGGTTAAGGCAACCCAAGAGTATCAGACAACTTCAATTCTGGCATTTCCTAGTGTTTGTGTGCTTGACTTTTCAAAATCAGTATCATTTTCATCTGTTTGCATTTGTGCCCTGTGTGTATTGTATTTGCTAGGGTCCAGTGAACTCTCAAGAAAATAAACTGTAATTCTCACTATGAAATATTTCCAAGGAGTACTTTTAGGAAACTCTTCTAAAAGCATAAACAAATTTAGAATGATAAAAAAATCAGAAGTTTTGGAAAAGTTTATCCAATGGAATCTAATTTACTTGGATCAAAAGTGTGTCTCATTACACAGCTATTCCATGAAGGAAGATCAGTGCAAGTAGAAAACTGTCCGTGTACAGTTATTTCTGCACACACCCCTCGTTTTAGTACTTTAAAGTAGTAACTTTATGATGACCTATGCAGACTAGAAATGAAATCTCTTCCTGAATGCCTCTGAAGATTAGAGTTTTCAGAATCAAATTGAAATTTTGCCTAATATTCTTTTTCCCTAATGAACGTTTACTGTGGATTAGCAGACTTACTCTGAAAGCAGGCACAAATTCCACACTGTCTTAACTCCAACGAGAACAAAGATCAGTATGATTCCTAGTTCTTATAGAAGAATATAAAAGCTATAATAAATTACTTTTATTTCAGTATTACAGGATATACTTGTATTTTATTTGTCCTAAAGAGATGAGTTTATCACTTATTCGAGGGATATTTAAAATATCCAATACAATATTAGAGACAAATTAGAAACAAAATTGATCTCTCTGTTACTTTTGTTTCACAGTACAGCAAGACACAGCTGTCACAGTTTGTTCATCTTGGGCATAAAGGGAAATATGATTTCCTGGGAAATGTAAGAGGAATTGGTGGTGGTAATTTTTTTTTCTTGTCTTACTCTGCCACCCAGTGGTTGCAAAGAACAGGGCTTGCCCTCTTAATCCTGCGCACTACTCTTGACAAGATATGAATTCACATGCTATTAAACGTTTCTCTGACACTCCATAAAACCCTCTTGCCTTTTTCACATACTTTAAAGCCTAACTCTGTGTATAGCAGATTGGAATCCCTGATCTGCTGGTCTGTGGGTGATACTAAAATAAACAGATTAAAGTATACTTACCTGCAATTAATATTTTTTTCTTCTCACAGAACTGTAGCTCAAAATATTTTATAAAACAGCTGGAAAAATCACTCAAGGGTGTCTTAGCATGTCCAAAGGCCTCCAAGATACAGTTTACCTGCAAGAAATTGGTGAAGAAGTAATACAAGAAGAAATAAACCGGAAGATATTTCAATAAACATCAGTGAGGTTGGTTTGTGATCAATAACTGGGAATTAAAAAAAAAAGAGACCATTTTTCAGCTTGGAATTTAACAAATGCCTTGAAAGCTTTTTTTCTAAATAGGAATAAAAGTAAGATAGCTCAAAAGTAAAAAAAAAGTGCTGTCAGAATGGTAGAAGTTGTAAATGGAAAAGGAAGACAATGGCTCACATTTGAGCTGTGTCCTTACAGGTAGTTCGGATACAAGTGACTGGAGTCATGCTCAGAGCTGGCATGCTTAGCAGAAAGATTAGAATCTTTGAAGGCAGCTATGCTTGTAAAGTTACAGTCAGTCGATACTCATAACCAGCCAAAGGAATTTACAAGCTTTATACAATACCAGAAGTGGCATAAATTATTGATTTCAAATAGAAATACTTCAGCATTATACAAGTGAAAAAGTGAGGGGAAAAAATAGATTCTGACTTCTAATGGCATCTCTCACTAATGTATTTCCATGCTATATCTTCATGGTCACAACAATTATTTTTAAAATATTAAAAAATTTTAAAATAATAAAAAGTATTAAATATGCCATCTTTATTTCTTGTTTTCTCTGTATTTACCTTTTTAAGTAAGTAAGCATAAGTAAGCATACTTTGTTTCTTACACTAAATAGATTCCATTCAGCACATTTGTCTTTTGCATCTTAAGAAATTGATTGCAATGTGTTCTCAATACACTATTGTTCTGATATACCATGGTTTGCTAAAGCTGGATGACCTAGATGGGGAGAGGAAGGTGGGAAGAGGGCTGTGGAGTTGCACAGATAACGTGTGGCTCCAATCACAAAAACGGACGCTCTAAAAATGAGGCCCTTCAGAATTATTAATTAAACCGGCTATTTGTGCAGTAGGTGGCAGTAGAAAACTAGTCAGCCCAGTTTTGGTTTCATTCCGGTAGCAATGTTTAGGATGTATTTGCTCATTAGGCTAATTCAGCTCTTGGCTTAACCTGTGCAGCTTTATTAACTTTAATGGTGCTACACATTACATCAGCAGGAATAGTAACTAAACCAGAATCTCTACTTGATTCCCCATGGGTGGAATCTGCTACATCTGCCTTCACTATCTAGTCAGGTATCCCATTTAAGCTAGTTACAAAGGTTATTTCTATAACCAAGCAGCAACTCATTTTTCTTAATATGTGATGCTTATTTTCTGCCCATATTGACTAAGAATCATTGACACCTCAGGTATATGTCTGTACCGTTAAACTAAAGAGGATCAGGAGCAGGACTCTATCCTCTATGGTAAGTGGCATGATGAGGTTCACATTCAGACATCTACCTCTTCTTTTGCAGAATAGGGTGGACACGCTGTTGTGAATGGTCCCTGGAACATGCTGTCCTCTGATCTCTGGTCATAGGACCTGCTGGGGATTTGAACTGTGCCAGGAAGCAGGGTAACAACTATGTTAGGGATTGTTGTTCAGTTTACTACATAGATGTAGAGCGGGTTAAAGTAGACTACAAAGTTAACTAATTTTTAGATAAAGAAAATTAGGCCTGGTCAGCCCCCTCCCACAACGATTCCTCTTCTTAACCGAGAACATCTTATTTCGTTTGCACTGAAACATGATGGTTGTCCCTGGGAAATTTACTGTGGGCATGAGACAAGTTGCAACAGACACAAGACAACTTCCCACACCTGATTCCCACTGCTGCCATATTTGTATCTAAAACCCACAGATTTCAGCTGTCTATTCACAAAGTTAATAATTTACTTAGTTCTTCTACTGTTTACTTAACCTGAACTTTAGGAAAGAAAAGGACTTGGAGGATCTGACCTGAATTTTTCATTTCTACTTGGATAACAAACATCTATGGCCTGATCAGTTCAAAACTGTAAGTAAACCTGTATAGGTTGTATATAAAAAAACACACAGTAGAAACAGATATCAGTTGTAGGGCTCCTGGGTTTAAAATACAGTGTACTGTCCATAGCTAATGGTATTATTGCAACATTAGAATTTAAAACTTCAATAAAAAAAAATGAAAAAATAACAAGGATATTCTTAACATTGTCATGTGAAATCTGGATTAAGAGTGCCAGTTTAGGAACATCATCAATGAATAAGGTAATATTGTGAAAAACACCTCAGCATGGCAATTGTATGACTACATGAAGTAAAGCAAAGCTAAGCATATTCAGTTGTAGTGTTTTCACTGTCTTCAGGCTTTTTTAATGCCTTCAAAAACCACAAATGCAACATCGTGAGAACAAATTCTCTATGCACTTCTGCACAGCAGATGCCTTTGTCCTTAAGATTCAAATATCTTTCCCTATCCAAAAGGCCAGATTTTTGCTTTGTTCTACTCAGTGATCAGAATGCTACTTACATGTTTCATCTTTGTATCAAAGGTATTTCTGCTGGAGATGTCTCTGCAAGTGAGGTGCTTCACTATGTGTTTGCAGGCTTCAGTCTTCCCAGAACCACTTTCTCCACTGTAAGATAACAGGCAAGAAAGGGAGGGGGGAATCATAGTTATTTTCACATTTGATATGTTACTTATATTCTCTGCTAGCCCTGTTTGAATGGATTTAAGATATCTCAGTCAAACTTTAATTTCAAATACCAGAAGGTTTATGCATGGCAAACAATAAAGAACAGACCGTCGGACATACACTGGCTGGCTATGTTCATGAGGGCTGTCAGAGCTGTCAAGCTATATTGTCTTGTACCACTACCCAAGCCAATAAAATCTAAAGCTTTCAAGCCATTTTTAAAGTATTTATAGCAAAGATTTTATCCCCTCCTTTATCTTCTGTCCAGCAAAGGAGCCTGTTTATGCTGATGAAGAAATACTACTGTGGTAATGATGGAAGTCAGAATGAAAAGAAAGTGTAGAATGCAATAGGAAGAAGGTAAAAGAAACAGGAGAGGAACAGGAAAGAAAAGAAAAAGATGATTGATTTTACAACCTGCCCAGTTTCTGCAGTGCAATATACTCTGACTTCAGTGATCCTGATTCACTCAATTTCTTGTTCATGATGCGGAACAAATATTCCAAAGAAGAAGAATCTCTGAGGGGGTTGTAATGAGCAAAGAAAACAAGGTAAAAGGCAATATGAACAATGAAGGTAGGAAGAAACAATAGAAAAGTAGAAGGATGGAGGACAGAAGCAAACTCAATGATGCACTTTCAACATGGAGAAGGAAAGAAAAGAAATAAAAGAGATGGAAAAGATAAAGATAGTGAAGCCTGATTAAGAAATTCATGTAAGAATTTCTTACTTGAATTATAAGAAGTTGTTTTCTTTATAGACAACTGAACCAACCAAAATGTAATTTGATGCTCCTCCTTCATTTATCTGCTTGATCAAATTTAAAAGGTCGCATCTACAATATCCAGTTAGATTTTTTACAGGTGCACTGGCCATGCTGGTTGGTCAGTCTGTTATCTGTATAGTTTAGTTTCTGAAAATGAGAAAGCAGCAAAATATAATATCTGTTTGGCAATTGCTTTATCTGTTCAAAACTCACTTCAAGGGAGAAATCAATTAAATACAGAAAGAAACAAAAGAGTGAAGGACAAAAAGGTCTTCACACTCAGGCAGGGTTGGAATCTCTGCACCATTCATTCCACTCTTATGGGACATACACACAGCTCTGGTGAGTATCTTATTTGTTTACCTGGTAAACTGTACTCTTAGGTGACAAGACAGATGTCTCCCTACTATATGTGGTGTCAAACTGCTTCTGTCTATGTTAATTCTGCTTAGAGCGGAATTCCTCTTCTCTGTTGCAAATAATTGTTTCATCTTTTTCTTTTCAAAATGTAATTTACAATACGAATGTTGCTTTCTTATAACTTTGGGTTGGACTGCCTTATCAAGATGGAGAATAAGTTAGCATTGCAGCAGAAAAGCTTTCTTCTACAGTAAAATTTCCTTAGAAGGCATTATGAAACAGGCAAAGCAAAGATGGCTTATTTCACAGATAAAGAAGGTTAAATTAGGAAATTGGTACAGACAGTGTACTCCAAGGGAAAGGAAAATGGACAAAGAATTTGAAAGCCTATGGTCACCATGGGCTTAAGGGAAGTTCTGCTAAGCTTTCTTGTTTTATTCCTCCTTTGGCTTTCTAACTTCTTATATAACTACCTGATGGAGGGTCTGGTTCCTACTATTTCTTTATTAACATTTTGTTGATACAACCTCAGTTACATCTGTAGTCTCTGTATCTTAAAATAAAATTAATTGTAAGAAAAAATAAACTCTATTTTGAAATAAAACATTAAAAAATAAAATTGTTAGTAAAAAGTCTAACTTGAAGTCTGAAAATACAAAGACATGTGAAGCAAAGAACAAAAGATGTTCTACAACCAGGGGAACCAAAGAAGATACATGCTGCAAATCCACTGCACTTGGATTATGATGCAGCTCTTCTGCTACCTTGTGCCATTTCAGCTGGGCAACTGGAATCACTCATGCTGGTGAGCTCAGTGCTAAGCATGTGCTTGATGGATAGTCCACATGAATGGCCTGGCTGTTCCCTTTTAAAATAGCTGTGGTTGTAATTACAATCACCTTCATGACGGGGCCCAGATATCACAAAGCCTGGCTCTGAGACCTCCATGGCTGTTAGTGGCCAACAGGTTCCAAAGTTATTGGGTGGAGGCAGACTTGGAGGTCGACAGACAGAACCAACATGTAGAAGTAGTTAATCAAGGAAGCCCAGTTAAAATAGTCAGAAAACAACAAACCCCAGACAAAGTTCTTAGAAGTATTCCTGCAAGTACTGAAAAGTACATCTTGCTTAGCCTCAATTTTTGCGTATTAGCCAGGTTTGTCTATATCTTTATGAATTCAGATGACTGGATCATTATTGTTTGGCAAGTGTCAATTCCAGTGTAAATAAATCCTATAAATCATCTGTTTGGGGAAAAATATGACAAAATATAAAACATGTAAGGAGGAATGTACTTGCCATTTCAGATCATGCAAGTGACAGGGATTTATTGTCCACGTTACATTTTCAGTTTTGACCAAAGATACCACATTCAGAAGTGCAGGAATACCTAACAAAACAAACAAAAAAACCTATTCCTGCCGTACTTGAATGATAAGAAATTCCAGATATGCTGGAAAACTTCTGATGGAATTTGTTCATAAAATATTTCCACCATTTTTAAAGGAAGATTTAGATCAGCATAGATATGCGTGCTGTTTTGTATGAGCTTCTGAAACCTATCATCTCTTACTGTACCATCCTATTTAGGGAGCATTATTGCTCCAAGTTCCCAATCTGATAGTAAGATACAGACAGGGAAAAGAGAGTAAGCCTTCAAACTTCCAGGGGAACAAAATAATTTCTTTCTTTTCAGTTTGCAGAGTACGTAAGCAAGACACTGGGTCTTGCTCCATGACTGAGGTTTCTAGATTTTAAATAAATAGGAAGGTGTCCTTGCCCATGTGAGAGAGGGTGGAACTAGATGATCTTTAAGGTCATTTCCAACTCAAGCTATTTTATGGTTATAAATATGCACAAGCAAGACTGCTAAATATAAAGTAATGTGGCTTGTATCATCAGTAGTGATATCTGTAACTGAACAATCCTGCATGTTAGTTGGAAATTCCATTTCTAAGGTAAACTAAATTGAAAAGTGTATTTCTAAACAATTTTTCATTATAAATAGAATATCCAAATCTATAATTGTACTGCAGTAGCCTATTGCACTTCTAATACATTGTATTATATGTAATACAAATAATGTAAAAATTGAAGATTATTAACTTGAACAAAATGCCTGTGGTGATGCTCAACTGAGGAAATAAAAAGTTTTCAAGGCATTCCATTTTAAAAGACAAGGGTTTCTCTTCATTCCAGATTATTTGGTTTAAAAATGTAATTTATATGACATAAAATCCATTGGATATTGACATTCCTGGCTGTTAACATATACAAAATTATAACATTTAATTTGAGATATTTATTACTTTTTTTGATTCACCAAATTAGCCATCAGCATCCCATAAACCACTGGCTTGATTGACTAAGGGTCCTTAGCTTTTAACAAGCCTATAAACTATACTTATGCTTCCTAGACAGCTCATCAGTTATCTTGTCAGTACATAATGCTTTTTCATATCCCAAGCAGCAGGAGCAAAATGCAATCAGAAGGAGGTCAATTACAAATAGTCCACTTACTGGCTGTTCAAGAGCGTAACATAATGTTATTTTATTCTGTAACTCTCATGCAAATTTTAAACAAAGTCAGTTCTTGATGTTAAGCATACATGAGTGATGGTGGCTTGCTATAAACTAAAAGTAATTGCGAATAACTGTTAGTAAACTCTTTGATAATTTGGCCAAAAGTTTTCCTGTTCTAAAACACTCCAGTTCAGTGATCAGATATAAAGTGACTAGAGGAAAAAAAAAAAAAAGAAAAAGAAAACAAAATTCTGATAACACGGTAATCCCATCGAAGAGTAAAGCTTTAGAAGACATGAAAGTAAGTAAAATGTGAGAAGACAGAGACGGTAGAAAGACTGATTTGGATCATCCTGAGAGCTTTAAATGTGTTTTTTTCCCCCCTCTTTTTTAACCAATTCAGTAACAAAGACTTAATATGATGTTTAGGGGAATAGACAGCAGCAGAAGAAGACAAAAGTCAAAAAGAAAACTTAAAAAGGCACCACTGAAGTGAAATAGTAGTAAGTTTTTTATTGCATTTGAAGATGAAAACACAGCTTCACACAGTTTAAATGGGACATTATGAATGTTCTGCAAAATAAAGTGCTTTAACACTGCTGGAATTGTAAGAGTCTGAAGTACAATTCTTAAACTTCTTTAAAACATGATGTTGTATGTGTTTTTACCGTGGAAACACAAAGTTTTGACACAGAAGGTTTTGCAGAGGCTTGCCTTCCACTAGCAGAATGTAATACGAAGAACCCTATCTAAAATCTGTGTTAAATCTGCATTCTGTAAGTGTAAAGTTTTCAACATAATGCAGAGGTCAAACCAGAAAATTATGAGCTTATTTAATTTATAAATTAGGGGTTAATAAGTATTTTTACAATAAATATTCCTAATTACATGCTATTTATAAAGAATGTAGCAATGACAGAAGTATAAGTGGAATTTTGAGTAGTTAATCTAATACATTACAGGGCACTGTCTTCTCTTTTGTCATTGCAGAAGATGCTTCAGTGTTCCACTGCTTCAGTGTTCCACCGCCTGTTTTATCTCTGTACAGCATTTCTGTTCTATCCCATACAGCATACACAGACTCTGTAAAGTGAACTATCTACTTGCAGTTGTACAGTTATTGGAATATTTTGCCATTGATATTTATGTACAATATTTTATGTAATTGGTGATTCATTTTACAAGACTAAAAAAAAGATATTTTTTTAAATTGTCTGCTTTGTTGCTTGGGGAGAGCCAGTCAACCTGCATGAAGCAAAGGGAGCAGGAAAAGCAGACAGCTGACATGTCAGAGAGATCCAATCAACAAGAGACAAAAATCAAACTCACATACTGCAAAGCAAGTTTGGCTATGCTAGATTCCCATTTTTACCAAATCACGTAAAAGGAGACAGAGGAATTCTGCCACTAAACTGAGCAGTAAATTTCTTAACACTCTATACCTTCTTATTTAAGTTGGCAAACAATGGATTGCCTCAGATTAAAGAATAAACTTGAAAAAGATACTTCGAACACTTCATTTTCCCTGCAAAGGACTACTCTGGTCCTAAGTTAGCTCCAGGATATACACAGGGGCATAAGTATTCCAGATCTGCAAGGAAATACCTTGGAGATAGATATTTGCTCTTTGTGAAGTGGTGTCTTCAGTTTTTTTGGAAACTGCCCAAAGCAGCTCCAGTAGGAAAATCAAAGATATGCTAAATCTATTTCCCGTGTGAATAACACTTTACAACAGAATCTTGCTGCTAGGGAAGAATATATCACATCTGATTGATAATTTTGTTGATTTCCATTTTGATATTTTTTTCCTTATATTTTAACCACTTGTTGGAAACTTTTCTTTGACTTGCTCTTGGTCTTAAAGCTTGCCATCTACTAAGCAGTCTTGACACACCAAGTTCTGTATGCTACAGAATGATGGGAACACTTCCACACCTACAATGTCTTTAGGCACAGAAAACAGAAAAGTATTAGGTGATAACACTACAGGAAGGGGGAAGCCACAGTAGATCTGCAGCTACAAATCCTTTCCCTGTGATCACAGGAGCACTCACTGCCAAATCTCTGTTGTTTATTCCCAAAGAAAAGGGTGGAGTCTCTGCTTCCATACATTTAATTACTAACATTATCACAATCTTGATGTGTGTATCACAATCAACCTTATCTGGCTAAGAATACGATATAGAAATGGTCTGGCCCTGAAGGGCTTCTACGCTAAATATAACACAAGACATAAGCAGTTAAAGAAAGAAAACCAGTAAAAACAAACAAAAACTAGATGGAAGTTATATGAGAGACAGAACGAAACAGTATCTATGAGTGGCACCACATACATTAAGCACAACTGCTTGTAGGTGAAAGTCTAATTTATAAAGATTCTGATCTCAGTGATGTTAATTAGTTTTGAGAAAGCATGTCGTAAGGAGCTTTGGTACAGAAATGTAAAATTCCTGGATCCCAGTCAGACTTAAGCATGAAATAAACAGTGCTCTAAGACTCTGTTCTGCTAGAAACTACAAACCTCTCCTGAACACTTAAATGGGCTGGAAATTGAAGTAGCACTTTAAGGTTGAAAAATAGAGTCTGGTAGTTTAGCCAGGGTTTCAGGGTCATAGCTTTGAACCTAGGCAACTAAGTTCCAACTTGGACAACTTCAGGTGCCTTCATCTCTTTTCATTATTATTTCTTGGGAAAATGCGGAAGGCAAAACATGTATAGACTAAGAAAAACAGTATCATTAAGGGTTACACTGCATGAGAATTCATTAGCAACAGTATGTGTCCAATAAAAGCATAATTCCTGAATCATTCGTAATAGCCACTAAACTCATGTGAAGTATATTTTTGTAATTACTCTTCAGCAGAAAAAAATAAAAAAGACCTGAAAAACATTGCTAATAGAAAATAAACTTTATCTCCACAAAAAAACCCAAAACAAACCAAAAACAACAAGCTACCAATGTTGATGAAGACAATAGGATTAGCATGAATAAGGGTACATTTTCTGATATTCTTCCCACTTCTTTTGAAAAGATTGTTGGTAGCTTGATATAAAATAACAAACTCAAAATTTGCAAGAAAAATTCAGACTAGAGTTACACATACTGCCATCACTTGGTTCTTCCCTGGCAGTTAATAGTTAAGCTAGACATATTTTGAGAATTGCACATGAAAAGTAAAATACTGGTATGGTACTAATTCTCACTATTCCATATCGTATCAAAACATGTATACTAAAACAGTAGCCTTTTCTAGTGGTAAAATCTTTATGATAAAATTAAAGCATAAAGATGTTTATAAATTATACTAACAAATTACTTATACTTAATTTATTATTATAAGTAAACTGAAGTAGATCTAAAAATACATATTTAAGAGTTTTATTCTATAATTACATGTTGTTGCCCTTGCTAATGCCTATGTGGCATACCGATACTCCTTATTGTAAGTAATATTACAATACCCAATATTACAGCAGCAGCAAACATGGTACAAGGATTCTAGGAACTATTTAGTCTAAGGCAAAACCACTCCCAAAACAAGTGGGCCCTGTCAGTTCTGGTAGCAACTTATTTCACTTCTAGGTG
This sequence comes from Aegotheles bennettii, assembly GCA_013398125.1. Classification (NCBI taxonomy): domain Eukaryota; kingdom Metazoa; phylum Chordata; class Aves; order Caprimulgiformes; family Aegothelidae; genus Aegotheles; species Aegotheles bennettii. Next base: position 93,053 of record VZRW01005510.1, read on the forward strand.
AATTTGGCTTTGGAACAGATTCAGGTTAAAATATCTCCTCATCACCTCTGCCCACCCAAGTGTATTTTTGACCTGAGAGTATTTCCCCAGACCAGCTCACCAGTGCCATCACCTGAGTGCTTGTGTTGACAGGAAAGATGGTGTGGAAATGAGGAAATGAGCAGCCAAAGGCAGAAGGGCAGAAGCACTCCTAGTCCGCGTATTCCAGTGTTACGTTCCCATGGATCTGATCGTCCTTTTCACTTGTTTATACACAGTCTTCTTCCTTATGAGCACTTACATGAACTGGCCTTTCTAGCTACAGAGAGCTTCTCTGAGGTCCCTCATCTTCATTCAGGCTGTGATTTCAAATTAAAGGGAAGAGCATTTCTTTTCTTTTAAAAATTTCATACTAGGCATGCTTATTGCACTATACAGGCATGCATGGAATTGGACCTGCAAATCAGCTTTATAACACTGGAGATATTTAAAAATTACAGACTATAAGGCAAATGTGTACAGAATGCCTTACTCAGAAATGAAGAGTATGCTTGGTAAGAGAGGTTGGAGAAAACAAAGAAAACGACAAGAGCTTGGAGATTTCAGAACTGCAGAACTGCAATTATTTCATTCTGATAGGAAATGAAACTGAGGTCTTGCAAACTTCTCTAGAAACCCCTCTTCAAGTGAAAAAACAAAGAAAAACTTTAGGAGGGCATATCTACAGGTTGCCTTGATGTGCTATACAAATGTCTTGCCAAGAGCTGATGCCATCAACAGACCAGTCTCTTGTCACATTCTCCATCAGATCACTGATTTACAATAAACTACAGTGGGCTGAGCAGGGATCAAGACAGTAAGGCTTAACACATGCCTTGACATCTTGATATAAAATAATCAGTAACAACTATTCCCTGATAGCAAAGCTATTTATTATGAAGTACAATATTCTTTGTGTACTTCTAGCCTTTTTCTTGGACTGTGAATAAAGATTATTTTCTGCTTCTTCTCTATTTACTCTTACAGGCAACTTAATAAAGACATGAACCAATTAGCAGTGTCCCGAGTTCCTACCTTAAGGAAAATGCTGAAGAGAGATATCCTTAGGATATTTCTTATTTTTATCAAAATCACTATATCTAAACAAGAGTTAATATTTATGAGAATATAATATGAACATACAGTAATGATTTCCTAGCCTCTGCTTAAATGTCACTGCTCACTGGATAAATAAGCAACATTCCATTCTGATTAGGTTATAAAAAGGTTACCACCTGCTTCAACCAATCAACAAACAGTTCCACATACAAGTAATTTATACATTTATAGTGTTATGGGTTTTTATAAACTATGCTTTTAAAAGAAACATTTAATTACAATATTCAGTTGTATTGAAGACTTAATATACAGAACTTCAAATACTCACAGGAGTCTGTATTCACATAAGCAGAATGTAATAAAAATGGATACATACTATTGTATTTATGTGTTCATTTTAACTTTTGTAATTTTAAAACAGCATTATTAGCTGCTTTTGAGTATCATATCCTCTCCATTTCATAGTATTAAATTTCCTTATAATTAGAGTTTAAGAGCAATTACAAGATTTATCAACTGGATCAGCCTTTATTTCTGGTCAAATCAGAATCAACCTTATTTTTTTTTCCATCTCCCATGAAGTTCTGCAAACCCTTGTCAATATTTCAGCCAACAGCAGTTGTCAAAGTTGCAAGATTGAGAACAAATTTCTTTGAGTAACTACATCAAATTCACCAGACTTGTTGCTTTCATCTAGGATGAGGACAGTAAAGGGATTAACAGATTTGGAGATCAAAAGTTGCAAGTGGATTCAAAGATTCACCATTATAAAACCAGCATATTTGGATGAAACTCTGTTTCACTGGAGATTTCTAATACATTTATTCACAATCTTGAAGTTATTTATTACTGCAATAGTGTGAATAAAGGAACTGGCTAATTCCATTTTGAAGTTGGAGAGCTAAATAACCAGCTCATAGCCACGCAGATGTGTGAGGCAGAGTGGAAACTCTCATACAGGTGCCCCAACTCAAGGTCTAAAATTTAGTCAAGGACTTCCCATTTTTATTGTCATTAGATTCTATTTCTAATCTTGATCCATGTAACATTAGCAAACACACACAGCAGTTCTGAATTATTTACCATTAACTCTTTGCTCCTAATTAGATGTAGCTAGATGGAGCAGCAATTCCCCAAGAGAATTTATGAACTTGAGATGTAATTAAACCTTTTTCAGTTCTATTTTGCTCTAACGTATGATACAGAGATCAGTACACAGAAAGAAATCAGTTGGAGGAAAAAAAAAAATGGAAATCTCAACTGCTGAGTCCTGGGGGAAATAGAGGAAATAGCTGAAAGGCAGGAGTTACAAATTAGTTAATAGAAAGATAAATTTTCACCTGAGGATAAAGCACTGAGGCCGTTGCTCCTGGAATAGCATGTGGTAAGCTTTTTCAGCACAGGAAAATATATGTGGGGGAAGTGAGGAACACAATTTTCCAGAGTTACTTAAATAAAGCTGGGTGACCTGAAAAATTGTAGAAAATTAACATGATCAGTACATTTCAAACTAATTCTGTTTCACCCCCCTAATCCTGGGTCATATGTAAAGCTCTCTAAGCATTATGAACAGAATCGCTGTATGTATGTATGTTTACATTACAGTATCTATGAAGAGTTTAGTTAAGGAAAACAGAGCTGTAAGCATAGAAGATCTAATTAAGATACAAAATTAAACATAAGTAGAGGACTCAACAATACTGGCTTGTGCAATGAGTAAACCAAAACTTAGTACATTACTTTTTTTATACCTCATGTTTATAGTTCTTCAATGTCTTGACTTAAAAATGTTATAAAATTAAATATGATCATCCCATGAAAAGTTAAAATTGAAATAAAAGGCTTGTATCACCTGACAGAGCAGTCTGCCACAGATATTCTCTCTGCATTACAGAATAACTTCTGAGTCACATACATGGGACAACATGTCTATCCTTAATGCTTAAGCATGAGTAGAATTCATTATCTGCTACTGAAACCTCTTTTCTTTTTTTTTTCTTTGAGGATATCCTGATATTCTTTCAGCTAATATCAAGCAGATTTTAGAAAAATTAGATACTCTGCTAATATCTACAATTCTCTTCTTTCAGAATAAATAAATATAATAAAGAAAATACAGAATGTGATTTACATAAGACTGTGAGCAGAAACACCATACCATTTTACAAATATCCTTATATAAATAATTTTACCTACTTTTTTATGTAGCTTTTATCAGACCTCCTCACGGGTTTAGAAAACAAACACAGGCTCTACAGAAACCTATGGCAACTGAGGGACAACTGGAATACTATGAAGCATCTAGAATGATACTGGATGCTATCACTTAAAGAACCAAATCCCTTCCTTTCCATCATGTCCAGTTTTCTCCAACTATTCTCTCTGACAGCCTTTCCACCACAGTACCATTATGTATTTGCTCCTTCCTCAAAACTAATCAGGCACTTATCACCCCTTCCTGTCTCATGCCTGTCTAATTTATTTAGATATTAAAGTATCGAATCTTGGAACGTCTACAGCGCTGTGGCTGCATGAATCCTGCACAATACAGCCTTATTCTCATGCAGGCCTTTTGAGCCACCAGACTAAACAAGACTAAATCCACACCAATTCTCAAGGAATCATTTCAGCATGTCACAAAGCAGAAAGAAAAACCTTCACATACTTAGTGCATAATGTTGCTTTGTAAGTTTACATATTTTTCTAACACACAAACTTCAAGAACATATTTGCCCTAATTGGACACAAATGAATTCTGCACAAATGTAACAAAGCAGGATGAACATAGCACAAGCTGCTTCTACAAACAGTTACTATCATAACTTTTAAGTGGCATTTGTGTGTTCCTAGTAGTATAGTGCTACTATAATGTATAGTGTACTAATAGAGTGTATTTCTGTGTAAAAACACATTAATATTATCATATAGCAATTGCATTTAATTTCATATAAACCAATGTATATCAGTGGCCATTAACATATAATTATGTCATCTCAGAGTGAATAATTGCTTATAAAAAGATTTATTTTAGTAATATCCTATTAGAACTAGGTGTGGGAAGTCAGTGTGTGATAACAAAATAAAGGTTTCCAAGAAGTTACGAACAGTGTTTTTAAAAAAGAGAAGCAATCCTAAAGCATTGTTGTTATTGAGAAATGTACATGATAATCTTTTCATTGCTTCATCCTGGTATTAAAAATATTATCATGCCAATATATGGCATTCTTTTTTTAACAGTTAACAAACTACATACCAGAAACAAAAATGCTAACTAATGATCATCATATAGCATGTCAATGTCTACTGAGGAACTGACATCATCAATTTTGATTACTGTAATATACAGACCATCTGCCACAGACTTCAATACCAGCTAAACTGTTGCAGTATATTTGAGCATTTCAAAAACAGAGAAAACAAAGCTATTTTACAACCATGGTTTTTTTGTTCTTCTGGGAAATAACAGCCTAATGCACTATAACATGCAGATAATAATGATGGAGTAAAAGCAAACATCATCCAAGATGATCCAAACAATTACTGGTCAAAAAGTGTCTCATATTAAACTTACTAGAATAGATCTATCACAGAGAGGTCAAGAGAAGATGGAGCAAATGTTCAGGAAACATTTTAATACTTAAGCCTACCATCTAAATTCTTTTTCTTTACAGATCTTTGAGCACAAAAATGTGTATCTAATGTAAAATACAGAGTGACAGAAAAAAATATCACCATCTAAAACCTTGGAGACCATGGATGATTTTCATTTCTAGAAACTAAATTTAGACTCCCAGCTTGGAATTTGGTGCTACTGCCATTGAATGTCACAGTATTTCTTTCTCTCAAATTTACTGCTGATACACACAAAGCCACATGACAGAAAACAGCCAGAGATTAGTTAGCTTACCAAATTTTGAACCCTTTATAATTATTGTAAGTTAAATACACATATTTGAACACTCCCTAACACAACAGTGAGCCTGATCTCTGTGGAGTAATGTGATCTCCGTGCAACAATGAGAAAATAACAGGGAGGGGGAAAGAAATCAACAGTTATACTAATACTCTGTCTCTAAAATGGCTGAAGATGAAGCAGAGATCAAATCATTTGAATTTATGTTACTCTCACTGTTCTACAATGTCCACTTAAATTAGTACCAATGTCTAGGTACTGAAACAATAACCTCCTTGTAAAAAACTAGTCTGTCTCATAAGTGAAAGGTTAGAAACATAACTGTACTACTATTCAAGAGAGAAACATCTGAAGCACTTTCTAAGTGGCCTTGTGCATGTGACAGCGCACACATTGACTCAACTTCCCTTTGCCTATGCAGTGTCTGTGCCCAACACAAGCCACCTCTGTATGACTGCCCCAGCATAGTGCCAAGGTCATGCCGAGCACTTTGAATTCACTGTCTGAACTGAGTGGCCTGGTGTGGAGCACAGACAGCCATTTTGAGCCTTTCTGCACCATTCAAGGTTGTTATCTCCATATACGTGTTTTGGGTGAGGTGGGCTGTGAGCTCAAACAACCCATTGCACTAAGCATGCATCTATTTTTGCATATTTGGCAGTGGCAGAAACTACCACGGATGTGCTATACACCAGGAACTATATTTAAACAATAAAAAGTGCTACTGCCCATATAAAGCATTAGCAAGATGGCTGTTTTACAAATAAGACACAGAAAAAATAGTGGTATCTTGGAAAAAAATTAAAAATTTTGCTAATATTTTAAAACTAAGATGCTTCCAACATAAAAAAGGGCATATATGTTGATTCATTTTAGGGGTTTGGCCTACCAAATGAATTATATGAATCCACTGAAAAAGATCCACACTCTAATGTTTTAAAGAGAGAATGCTTACCATGGTAGAATAAATAGGAAGTTCTTTAAACGGGTTAACAAGCAACAGTATATCACCAATGTAGGTCTGAAAAAAGAAGAAGATATAATTGCTATATAAATAATAAATTAAATCTTTAAGAAGGTAAAGATTTTCTTCCAGAAAGGACTTTTGGCAAAGCCTTTTAAATCTAGCTATCAACACATTGAACTTAATCCACTAATTCAGAGCTATTAACATCATAACTTTAAACTGAGATTTAAATTTATAATTCAGATAGCATTAATTACTCTTTTTGTGATAAAAATGAGTTCTTCATAATGTAAAATTATGCATAGAAGAATTACACTGCATATATTATTAGTAGTTTATTTAAAAGTTAATTTGTAATTTACTATTTGTTAAACTACAAAAATGTGACATGTCTACCACATAAACAAGATCCTCAAGCAATTCTTTATGGGATAGATGACAGAATTTAGAAATGCTGTAGTGATTACATGGAACTGATACATTAAACTATGTTGCTTGTGGGATAAGACAGAGCAATTGGTGTCTATGTATATATCAACATACATACACGCATATAGAAAAAAAAATCCTATCTTAAAAAAAGCAAACCGTCCACTGATTGCAAAGGTGCCAGGATTTTATTATTTCATATTCAAACACTCATATGTGAAAGATGTACTTAAGATTGTAGATCACCCTTGCTGCTACACTTCTCACTCTACATAAGTAGCTGCTGCTCTATCATGCTCTTAGAATGCAAAAATAACTGACCTCTGCCTCTGAAGAAGTCAGACAGCAAATCATTTTGTGAACAGTCCCAGTCATGCTGCCTTTTTCAAAATGAAGTATTTTGGTGTGGGGAGGTGAAAAAAATTGCCTTCCATAGTAAATGTACTATTTTTCTTCTGAAATGCAGTAATTTATTTCCTCTCTCTTCCCCACCCCAACTTCACTGTTGGGTTTTCTTGCAGAATGGAGCATTATTAAGCTTGCCAAAACATGAAACAGAACATGTTCAGTGCCAAGAAGGATTTTGGTTTGGAATTGGAGTCCAAGGACTTTTCCTTCTGAGAACCAAATCACCCAAAGATGAAAGGGTTTTCAACATTGATCCTGACACTCTACCAAAGCACAATGGCTGCTGTTGAGCAGAATATTAATGACTACTGCCTATATGTTTCCATTAAGCTAAGCAGAATGACAGAGAAAGGTATGAGATCCTCTTAAATAAAATCTTCAGTATTTTAAAATAAAAGACTTCCTTTTGATAAATACTGAGTATCTGTGGATCCTCCCAAATTCAGTTAAAGTTATCTGTTTGACATCTTTGAAACAGAGATAAAACAAAACAAACACTCATAATAAAACAGGATTTGATTCATGATTCTAAAAAACAAAGTTTTTATTATAATTGAATACCATAACAGCTAGAATTGAAGTTCCCAAAATTTCAAAGGTATTCACAGCAACATGCTAATTCCCCATATTCATTTAGTTTAAAGAGTGCAGTCAGCTTACACATTTAAAAACAATTTGCATGTTTCACATTAACATGCCACTCAGCTGTTCAGTATGTTAGAAATCAGTTGTGAATAAGATATGAACAAGGATGCAAAAATTTTCAAATGCAGATTTTTCTCCAGAATTAATCTACACCTAACTGGATGCCTCCTGAGTTTAATAGGGCAAAACAAGGAAAATCTGCTTTACAAAAACCTTGCTATTATTATTTCACTTGGCATCTAGATGATTAACATTACAATATAGAGAATGATTTATGTAATACAGAAAGAGATAATGAGTAATTATATTTCCTATGCTGAATTCTAAGCCTTTTCAATACAAATTTCTTCTAAATTTCCATTAATCATGTGCTCTATTAAGTTAACATGATGTTAAAGATGGAAGGATCTTTTGGTAGTTTGACAGGGAAGGTTACATGTGCTCATCAATTTTTACCAATACACTCCTTCTGTGAAATAAACACATGTAAGTGTGCACAAGTAGCCAAGAGGGCAAATGGCATCCTGGCATGTATCAAAAATAGTGTGGCCAGCAGGACTAGGGAAGTGATTGTGCCTCTGTATTCAGCACTGGTGAGGCTACAACTGGAATACTGGGTTCAGTTCTGGGCCTCTCACTACAAAAAAGACATTGAGGTGCTTGGGCGGGTCCAGAGAAGGGCAACAACGCTGGTGAAGGACGTGGAGCACAGGTCTTATGAGGAGTGGCTGAGGGAGATGGGGTTGTTTAGTCTGGAGAAAAGGAGGTTCGGTGGAGACCTTATCGCTCTCTACAACTATCCGAAAGGAGGTTAGAATGAGGGGGTGGTCGGTCTCTTCTCTCAAGTGACAAATTGATAGGACAAGAGGGAATGGCCTCAAGTTGTGACGGGAAGTTCAGGCTGGATATTAGGAAAAAAGTTTTTACGAGAAGGGTGATCAGACATTGTAACAGGCTGCCAAGGGAAGTGGTGGATTCACTGTCTCTGCAGGTGTTCAAAAAACACCTGGATGTGGCCCCTGGGGACATGGTTTAGTGGTGGACTTGGCAGTCCTTGGTTGATGGTTGGGCTTGATGATTTTGAAATTCTTTTCCAAACAGAGAAGTTCTATGATTCTATAAATTTTATCCAAACCTATATGAAGTGTTATTTGATTTTTTATTTCTGCTTTACCTATATAAAGATGAGAAATTGCAGGGCTTACATACACATATGTCCTGATCCATTAAATATTAGTCATGGGTTTGGAGCAGGTTACTGCCCAGTACTTATGATAGTAATACTATTTTTCCTATTCTCTCATTTGCTCTTTTTTGAAAGCTTTCTGTTGATAGGTGAATAACAACTCACATATATCTGATTGTTATTGAAACGCTTCTGAATCTCATAAAGCAGGCTGCTGTCTGTTAGCTCACTCAGAGAAGCCAGGTCGTCATTTGGGGCTGGAGGCATTAGCTTGATCTAGAAAACATAAATTAGAGAAATAATGTAACTTCACAACCAATCATTTTGTACCATAATGTTCTAACCTAAAGTATGAACCTGGATCACTACAATTTATGGAAAAAATGCATTAGGAAACTAGAAAGTTGTTGCTCCTCCTAAACAATTACACATTATTAATCTTAAGAAAAAAAACATCAGAAATAATTATCAATGGTAAGGTGTATAACTGCATGAATCTGATGAGCTCTTAAGAACGCTTCTGAACACATAATGAATTCCAGCCCAAATGCAGTTCTCCTGCTCTCTTCATTAAATATTTATAGCAGAAGAAATTAAGACTACAAAAGTTAGTGTAAAATGTGTAAAACTATAAACTGTTTATTGCACAGTATTTAGCAAAGCTGTCATACTACTACTCTTAATATTTCCTGCAGAATAGAAAGAAGTTAATAAGAAGTGGGAATGACATTGTCAAGAAGACCAGAAGAGATTCAGAATGAGCTACTTTAGCCAAAACTGGTGAATGAAACGAGCTTAACATTTTTTAGGAGGAATAATATAAGCTCTGCAAGGTAAAGTAAACGCTAAGAAAATCAAAACAAAATCCAAAAGACAGAATAGGAGAAAGAAGAAAAAAGATTTGGTGATAAGGGAAATTTGATTAACGACAAAATAAACATTGATACATTAAGCAGTGTGCTTATAAATTATGATGTACACTTAAAATCTAGGTTGATTCTTTTTTTTTATATTAGCCCAAAGAAAAACATTTTTGTGTCTCAGCAGAATACCTAGAAACAGCAATTTCTCATGTGAATGATGGTAGAACTATTTGAATGATTTGTTCAGAGTTTACTAAAATACTCTCTTGACATCTGTTTTGAGGATGGACAATGAAGATGAAACCTCTTTGTTCTCTTGTTCTGCTTAAGATGAAGGCTCAGGAGAAAAGCAGACATTGCTTTTTCTTGGAGAACAACTCAGCATCCTCAGCCTCTGGCAGTGGCAGGAAATCAGTGACAGAAGTGGCAAGCAGACTGGGAGATTTTGGAGGGAACAGAGTGTGCTTCTGGCAAGGAGAAGACCCCAAAGACTATGGATGCTGGTGTTTAATACTAGGGATCTGATACCAAACTACTGAACTTCCATTATATCTGTAGTTTCAAGGTCTAGTTCGGAAATCACAACACTCCAGGTTCTCTTCCTGTATTTGTCAGAGTTGCACTATGTGATACTGCTGAAGAATTTCACCATAACAAAATAAGAATAACAACCTCTCTTTGTTTCAATGTTTCAAGATTCTTGAAACATATGTACAAACACTCATTTGCATGCAATTTTGTAGGCGACCAGAAGCAAACACTGGGAAGTTTGTACTTGTAAACAAGCAGGACGAATTAGATGTTTCACATCTTGTCTAAATCCTAGATCTTTGGCCCTATCAATATTTTTCTTCTAAAAATAGAAGTATTGCATACTAGTACTAAAATATTCAATGAACAGTCATAAAACAGATGGTATTGCTTACTCTTGTATTTTACCAAGAAGAAGCAAATGATGGACACAAGACATCACAACCACTGAACCACTAGCCCTTATGACATAAAACAAAATCTTGTTGTCTTTTCCTGTTCAAATATTTCACCAGCTTTACTCATATTCATATGTAGTACAAATGAAGCTACAAAACCTTGAAATCTTCTCTAGTCTATAAATAGAGAAATACAAATACAAATTTTAGTATACAAACTTCACACTTCATTTTACACTGAATATTCTTGTGGGTTCAAGGTGTTTGTCAAAAAATGACTGTTCTCACATCAGCACAAGAAAACCACCGAGACACCACTTTTTATCTGTAATTATTGCATGTTTAACTCATGCCATGTCACTATGATGATTTTTTCTTAACTTTCAAGCTTTTTTGTAGCCTTAGTTATCCTAATATTACACAGTTGCTTACAGTCCAAACAAACTGCATACTCATGTTTCAGTCACTTGCATGACAACCTACTCTTGTCACAAGCCTGAGCAGTAAAGAAACCGCAAAATAGAGCAAAATTAATTGTAAGAAGTATTACATGGCATGTATAAAGCCATAGCTCCTCACAGAAGAAAGGTGTATGAAAGCAGGGCTTGCAAGATGCCAGCTTCTGTTGAGTCCCAGAGCCCTGTAGTACCTTTTATCTATGGAGGGCACGCTTCTGCTCTTTTCTCTGCTTCAAGTACTGTAGCTATTACTGCCTCCCCCATCCCCTCATTCTCCACCGCACCCCCCCCACCCCCCCCCTTGTAATATCTCCATCCTGGAGATTTTCACTATAATATTGGAGTCTTCCAATAAAAAGCTTCCATTTTGGGACTGACAGAGTGACTGAAAAAATCTGGGGACTTTCTTAGTCTTTAATTTTTTCCTTGCTATTCCTCTAAAGTTAAATACAGTCAGTAGAAAATAATGCTTAAAACAAGCATATGAGAAAACAGGCAAACTCCTCACAGAAAGCTGTCTCCTTTTTTTATCAGCTCTATCAATAGGCAATTAACATTGGCAACTAAAATGGTATATGTAAACCTCATATACATGTAAGAGCATGGATATTAGCAAGAGATCTTTCAATGGTTTTCCACTCAGCCATTGAAAAAGAAAGGCAAGCATCTAAACTGCATTCCATTTGCAACAGACGTTACGCTAGACAGATAAAGTAGCAGTCTATACCTTACAACAAAAGCTTTAGCTGCATAGATGTACAAGAGAGAACTAGTGCTCTATCACACTTTAATGATGTTTTCTGTTTCCATCTTTCCCCACAAAAGTTATGAGAAAACACCTCTCATTCCATTAAGCCTGAAAAGCAATAAAGGTACAAAAACAAAATGATATGTATCTCAATGAGATTATTTACTTGATTTAACAAATGTAATGATTGTTTCTTACATGTACACATAAATTTCATGATATACCTTCCCACAGTCCTCATCTCACTGATTCATCTTTTTCAGAAAAGATGTACTCTAAAACGGTGAAGTCCATCAAAACGTCACTGTGACTATTCTCCTTTTTCCTGTCTATTTAAAATACTTTTTTCTTAAAATATTTTTATTTTCAGGCTCATAAAGCAGAACATGAAATTTGAACAAGACAAACATACACAGGTTGCCTGCTATATCTGTCTGTGTCTTTTTGTCTGCCTACTCTAGAAGTTTTTTCCTCTCCCCATTAAAGTGTCATACAGAAGATGGCATTTCTTGCTCTTTTCGATTTTAATCATGGCAGTTGAATGTAAGGCTGGCTAGAAAAGAATTCCACTTGGCAAAAAAAATTATTTTGACATTTGTTTTTGATGATGCACATCATCAAAACGAACAAAAGAATTCCAAGACCTTTTTTAAGTTTCTTGTAGAGGGAAGGCAGATGAAAGACAGAAGCCTGTGGCCTCCTTCCCTTATTAGTGTGCTCACCTGGCTTGCAGGAACAAAGCAGGCAGAGGTCTTCACTATACTTTCTTGTGTCCTACCAAAACTCAGAACACCTGTGGCAGACAGTGAGCTTCTCTTTATCTATCCTATAAAGGATAATCTACACTAGGCTAGAAACAAATGTCTTTACTTGTAAATAAAAGAAGGGCTTGGATTTGAGCAGTGCCCTGGGGTTCTCCATATTTTCTGAACTGTTAGCACATTTCTTTGTATATTCTTGGCTCATGCCAGCTAGCAATCATGCAGATAATACCTGGGTATCATTCAGGTCATGTGTCAATGGTCATTGTTTGGGCATGGCCCCATCTTCTGAGGGAGAAAAGTGTACTGACTCATCCCACATAGCCCTAGGCTCTGGCTTGTTTTATTTCATAATTTAGGTATAGTCAAGGATGCTGACTCTATAGAGAGATGGTTAGAAACGTGAAGTGCTCAGTTTAACTCCAAGTAAGGGAATTGAAATCTTTCTCTATCTAATTGTTTTTATTATGAAGTTTAGGATGTGGTGATTTAGCATTTTCTAACACTGTTTTCATCAAAATCCACAGCTCTATGAGCAAATAAATCACACAGAAATTAGAAATTCTGAATGCATTAAAGTCACAACTGTTTTGACCTGGTAGTAAACATTATTTACATTATTAATAACTTATTTGTGGGCTCCTTCAAATTTTATTCTTCTCATCTACTTTTCTGGGCATAAAGATGAGTTTTCTCTATTTTTTCACCTGTATGCATGTATCTGGCTATCACTGATTGCGTGATGCATATTTTATGAGACATAAAATAAAAATAACCATAAATACAGCATAAATTCCAATATAACTATGCCTCTGGAAGTTATTAGCTTTTGAGACTTTTGTAATGCTAATAATGAAGATTCCTATTTACTCGATTAAATTACATGTACTTAAGAGCATTCACAATCTGCTCAGATAATAACCTCTAATGATTTTTATTATTTTAAATACTTATGTCATTGAAATAAGCATGTATTCTAGCTCTTATGTGTAATATTACAGTATACACAGTTGTCTCTTGTGTATGTGCTACGTGCTACTAGAACAAGCAAAAGTGTATCAGGGGATACTTTATCACACAGTTCATTTGGCCACCACTATGTAAACACTTATAAGCCAAAGCCAAAATATTTTTTTAAAAAAGACCCTATCAAGAAAAAGAAAAGATCTAATCTATATTTGTTTGTGCACATAATTCAATTCCAGGCCAGTAATTTAAATTTGCTATCAGGAAAATATCCTTCCCAGCTGAAAGGAAGATAAATTGTCAGCTATGATAAAATTCTGAAAATTACTCATACTGATTTCTTTGTTTGGCAGCACAGGCCTTGACATTACAGATGATCAAAGAACATGTTTTACCTAGGAAAAAGCAGAGGCTAATACAAGCAAGAGAGACCTAAAATAATTTATCAATGTAGTCATTTGATCCCCATCTCCTATGCTTAATGTAATAAAAATTTTACTGCATGAGAAATAATATTTTGTTATGGCTCTTTTTCATTATTTTTGCAATTAGAAAAAAATGAGGCTACATGTAAATTTGAGCTGTTAGTTTTCTCTAAGCCTAAAATGTTACGAGCTTACTCTATTAAAAAAGCACGGTTCAGATGTAATACGATGAAATTTTTCTCTCTGATTCCCCAATAAAGGCCTAATCTGCATGCCATATTGCCTAAGAATGTATGAAACTTCTAACACAAAGCATAGGAAATATCATGCTGATCTATTCCAATAATATATGAACATAAAATCCGAGCAATGACTCCACATAACTTATTGAAAAATTAAACAGTACATTATTACTTTGAATGTAGTTTGGAATACAATTGGTAAGAAAAAAAGATAGTGAAACTCATTAGCATTATTATACCTATGAGGCTGAGATAGGGGGAAGGGGTTGTTCAAAGCTTTCCTTTGGTATCAGCACTAAATAAAAATTTTACTTCCCGAATTGTGAAATAAAAAAAAAATAAAATATGTTACTTGGAAATATCATATCTGAAAACTGAGATCTACATATTATATGTATATGATATATATGTACCTACAGTTCATAATGCATGGCAAATAGTCTTCACAGGGTAACAAAACTACATTAACAAGAATATTCAAAGTACACAGGAAATTTTGATCTTGATTGCTTTTCTTCAACTACGGTAGTTTTTGCTGAGTCTTGATTCTTAGGGCCAAAGGCCAGCTTGTGATAGGTATCTCCTTACTAACAAGAGAAGAGAATGGAAGAAACAAAGAATTGCTCATAGTAAGCAACATGTTTAAATTATCGCAGCTTACTGTTCTGCAAAAAACTGAGACTGCCAATAAATACAACCAAAAAACATTAGCAAGAACACGATGAAACAAGAAATATCTGTGACAGAAAGGCCAGTTTCCAGGATCACAATTTTGCCACTTCAAAAAAAAAAGAAAAGCTCATTTTCAATTGACAAAACATGAGAATTCTTTAGTTTACTAAAATAAAACTATACCCTGAAGTGATTAAACTGTTTTACACTGTTTTGTTCATGAGAGCCAAAACCTATTAAGCCAACTGAAAAGTTCTATTAATCTATGATTATTTTTTTAATGCAACCAGTCAGTTAAAAACACAACAGCTGAAATAGCATGGTTTCTAACTTATCCCATGTTAATGTCGATTTTCCAGATAGAACTGTTCCTGCTTATCCATTTCCAAGGGATCATCACTCCTTATTCAGGAACTGCAGATACTGGGTAAGGTTTGTAGTTTCTACTGCTTCTAAAAGACTACAAGATACACATTTGTTCTAGCTCATGTAGAGCAGAATTTCACAGAGAGTGTTTTTTGCAGAAGTTCTCAGCTAATGGATTTAAAAGAGATTAATCTTTAATTATGCTGTCTTGTCTTTGAATTGTAACTGTCGTGGGAAGTCGCACTGAAGTCTGGTGAAAAGGTGTAAGGACTAGAGTTTTAAATATCTGCCCTGAGACCCTGTAGTGACTCTAGATCATGGTGTAGAAGAGAACTACCAGCATGGTTGCAATCTCTGGTTGCTCTTTCTCACCTAGGAGATTAGCTGCTCTTCTTCCAATCAGTTTCTGAGTATGTTTTACTGTACAAGCTATAAAGCAAAAGTCTAGCTGAGAGATAGTGAAAACTTGAATAACTTTAGCTAGGTCTGCACCAAAACAGAAAAAAAATAAGAACAAATATTGTCCACACTCCCGTTGTGCATCTAGAAACTAGTGATAATCTCGGTGAGACCCTAAGCTAAACACCTTTCTCTCTTTTCCTACAACTGTAGGAGGGTTGCTCCTAACAAGGTTACAAGTACTCTTCTGACCAGCAGTGCTTCTCTTTTGGATTGACTGTGTTTTTATGAAATCACTGCTCTGTCAGCAAGGCCAGAAATTGTATGACATGAAAATAAGAGGTACACAAAGTGCAGAACATTTTGCATCAGTCATTTCTGACTGAATAGGGAGATGAACAGTCTATGGGATTCCAAAGCTGAGCACTTTCAGAGATGGACTCGTATGATTGACACATGAACTCGGCAATTGATCTCATATGATTAACACATTGCTCTGAAATGTGTTAAAAAAAAAAAAAAAAAAAAAGTAGTGAAGTGTGCATGATTCTGCCAGGGCAGTTATGCAGGTTTTTTCATCTGAACATGTTAACATGTTTTAAATGGAATCAGTATCTTGCTCTTTTGTTACACTTCAAACTCACGGTAAAATATTTTAAATGAAAATTCTCCCTTCCACCCTTTGATTCTAAAGTAGTTTTTTTCTTAAATGGCTAAATACTTTTGAAATATGTGTTTCCCAAATACATATAACAGAAATTAAAACCCCTTGTACCAAAAAAAAATAAAATAGAAAATAATCCTAACCCAAAAAACATTTAAATCCTAAACATTAACTCGGAGACTTCTCATTCTCTGAGGCAGCCATCGGAGAGACGAGAGGAGAATTCTTTCTTCCCTGGACTCCTGGTTTCGGGATTTTGTAAATATATTTATCTGAATTTCCTCCATTTCCCTTTGTACCTGTTCCCTTTTTTTCCCTGTTTCATTAAATTTGTATGGTTTGTTTTTTTTTCCTAAATCTCACAGCCATGTGCATTGTTTATTTTCTTCCCCTTGGGGAGAAGTAAGCAATAAATTATTGTCTTGGGGGCTTGCAGTCCGCCCTAACTGCAAAAACCAAGACATTAGGACATAACAGATCTACAAGAAATAGATAATTGCCTTCTTTTGCATTTACCCTATACACTGAATGAGATTGTGATCCTGTGTAGAAAACTGTAAAGGGTATCCAAATAACCAGTGCCTGTAACTTAATGCATTACCACAAGAAAGGGAGCTAACATTGCAGCTGTAAATCTGGCAATTCCTATTGTTAAATTACAGTCACTTATTTTGCAAATTAATATTCTTAGACATTCTTTTTTATTTATGCAGCCTTCCAGGTTGTTTCTTTCCTTTCTAAACCACACTTCGGGCAGGGCTAAAATTTGTCCCTCCCCTGTTGTGAACCATGAATAGAGTTTGAGGACCTCTGAGCTCTCTGTCTGCTGTTGCCCCTGACCCGTCACCAGTAGCTGGCGGGAAGCAGATGTTCAATTTGCAGAGAGGAAACTTTTTGCAGGGCCAGACTGATTGCAAGGAGTGATCAAGGAGACAAAGCTCCACAGTGCAAATAATATTGCTGTGTGGTGAAAAGGAAAAAAAATTACTATCGTCTTTGGCTTCATTAAGTTTACAATTTCCAGATCTAAGCACTAACAAACATTTCAAGAAACTGCAAGCCATTACCTGTTCAAGTTTGGTTGTAGTGTTCACAGTGACATTTTCAGATGCACTGTCTTGAGATTGCTGCTTACAGAAACCTTTAGCTGTGTCTTTAAACATGGTGTCTTTCTCCAGCAAACTGTCTTGCTTGGCAATTGGTAAAGCCAGGGGATTGCTACAAAGAGAATCAATAAAACAATTAGACTCCTCCTGAAGATGTCAGACAAACAGAAGATCTCCAAATGTGGGTGGCTCAGACACAGAACTAAGATAAAATTCAGGGCTGAGACACAAGTTCCTGTTCCAAGTACAAAAAAAAAAATGGTGAGAAATAAACTGTTCACATAGGTTAGTCTGTTCCCAAAGACACAGAGCAAAACACTTTGATTTAAAATTCACCTTTATGCACACCTTTTCTGAAGCAGAACTGAGCAAACCAAAGAGAATATGCATGAGTCTGCTTTTGACAGCACTAAGCTGGCAAATCAATAGCCAATTTAGAATCTGAATTTAAAATACACAATTAACCTACACAATACTCTTTTGAAAAATAATGTTTTAACATAATTCAATACAGATATTGCCATTGCAGTTAAAATTACATTCCACCACTTTTTAGCTTACTTTTAATCAGACAATATCCAAGATGTATTTTACGACCAAAAGGTGCTTTGAATTTGTGATACATTAAAAAAAAAGCCCACAAGCAAACAGCATACTTGAAATTACTTCAATGATTAACACATATGTGAATGAAGAGTATTGTATAACCTATTCTTACATGCATGGAGATGTTTTCCCTACTGACACTTCAGACCATATCACACTTCTGAAAAGCAACAATGCCAAAATCATGGATGATTTTGGCAATGTTGTACATCCAAAGGGATTAGGGAGGAATCAGCCCCAGGAGTTGAGAACACAAACATCTTAAAAAATAATGGTCTGGGCTCTGACAGTGCAAATGAGACAATCTCATGGAGTGTACAGCAGCTCCTTGCCAAAAACTGTGTATAATTTCTTTGAGAGGAAATGTGAACTCAATCTGGGAATGTGGGTATAGTGCATTCTACTGTGGGATAAAAGCCCAGATGTCAAATTTAATTAAAAAACATCTCATTTTTACTCTAACTTACTTGAGGTTGATCACCGGTTATAATAAATCCTGGATTACACACACAGTTTATTCAAATGAAATTAAGGAGGACCCATAGCTAACATAGATTTCAATTCAAGATAAGAATTGCTGTTGGTAACAGAACTGAAATGCAGACATAGTTTCAGAAAGGTACAGTCTTAAGTAGAGGCAAAATACCTTCTAATTCATTGGAAAACACATCAAAGTAGTTTACCATTGAAAAAAAAGAGACATGAACAAGGCCTTTCTTTCGATAAAACCCTCAGGGTCTGCAAACACTGAAAGAATTAGTTTCCATATTTTGTAATGAAATATACATGATTTTCTTTCTAATGATGTTTTGTTTCAGGCATTTTAATGTTAAATCTCTAAAGGAACATTCGTGAAAATAAAAATTTCTATTTACTGTTTTGATTTACCTAAGATAAATTTGTCATAAATTTGTTTACCAAATGTCGTATGGACGAAAGATGAAAGAGCTAACTGCTTTTGCCTTTTTTCTTGATTTGGACTGCAGAAGAGAAAAGCCATTAGCCAACTATTTTCATGAACCTGGCAATTAGATGTCATAGAATAAAAGATATCAATGATTAGATAGTAGAAGAAATGAAACAGCTATGACACGCACAAGCTGAAATGACCAATGCTAATGCCCATTTTACTCAAAGTCAGAATTGAACAAAACATGATTAAATATAAAGTTTTATTTTTGTTATTGTCCAAAACTGATCAAATTCCTTTGGCCTGAATTATTTTTAAGATTTAATCATAGACAAAGAGAAGGAAGATTTAAAGAAAAGCATAAGCTAAATGAATTCAAATACTAAAATCCAAAGCACTGCCACTTACAATAAATTTTTATTATTCATGTGGTATTTCTTTTAAATTGTGAAGACCCCAGATTTTTTTGCTGTGAAGTCAAATCTTACCCATTTAGTCTTACCACTTTCATGTTAACTATACAACACACACTAGAAAGACTTCTCAAAATTCAGCTGTAAACCTCTCACAACCACATAAACTTTTCAGGTGTCACAAAAGAGAAGTAGGTTGTAAATCACAGCAAAGTGTGAGAAAAAAGGGTGCCTATTGTTTCCACAGATGTATTTTGAACTTAAGTGGACAATAACAACATGACTTAACAGGCCTGCTCCAAGTATTCATGTACAGGAGAATAGCCTATAAATTATGTGTATTTGTGAGATATTAATGTGACTTTACATGATGGAAATGTTGACGTAATACATATTACAACAAAAATGTGAATGTTTACAAGAAAGATAAAACATATGAAGTACTCTGACAATTCATTATGACTCAGATTCAAGAAGACACTGAAAAATAAAATGAACTGAAATAACTTTTTCAGAAAATAGTGGCTTTTTAGAAAAAGATTTCTATTAACTTTCATATTTATTTATATTAGTCACAAGATAAGTAAAAGCAATACCATTGAAAATTGAACTATAGGACAGCACAAGAGAAGATTTTATGTTAATGTAGGCAAGTGGATTAGCATAAACTGTCTTCTTTTATGAAAATTAAAGGATAATTAATAGTTAATTAACCACAAAGGGAGACTTAAGCCAAAATAATATTGCATAATAGACAGGAAGGAAAGTTATCTAGGGGAATCTTATTCGAACAAGGTAGGACTGTTGCTACTGGCATACCTAACTGGGAAAAAGTCTTGCATGCTATATGGAGATAAGTCATTTGAATTTTTAGGTGTATAAACCATCATAGGTGGAATTAATATGAAGGTTTGTGTAGGGTTGGGTTTCTTTAGATAAACTGAGATAGTTTTCTGTAAGCTGCCATCCTCTAGCACATTATTATTCTTTAAAGAAAAAGAAATCATATAAAAATCTGGGATCAAATAATTGGCAGTTTTATCATCAATATTTGAATCACTACATCAGCTTGTAACTTGGCAGAAAGATGTTATAAAAGGCATTATATCAAGGTAGAGTCTGCAATGATATTTTCATGGGCTCTTTGATCTTATACCTTTTGTTAGAGAGAATTTCTGTTACTGTAATCCTTTCACAGGCAATTCTACATCCTCCAAACTAATTCTACACTTGTTAACATCTGTAAACTGCATAATCTCTGAGATTTTAGTCTAAAAAAACTTTTTTAAGTTACATAACAGAAACTTCAGAATTAATTGAACACTAGAAGAGTGTTTGAAACTATTAGAATAATTGAAGGTTGCTACATAGATTGTTGAATTGTAAGAAACAATAAAATGTAAGAAACATAAATTGTTGAATTTTAAGAAGAAAGATGTAATGTTTTTTGTTTTGTTGTCTTGAACGCTTCTATGTACATTTTAGTTCACATTCTTCTGCAGATTTTGAAACACATACATTACTATAATTAATATTTACTTATGTAAATATGTATCAGAAAATATATAATGTGATTAAGTTAGCATCACAATAATTTCCTAATGTTTTAGTATTTATTACTACTTAGATGACTGCACTATCTGCATGTTTAGGGACTACTTCACCAAGTAAAGTTCTACAAGTATATGTACTAAATTTGAAGTGCAGCAGTGATCATTGCAGCTATATCTTAAGCCTATAGTCACCTTTAAACAGATACAGCCATTTTAATTTCCTGAACTATAAGCTATGTCAATTAATGTATTCTAGTGCAGGTGTTTTTGCCACTGGAGTAATAGAATTTCTTCAGACTGTACCATTAGAATTAAAAATGGCAAAACTTTCCAGCATAGTTTCCTGTGTTGATCAACCTTTACAACCTTTGCCCAGAGAGGCTGTGGAGTCTCCTTCACTGCAGACATTCAAACCCCGCCTGGATGCGTTCCTATGTGATGTACTGTAGGTGAACCTGCTCCGGCAGGGGGGTTGGACTAGATGATCCTTCGAGGTCCCTTCCAACCCTAGAATTCTGTGATTCTGTGATTCTGTGTGATTCTGTGATTCTATAAAAAAATTCATGACATTGGTAAAATTCTGTCCTTTAGCTAATTTACTTGCTCAGCCTTCAAAGAAACTCCCATTGGTAATAGAAAGGAAAGACAAATGTTGATTATATGACAAAGTGGTCTCCAATATGAAAACAACTCCCTACTCATTGACCTCTACCTCCATCCATTTTCACGTGACAGGTTCCACCATTTTATTCACAAATGATAATACTTAATCAAAACAGCAAGAAACACTCAGATAAGGTGGCAATGCATTAATTAATGGTACATCACAAACACATTTATAAATCCTTATAATGAGATGCTGCTAAAATTTATATACTGCAGTAAGCAAAGCGTATTTCCTACAAATTTCTGTACTAGGCATAAGCTGCCAGGTTTTGGTAGCAGAGGGGCTGCAGGGAGATCTTTGTGGAAAGAGGCCACATGCTGTCCCATGCTGGATACAGCCAGTTTCAGTGAGTTCCACAATGGACCCATCAAATGACAGAGTTGAGCCCATTGGCCAAGCTGGTGGCACCTCTGTAAAAACATGTTTAAGAAAGGGCTGAAAATGCCACTGGGAGAGAGGAAGAGGGAAAAAAAGACTGTGAAACAAAAGAGGGACCACACAGGTCAGAGGAGTAGGAAGTGCTCCATGGCAGAGCAGGCGCCACCACCTCCTGAAGGGACTTTAGTTGTTTCTCTTGGCCACTGCTTCTTTCTTCCTCTTTTCCTATGTGGCACATGGAGGAGCCATACTGGCGCAAGTACTTCCCTGGAAAGACTGCAGCCCGGAGGTAGGTCCACGCCAGAGCAGATATTTCCCTGAAGGCACTGTGGCCCCTGGAGAAGCTACACTGCAGCAGGTACACCCCTGAATTTACTGCAGCTTGTGGAGGACCCATGACGAAGCATAGGAAAAGAGCAAGAAGGAAGGAGTGGCACAGAGAAATAACTGCCATCCTACCCTGTCAAACTCTGAATCCCTCATTGAAGGAATTAAATGTAACTTGCAGCAACAACACAAGGGGAAAGAGGTGCTTGGAGTGAAGTTGAGCTTCAGAAATGTTTTCCCTATGTGTATCAATGTTTGGTCCTATTTTGCTTTCCTTTTTAACCAGCATAAGTCTAACAAATTTGTATCTGCTGTATCATTTCATCTGTGATTGCATATATTATTTTTATTTTCAGGACTTGTCTCTGCTTCCCTCATAGAAAATGGTAATTTTACTACAATATTGCCATCTACCTTAATAAAAAGGTGTTTGGGTCTACAGCATTAACTTCTAATTATTCTGCTAAGACAACTCCAGGTTATTTTACTGGTAATTATAATAATGTATTTTACTACTCACAGTCTATATTTATAGAATTAAGGTTGACAAAAAGATGAGTTACAAATACAAAGGTGATTCAGTAGATTTCAAAAATTAAAGAGTTACTTGACCCATCAAATTGCACAGATCATAGAATCACAGAATGACTGAGGTTGGAAGGGACCTGCCTTTAGAGGGCATCTTGTACAATCCCCCAGCTTAAGCAAGGACACATCGAACCAGTTGCCCAAGACCACGTCCCAGTGGGTTTTGAATCCCTCCAAGGACACACAAACAGGATTCACAGATTGATAAATACAGTTCAAATTATAATCCGCCTCAGTGCATCACTCTTAACAACAGAAACACTTACAGTTTATTGGAAATTGTGGGGAGATCATGGATGATCTCTTCATATGGCTCCTCTTGAGATAACACAGAAGCGGCTAAAGGGTCTTTTTCTTCCCAAACAATTTCAGCCTTCAGAAGCATTTCCTCGATAAACTCGGAAGCTGCAACATCTAAGACATTGGAACGCCAGGATATCAGTCAAACAGTGCAGAAAAGCTCTTTTCAGATAAAATCTCTAGATCAAATTAAGAATCCAGCAAGATAAAATGAAAATAATTGCTCAGATATTGATAATAAAATAATAATTGAAATTACTGAGAAAACAAATGCAAAGTAAATTCAGTATGGAATTAAGTTTTTATTTGCAAAACCTCAAACCATTCTCACTGTGTAGCGAACTGAAGTATTATGCAATAATTCATAGGACTTCAGGAAAAGCAACACAACTGTTTTCAACTCTATCTTAATGAAAACATGTATTGAAATCCTTTTCAAACCTTTTACATTTCTACAAACTAGATGTATATGTCTTGCACATAGAGAAGTGCTGAAATCAGTTGTGTTTGCAGACTAAAAATACAGATAACTCAACTGCGTTAAATACACACTAAATGTGGTTAGCTAGCTTCATTGTTATATGATTTCAGTCTGGTCCATAGTCTTTTATACAAATACAGACTGTCACATTATCTAATCACAAACAACTTTGCTCAGGTTAAGTGTTGTGAAGTTCCCTGTGACTGTATTTGTAGGTGGCACATCAATTGAAGCATATCTTAGCATATTATTCAAAGGAAGTTTCTACTCATAATCTGACAGAAAAATTCTATTTTCTACATTACTGGGTTCCATCTTCATTTTACCTAAGCACATGTGTTTCTTCTCTCCAACACTGTTATCTAGCACTACTTCATCAGTCCCGCTTTGATCACTGGTTTAGACCAGTTGATCTGAAGTCCCTTCCAATCTAATATACGCTATAATTCTGTTATCTTTCGAGCCAGTGCTTCAGCATCCTGTTACTATCTGGATTAAGAAGGTGCTGTCTTCTATGGGAAACAAGTGTTAACACTCGAAAACTGGATGGTGAATTTGTTTTCAGTCAACAGGTATAGAGATTCCGGTTCATGAGGCTATGTACTATGATCAGTTGAGACAGAGAAAGAAACTCAGTAAGAAGTCACGAAGGAAGTGTAAATGCAGCTACCACCAAGGCACTGAAGAACTTACAAGGAAGAAACATAATTGAAAATAAACAGGGAATGCAACAAGTGGAAAAACATGTTACCATTTGATATGACATCTGCATGACCATGGAAAGCAGTTCTCAGCAATACATGAAAAAGCGTATCTATACACATGCGTATATGTATAAAACTCTATATACTGAATGCATATATATGTGTATACACATAAATATATGTGTGCCTGAGTGTATAGCTAAGAAAGCAAGAAGAAAGCAGTGTCACAGTAACTAGTACATACATAATATACATGGACTTTCACCTACCTGAAGGCTTTTCATTATTGCAGTTAAGAAGATTGGGATTTGCTCCGTGCATCAAAAGCAGCTTCACAAGGCTGGTCTAAAATGAACAAAACCAGAGGTGATTGAAATGGGCAGAAATAGGACAGGAGCAGTATACGTGCCATTCAGTTTATTTATTCCTTCCTTCACCAGCTGAATTCATATGATACGATGATATGATCGTATGATGATATGATACCTATATGATGATATGATACCTATGATATGATCATAGGTAACATCCCCAAAACACCACCTTCTGCAGCTACTACACACATAGGTATAAACCACAGAAGGCGAAATAAAATACAGTTCTCATATGATTTCAGTGTACCCTCTGTATAACTCCACCTGCAAAGTCTCCCTCCATCCTTACACATATAAACAAATCCATATCAGTAAGGAAAACTACTAACCCTCCACCACCACCTGTCATGATTTAGATCCCAGATATTGCTTTATGCCTAACTAATTCACCAACTGTGTATCAAAGAGATCTGACTCAGCCATCATGGAAGTAAATCTGTTCAACGTCAGCAGTAGAAATTGTCATGTTTATCTTATGTTTATCAAATCCATTTAAAGTATTAGTAACAGTGGCAATTATAGTACAGTAGAGTATCATATAATGAAAAATTCTAAAACACATTTTTTAATTCCTGCAAAAATGCTGCAAGCAATTGTTTTTAGTGAGCTCTTCTATCGCTGCATGGAAGTCTCTAGAGATATTTCTCCATCAAAGGCTGTAGTGATGTCTAGCCTGATAAACTGATTTGTCAGAAAGGAGTAAGAAACTGCACAAGGAGCAAAAAATACATTTAGAATGTGAATATAGAGCTTAACTAAATGAGAGAACTGTTTGCACTTTTGGATATATGCTAAAACAAATAGAGTTTATAATGTAAATTTAACCAACAGGGGAGCCCAGAACGAGCATAGGGGAAAATAAGCTGTGCAGAAAAGATTCTTCAGAGCAGAAGAACAGAGCTACAGATAAATGAGACCTGAATTGGAAGGCAGCCAAGAGAAAAGATAGTAATTTGGCATAAAGCCAAGCAATAAATAAATAAATCAGTAAATAAAAGCTAAAAAGGAAGGAAAATACTGCAATAAACATAATAAAATTCAATGTGGATTCAGTACACAGGAGGCAATGTACTACAAAATACTATGATAAGGAGGCATCAGTTATATGCAAAAAAAAACCAACCAAAACCTTCTAATTACAGAAAACCAGGAAAATACTGTCCCAAATTTCTGTAACAATAAAAAGATTTTGCTCTCCTCGGCATTCTATTCTGGCAATAACAGCAAAAAATTCAGCAAACTGTGGAAGCAGGGAGGAAGCCATAACAGGTTTATTTCCAAATCCAATTAGTTCTGCTTTCAACCAAGAACCTTTAACACATATATCTCTGGTTTTTCATTATGAAAAAAATGCAACATGCTTTGTCATTGAGCTGACTAAATCGGCAGCAGTTGCAAAATCTCATTAACAGCCATTCTTAAAAATGGTAGTGGTTCTACCGAAGGAGGGGGATTCAAAATGCACTTTCTGTTTAGTAACAAAACACAGCTTTTTGGGTTACCAAAGTTCTGGATTTATGCCATAAGAAGTCCCTTCCATGCTGCAATGTCAATGCTTCCTGCTGCCAAAGAGAAAATCCTGCTGGAAATCTTTGATGCACATCACCAAGATGAAGGTATTCAGGTCACTCCTAATTTCAATTACCTGCTTTTGGATACACAAAACTGTCTGTTTTAGTCTTAACCTCACTCACTTTAGGAGGAGTATTTTAAAAACAAATTGCCAGATTTTCAGCTTTGTGCCCAACAGTACAAATATTTGTAGAATATTTACAGTAAAGTACCACTGTCCAAAAGTATTTCAATTGCAATGTTACAAGTAAATATGAATATTTTAAAAGAAATTGCAATATCTAATTAAATATAGTAGACCATAAGAGTAAACCAACAATATATATTTTGATTCTTATTTTTCAGTGTTGTCTTTGCCAGTTGGTGTAAACGAAAAAGCCAGAAACTTTTTCACCAAGCCAGAAGCTGCTTCCCCTCATTTTGAAAGGCCTGCACAGACTTTTTACGCTTTATCTATTCCCACTCATTCAGTATTCAGATGCCATTTCTCACCTTCACATCAGTCTGTGATACATTTTCAAATACCTATTTCTGTGCTTTTTTTAGGCTGCACCTTACACTAGTAAGGAAGTCTCTGAAATATCTGCAAAACTGCACTGTAAACCTCCATTCACAGCCTGTTCTGATGTGATGCTTGCCAAACAGAAAAACAGGTAAAGCACTGCCATTCCACCATTCAGATGGGTTGAAAAATGGTTCAGTGGCTGGGCCCAGAGGATGGTGAACAGTGACAAAAAGTCTAGGTGGAGGTCAGCAATTAGCAGAGTACCCTGGGGATCAGTATTGGGTCCAATCATGTTGAACATCTTCATTAATGATCTGGATGATGGGGCAGAGCGCACCCTCAGCAAGTTTTCAGATGAGACAAAACTGGGAGGAGTGGCTGACACACTAGGGGGCCATGCTGCCATTCAGGGGGACCTTGACAGGCTGGAGAAATGGGCTGATGGGAACCTCACGAAGTTCAACAAGAAGTGAAAAGTTCTGCACCTTGGGGGGAACTCCAGACATCAGTACATACTGGGGTCTGTCCAGCTAGAAAGGAGCTTTGCAGAAAAGGATCTGGGAGTTCTGGTAGACACCAATTTAAACATTAGCCAGCAATGTGCTTTGGCTGCAAAGAAGGTTAATGGTATCCTGAGATGCATTAGGAGGAGTGTTGCCAGACATCGAGAGAGGAGATCCTTCCCCTCTAAGTGCTGGTTGAGGCTACACCTCATGTAACGTGCTCAGTTCTGGGCTCCTCAATACAAAAAAAGAGACATGGATACACTAGAGACAATCCATCAAAAGGCCACTAAGATGATTAAGAGACTGGAACACCTCACATATGAGGAAAGGCTGACAGAACTGAGATTCTTCAACCTGGAGAAGAGAAGGCTCAGGAAGTCTCTGTTTGACCAGGGAAGCTGGACTAGATGACCTTCAGAGATCCCTTCTAACCTCAAACATTCTGTGATTCTCTGTAATGTGAAAAAGGTTGCCTATGGCTTTTCCAAAAAAGACCACTTTTTCTCCATCAGAATCAATTTGTTAGCAAACTTTTAACAGTTTGAATATTTATGGATTTATTGACAGGGGAAATTTTTAATGAAAAAAAAGAATTATATTAATTACAGCTTTGCACAGGTAAGATTAAATAAGAAGTGGTTTTTTGTCTATGTAAAAACTCTGAGCTAGATAAGCAAGACAGAATGTATGATCAGATGTACACGCAGACCACCACAGTTATAGCAAAAGAGCTATGGTTTTTTTTCCAAAACAGCAAGTGGGGAAAAAAAAAAAAAGCAGCCTGCCTACAGTGAATCTGAGTTTTAGTCCTCAGAGGAAATATTACAACAAAATGAAGTGCAATTCACATTAATGGAAGCAACACTTCTGATCTAAGAAGCTAGAAAAACATGCACAGATCAAGAGAGAAAACACTGATTGGACATGGGAGCATTGGAGTTGAATAGTTCTTTAAACTTAATGAAACATGAAGTGCAACACTGAAAGTAAGAATCTAAAAGGGAAAAAAAGACAGCATAAATAAATGTACTGCAACAGGCAAAATATAAAGCCTTCAAATACAATTTTCCCCTGCCAAAGAAGGGGCCAAGTTTTACCACACAATAATTGTTATTTAAGAAATCCCTACGCTCTGTTTCATGGACCACAGCCTTAGGAGGACAAGTGTTGGCCAGCTGACAAACTGTGAGGCCTGTTGTCACAGGTAAGTGACTGCAGTGCTAGGGTAGGAAATATGGGGTGTGAAGGAATGGTAGAGATTCCTTAAGAATCTCCCTACGCACTTGAGGATGCAAAGGCAGCTTCAAACTGCTCTTAAGCCATGTTAGTTTTACTGCTAGTGAAATACCTGGGGAGCAGAATCAATGCTCCTGAAAAGTGTCTTCCTCTCTTGTATGGTCAGATATTTTCCTCTGAAGCAATACATAGGACGCTAGATCTGCGCCAGCATCTGCAAAGGATAAGCTGCTGGCTGAGCTTTGTACTCTTGAGTTATTATCCAACTCCCAGTGCCACTGCCTCAGATAATTTATTCCCTTTTCTTTACCATTGGAGAGATACCTGCTTAAGTTGTAAATTCAGAAATCTGGAGGTTTTATGCAAATGTCCTGATGTGCTACTTTGCACAGCAATGAATATGCATCATCCAATTTGCATGGACCTACAACAGTAAATTCCTTCAGTCGTTCTCTTTTCTTCCCTTTCAAAACCAACATTTCTCTCCACTCATCTCTTTCTGTTTCAAAGTTGCGTATTTCCTACCATCCTTAGTTCCTGGTTCATCCTTGTTCATTATCCATCTTTTGTTCACACAGCCCCATCATTTCTTATTCTTCAGGCCCTTTTTTCTCTGTTTCCTGTATCCGAGACTTCTAGCTCCTTACACGTACCTCCCCAATTTGCTTTCTTCTACTCTTTTACTGGTGCTCTTTTTTCTTTTCCTTCCTGACATATATTCCTCAGTTCTCTTTGACTAAGGTCACCTCACTCTCTTCCTGCAATTTCCTTCCACCTGCTCCCGCTTCTCAAGTTCCCACTCTGTTTTCTCTGGATATGGTCCCTAGCATGCTTTCATCCACAGTAAGACAAAGCCATATAATAGGAAACTAGTTAGGTCAAAATCAGTATTTGGATCATCGACTATCTTGGACCACTCAAAAACAGTGAAATCCTCAAATATTATTTTAATATCTAAGGCATTTATTCACTAAGTACAACAAAACCCAAGGCAGAATACATGAAATACCACTGGTTACACCATTCTTATCAGCAGTTTTCACTACTGAGTAAGATGGCCTACATTTGCACCCATAAGAACCAGTTTTCAATTGCTCATAAGGCTAAACTTCACTTCACTGGGACAGAACGGTGCATGTTTATCTCACTGTGTGAATTTTGTTAGCCAGTTTGCTAGGATTGCTGCCTGTGAGTGTTTATGATTATTTTTTAAGTAGGCAGAAATGTAACTCAACCAAAGATGAAGGACTTCTGTGAGCAGGGTGTGGGAAAATATATTACCCTTGTTAGCTCCAATGTTTGTATGATTTGAAGACTTTGTATTAGGCAGAAAATTAATTCAGTGGGCTGAGAATATTCCTATTGCTTTCTGTTTGGAAAAACTGTCAAAACTTAGCCAAGTTTCAAACCTTCAAAAAAAATCATAGCCACCAGATGCTTACAAGACAGTTTTTAGACTCTAATGGATAAACCAGTCCACCTCTACTAGTATGGTCCACCATAGGCCTAAATGTTAGTCTAACTAGCTGTCAGTGGCTCTGTTTAAGCATCCACTTGGATGTTTAAAAGATTTGCAATAAAAGCATATAAATCAGGGAAGTAGTTTCAACTATTATTATTATTATTGTTATTATTATTTATTACTGAGCTTCTGTGATAGAAGTACTGTAAATTCATGCTAGCCATATATTCAGCAGATGGAATAAATAAGATCAGATAAGTTATTGAGTAAAAAACTACTTAGAATAACACTGGACACATTCATTTACCTAATGGAATGATGTGACAATCAGCACATCCCTAAGCATCAAGGAAATTAAGAAGCAAAGTGCAGGTTAGGGACCTATATTCACTCAAGCAACCGGGGAGTGAGACAGACAAAAGCAAATCCCGAGATAGAGACTTCCAACATTTGGGAGTGAGGCAATTATTAAACTAGTAGAGTCACTGTGAGTTGAGTTTTGAAGATCATGTACTTGTTCCTCTTTATGTAATACTACACCTTAGAAGACTGTCTCCCTTAAAGCCATATGTAAACCCCTAATTAAGAGCAATATCTTTCAGGAGCTAAATAGCATTTTCTCTGTGATTGTAAATCTGATCCACAGTACTGCTCTAGATACAGGAAATTATGTGTGAAAATCATTACAAGTCTCCCTTCTTAATACAATATAGATGAGGAAATGGTTTTTTCTGCTTGAGTGCAGAAAAAGAGGACCATAACTACCTGTGGTCAGCAAAGTGGAACAGATTAGAAAAAGCAGGTTGCAGGAATAAGACTAGCAGCAGGGTAGAAAGAGTGGAGGAGAAAAAAATAGAACAGAACATGGACAAACTGATGGATTTTGGAACTAACAGCATGAAACAAATGAAGTGAAAGGGAAGGAGAGAGAAATATCAAGAAGCCAAGCTGTAGGTAGAGACAGACTAAGCAGAAAATGAAAGAAGAAAGTGACAGGGTAAGGAAAAAACACTGAGATTGAACAAGGGAGATTGGGACTGTGAGCAAGTGGGAAAAGGGGATAAGTACAACAGAAGGGCAGGAAGGTTGGCATGAAGCCAAAGTAGAGAAAAGAGAAAGCTTGGATGAGACCCAGGGAGAGGAGGAGGGGCAGAAGCTGTCTGTGCAAGGAAATTAGATTTGGGATAAGACATGTATGGAAAGGACATGAAGTCAGGCAAATGAATGGAACAATAAGGCAACAGAATAAAGACAAGAATGGAACAGACTAGAGGCAGTGGGGCAAATAAGGTTACGTGTGGGAGGAATGAACCGTAAAGACCGTGTTTGTTCATACACAGAGCTTGGACTGGAACAAAGACTCCCCAGGTGTCACCACTACCTTTTTGCTGTCAGTTTGTTTAACCTATATGGCCTAAGAGTATGCCTTTTGAACATCTGGAATAGTTTAAGTAGAGAAGGACAACGTAATACTGTTTTCATCTACCTAACCAAGTGACAAAAGCTACTTAAATGTTTTTCTGCAGCTGAAGTACACTTCAGCAGTCTTTAATTCAAGACTGATAACCTACATTTCTATTTTTCAATCCACCAAGACATTAGACAGAGGAAAAAAATAAAATAAATCAGAGAAAAATATTATGTGATCTTGTGATTAAAGATGCTTATAAGTTTTGTTGCTAGAAATTATATATTAATACTATAGAGAAGATCATAAATCTGGCACTTCTCAAAGTTTGTGCCTAAACAGTGCTATTAAAATTCTTTTTCATATATTCCTCTCACCTATGAGAGAGTTACTATAGCTGTTATTTCGAGGAAAATGACACTTACATTGATCACTGAGATCCTGCAATAATCACATAAGTATATAGTGTAGTCTGTGCACATCTCAGCTTTAAAAACATACATGTAAACACTGAAAATTTTATAGTAATTTTGTAAATCGAGGTTGTCCTTAATCTGCATATGAAGCTCAGACTTGTAAATATATTTTGTTATCATTTGGTATTTTGTGAATCTAGCTTTTCTTGCCTTAGTGTTCTGCACTCACAATTAACATTTGAATCATTTATAGAAACCTTCTGAATATATTGAAAGTAAAAGAAAGATATCACAGGCAGAAATCCCGAAATGGTGTCTCTGCTTGTGGAAAAGGAGTTTAATTTGATCTGAAGGGAAATGTTTCTCTTCTACCCAAGTACAATCACACATGTCAAAGGTGAACAAAAAGACTAAAGAAAAGAGAGTGAGATAAGTCTGGATAAAACATTCTCTAGGGGATTTTCTGATCATAAATGAAGGATTCCAATTGCTTGACAGGGAAAATATGTATTCCCTGAGTGACTATATTCTATTTTTTAAATACTGAACAAGAACCCCATTCTTCAGGCTCTTCTCATTGAAAACATTTGTGGAATGTGTTTGCAGAAATCCAGAAACTGTATTCAAGGGAACTGCTATGGCAATGGCCAAACTTGAATGAAATGAAATATCATTTCCTATAATAAGTTCATATATCTCATCTACATTGATGCATATTCTAGTGATGGTTGTGGATTTTTTTCCTATTTTGAGGTCAACATGCACATAAAGAAAACAAAACAAAATGAAGTTCATAGTTGAGTCAAATGACTAATGTGTTTTGGTAACAATGAGCAACATAGTTAACATAGTAAGAAGGTGTGTTCTCTCAGACTTCAGCAAGAAGCACGGAGTCCCTTCCATGATCTGAAAGAAATGCTGTTTATGAATGAACTAACTAGACAGAGGGGTAAGATTCAGTCCAAGCAAACAAGCCAACCAAATATGTGTTAAGGGAGAATATACTTACAAAACAGCAACTTAACACATAAATTTTTAAAATTACACGGGGTGTACGTAACATGCTAAGAAACATGAGGTAGGCATCTGAGCTCTCTAAACAATTTATTTGGGATATTTCCAATTTATTGATGGGAAGAAATCCTTGCTAGTGCAGGACTGAACTGTACCTCTTGGAGAGGTACAGTCAGCAGTTTAATGATTTATTTTTTTTTTCACTTAATGAAACTGTTAAACCTCAGAGTCAGAGGCTAAATCTATGTCACTAAGAGAGTGCAATGGAGCAAGCTAAAGTACCCCTTTTAATCCACACTGCTTAACTGTTAGCTCTGCCCCTGACTCTGCTTTGAACCACTTCAACCAGCTCTCTACAAACAAGACTAATCTCCTGTAGAGGAAACTAGGTCTAGACAATATGAATGCAAGACAGACTGTTGCCTGGCTTAATCCCTAGCATTCTTTTATTTAGAAATCTAACAGTTTAGACATAGGCAGCATCCCCCAAGGATGAAAATTTGGGAGAGGTAATGTTTAAGCTACTGGGAAGTCAGCTCTGACCTGCGTGCCTCCGATAGCTGGTTTGAAAGATGACATTTCTGTGATAAACAACAAAGAAACAGCTTGTGCCTGGGAATTGTGCCAAAGTACCCAAGGCAAACGCCAGAGCTGCAGCCTATTCCCATCACGGGAAGGGCAAGTGTGTGCTATCCTGATCACAGCAACCTGGAAGATGTCCAGCGGGGACAGCACTACTGATGTCAGATTACTAGCTGTTCACAAACTGATTGCTGTGCTAAATTCAAATTAGGGGGCCAGCCTGAAAAATACAAGTTGCCCTTCCACAGTTGGTACCAGTGCCAGCAAGGGGGGGTGTGGTACCCAAGTGAGAACACGTGCCCCACTCTGGTGTGCACAGGCAGCAGCCACATATATACCAATACTTCCCATACTGCACATGAATGAGACAAGGGAATTCAAACTGCCATTAACAACAGTATTAAGAATGTATATGTCCAAAAGACCCTGCTAAATTTACCTAGACAACCTTAGCTTATGTTAATTTCTTGAGGCTTGTTTTGCTACCCTCATAATCCAATTTTGAAGAGATTTTTAACTGTCACTGATGCAGGTTTGCATGTGTTTCTAAATGGCTATTATACTCCATCATTTTATTAAGCTAAAATTATTAGGGTAAGCAACTCTGACTTTAACACTTCAATATCATCCATTTTTGGTATAATGTTAGAATCAGAATGTGTATTAAAAATAAAAATTTGCTTTTAGCCCTAACAGTTACAGGGGGGTGAAATGACAATTGTCCTAGAAACTCAGAATAACCTCATATAAAAATGTTTATTTTTTAATGTTATTACCATTATTTTTCAATGTTTGCAGCTGGTAGTATTTTAGCTAAGAGTCTGTTGCACTCATTGCTAACCTAATCTGTTCCTGCAAAGCAGAGCCTCATCATACAGAGAGACTGACCTTCAGGCAGTAGCCTCAGTTACCTTATTTTGTGCTTCGTAGCCATATCCTGTACATAACCCTCAAACTCACTGGTAATAGCCTGTACTCCCATGCTAGAAAGATGTTCTACTCTAGACCTACACACTCTGGAACTAATAGGATAATACATTTATCATTCAGCCATGCTCTTTTTCAGTATTTGGAATAATAT
Source organism: Aegotheles bennettii (assembly GCA_013398125.1). Taxonomy (NCBI): domain Eukaryota; kingdom Metazoa; phylum Chordata; class Aves; order Caprimulgiformes; family Aegothelidae; genus Aegotheles; species Aegotheles bennettii. Next base: position 127,360 of record VZRW01005510.1, read on the forward strand.
AGTTGCAGAAAATTTTAGATAGTAAATTTATCCAACTGACAGCTTTTCTTTACAAATATACATAAGACAGGTACAGATTATTTTTTTAACATCAGATAATATATACTGGCACTTAAAGCTCTTAGTTATTCCCTGTTTGTAAACAATGCAACAAGCTACTGCTATGTTTTGCTTTTGAAAAAAATAGATATTGCTGTATTTCACTGTAGTCCCTCTGTAGGATTCTGTCTATGCAGTTTTAGGCTGTCTAAGAGTAAAGCACCAAATCTATGACCCCTTCATGATGACTGGGGAGACCCAGCACATCCAGTGAGCAAATGACCCATCCTTTGGCTCCTTTGCCCCACACTTTGGTCTGGATTCCTCCTGTAGAATTCTAAAACATTCAAGTTAGACCTCTAACACATGTTAGTTGCACATGACTTCTATAACTAGTGAGGGTCAGACCTATAAGTAATGATTCATCCCACCTATTTTAAAAGCATCTCCTAAATTTGTCTGAATTCCACTCTAGAGGTGATCCTTCACAATAGACAAGACAAAGCTTTGACTTTGTACTTAAGTTATAGTTGGCTAAATTTAGTTGAGAAGAATCCCATCCTAAATAAAATTGCTTTTGCCATTATTGAGGTGTCTCTATAAGCCAGGTTTTGATTACAAGGGTGTGGGTGTGATGTCTTTCACATGCTTAGCTCACTCAGAATAATGTATCTTCACTCCAATAATTTCTCATATAATTTACTGTGGAAGCTGGAATAATCTTTTTGTAATCCACTTACTTTGTGTATTAATTTACAACTTGAGGTTTGTAACAAGAAGCTTGCAGTGTCTTTATTCTTTACAAGTTTCCTCCTGTGCAGATGCAAATCAAATTTTCTCAGTATAAATTTTAAATTTCAGTAGATTCTTCTTTTTTTTGTTCCAGGTAAAGTAAATTAGTACCATCTCTATTATTGTTATGTTCTTACAAATAGCCACATGTGTCATTTGGTTTTTTTTTCATTTTGTGTATTTTGTATTTCTTTTCATTTGGTTTATTTTATGTATTTGCAAACATGAAACTGCATATGCATAGATCTCAGGTCCTTCAACTGAGTCTGGATGTTGCTCTAAAACAATGTAACAATTTCTTCACAAGAATATCACTACTCAATTTTTTCAGGAGTTAATATGCAAAATGTATGTATGTATGTATGTAAGGTAGCTATAACATGAAATATTTCAAAAACTAAATGTGTAACTTGTATAACTAATACAATAGCATTTTATTAAGGTTAGCAGCTTCTCCAAATAAAAAACATATCTGAATTGCTAATAATTTTGTAGGTATTTTATAAACAGAAAAAAATTCCAGTCCTTATTACTCATGGAATATAATATCAATTATATTTTGGATGGGGTTTGGTTGCAGGAATTGCAGCAGCAGTGTTATAAACTACTAAACAACAATGGTTTGGAATGGGTTTTCTGAAACTTCTGTGACCAGTAGACAAGAAAAGGCGATTTTTCTGTTCAGAGACATTCCTGGAAGGAAAGAAATCCTCTCAAGTACTGAAAAGAACATCAAACTAAAACCAAATAGATTTTTTTTCAGTCTTCTAGTAAAACATATAGATTTATCACTGTAACGATTTTTTGAAGTGAGATTTCTTACAAAAACCTGCCACAAATGTGTTACAAGGGGGTGAAACCATAAGGGATGGAATCCAGAATTTATATTAATTACTTTTTCAGGGAACATTAAAATTTTTGGATTAAATGTAACCCACTGACACCCCCTCCAAAAAAAGCAATCTTGGATTCATATTCAGATCCTAAAGGGTGTAGTAATGTTAACTGCAACCCACTCCTTGTATGTCAGCACCTTCATCTAGTAATTCACAACCTTACTTACATGAGTACCAAAAAGCAACTGAGATACCAGAAACAGACTGAACAAAAATCCTAATTCTCCTCAATCACTGGCTAGAGACTCTGCTAAATGAATGGGATTGTCTCTGCTGAGATAAGAAACAGAATTAAGATTATCTATGGAGTTCATACTCCAGCTGAATTTCATGAGGATTTTTATTTGTATTTATGAGAAAATTAAAAAAATAAACAAAACCAAAAAACTAGAGTCCTGTTTAGGATCAAAACGTTTTGCCATTCTGAGTTATGTTTAAAAGCATGGTTGATGGTGATAGAAATAGGCATTACAAGAAAGTACTGAAGAAACAGGGGAATGGCTTGACAATGGCTACAATTCACAGCATTTTCTGATTAACTCAGCACACCTACATCCACAGCGTCTGGAAGAATATCCGTGCCATCAGCAGGAATCTGAACAGAAGAAAGCAATTTGTATTCAGAGCAACATGGGGGAAGCTCAGTCTTGTGTTATGGCAGAGGAGGTCCAGCCTGTCCTGGTGGATGACAAAGATAGGAAGGGACGAGTTTTCCAGGAACTGCGCCAGAGACCTGACAGGAGAATAGGCAGGAACCTGGGAGGTTGAGCTAGGATGCATGAGAGGTTTTTTGGAAGGTAGCTGTGGGTAAGTAGTGATTTGTGAGCTGTGAGGAGGGTCAGTGGGAGCTGTCGGGAGGTCTCCTGAAGTGGTCAGACTATAACCAAGGCACATTAAGCTTGTCCTGGGAGAGTGAGAATGAAGGAAATGTGAAAAGGTGGGATGCTAAAACGCACAAGTCATATTTAGGCATTGCCTCTAAATCCTAAATCCAGGCACCCTTCCACAACGCAGTGACTGGAAAACTTTGAATGCGACTACTGTGTTAAGTGGATCAGGGATATTTCATTCACAGAAATACACATAGCAAAAATGTTAGCTAAAAATAAGACTTTGACATCAGAATATAAATTAATAGACAAAAGTGCTTATTTTGGCTCCCTTTCAAATTTCAGTGCAAATTTAATTTTTGCTGGAGACAAACTGCTGTTGATGGTAGATTGATTTTAATGTACTGTATTGGGTTGATAGCTTTACGATATCTATTCTCAAATGGTCTCTGTCATCTGAGATGCCAGCTATATGTAAGCTTTTCACATTAAAACCAGAGTAGTCTTCCTGACTTGAAAGGATTTGCTGTTGCTACAGAAGACTACCACAAAGAGAAGAGAAGCAGGTGAAAAAAATCATGCTTTACCTGTCCATACTTCGCAGCTAAATGTAGAGGTGTCCAGTATTGATTATCCACTACATTGAGATCAGCCCCATGATCCAGTATCAGAGATGCAACATTCTTGTATCCATTAGTGCAGGCCATGTGCAGCTGCAATATAAAAGTATCTTAGTAGTTTAAAGTACTCAGAAAAAAATGTGACATACTACTGTGTTATCTTGGCTGCCCCACAGACCTAGCTGGCTAAGTCACGATAATGAAAAATACAAAATATACATGCAATAACAACAGACTAGAAAACCACTGTGGAATCTTTTTTAACATTTATTAAAAAAAAAAAAAAAACAAAAAAACCACAACAAACAAACAAACAAAAAACACCCACAAAATTTAAGCATGTTAGTTTATTGAGAACTATTTAAACAATCTACTCTCACTAGATATTTTTCATACAATTTCAAGCAAATATCCCTCCAAACACATTCACAAACTTCAGGACCACAGGTAGATCCACACACATTTAAGCAAGGTCTAGACCTAACTTTCTTTTGTGGCAGTTCAAATACCCCAGATGAGAGCTGACACTCCAAAATAAATTCATTAGCACATAATCAAGCCAAGCACATTGAGTGTGCAGCACAAAATCAATCATAAAAATATTTCCCCAATTTAGAGCCACAGAGATTTTCTTTCTTTTACTTGCATTGCTTCCCTAGATACTTAGTTGTATGTTGAGACAGGTGACCAGACTGATCCAGGTTCATTTAGTGCTGTTTATTTTCTCATGGTTCTCTGCTATGATTTCAAACATTCACTTCGCTTCTGGGAGCAAGGGGGACAAAAATTACATTTGAAAATTGGCACAATGTAATTGCTCATCCCCAGTCAGAAGGAGTCAATTCTCATGATGGTCAGTAATAGCAGGGCTCAGGAAGATTGCAGAAATGGAGAACTGTAGGTGGTAACCTGTATCTCCAAATCATGTAGGTCAACTACATGGTCTTTTTATTTTGAAGCATTGTTAGCCAGAGAGAGGATTGAATGAATGGCTAATGGCAAGAAAAAGGCCTTGCAATAAATCTGTTACTAGGACTGTGTAGTTCTAAAGTCACAATGAGCATTAGGAAACACCAAAACCATAGTTCAGTATATTATTTGCCTTATTTGCTAGTTCTGGTTCAGCTGCACTTGTAGAGTATACATGAAGTTTTCTGTGAACATCCTTGATGCAGAGGGATGAAACAGAGTATGGCTCATCAAAAATCTTCCCCTGAAAAGGGGGTAGAACATCAATTTTGTATGTTATAAATGCCCTAATTTCAAATGTAAGAAAACCTCAATTTTTTTCCATAATTTGGCATAGCTTCAGAATTTCTTCTGATTTAACAGAAGAAAGTACATTTTCTATTCAGACATAATTTTGAAAAGTGGTATTTTAAAGTAGTTTAAAAGCTCACAGGAAAAGGAAATATTTTACGACTGAAATCTTTCAAAGAAAAAATTATTACAGGAGAATTAAGCAGAAAAAATAATTTTGTCATATATCATTCTATGTCTATTGCATGTACACATATGTATGTGCTATGAATCTATGAGAATGTGTGTACTTATACATTTACAGCATCAATTTTTTTGCCTGCCTCATCTTAACTTACACTTGAACTTAGATATATTCTAAAAATCAAAAACAAAATCTAGAAAAAATAAACTCCCCTGCTGCAATCTAAAGCCATTGCGGTTGTTTTACAGCTGAGATATTTGTTGTTTTCTCTGTTCAGCTAGATGTAGAGCAAAACTATTCCCAGAACCCTTTGATACACATACAACTATCACAGACTGGCTGACTCCACACCCATGAATAGAAACAGAGAAGTTTAACAAATTCTGTATTTCCCACCAGTTTGTCAGACAAAAGTTTCACATAATAGAAATCTCAAACAAAAGCAAAATGATCCACTCTGCAGCTACTTCTTGCAAGACTATGAAAGAAGTTCAAAAAATCAAAGTTCAACATAAAAACTGTTCATGCAAAAAACGTCCCCTTTGTCCACATGCTACCAAGCAAATAATAAAAAACAAACTATCTGGAATACTTTTCTCCTTGGAGCTGCAGTACTGTTAAACACATTTCAGACATGTATTTCAACTGTTCCAGCTAACTACATAAAAGGTTTTATGAAATGATAGTTAGGTAAGTTCATAACTCAATTTAACTAAACCAGATTAAAGTAGCAGTAAGAGTAAAGTACAATAGAAATGACTTTGCATTTTACTGCAATTTAGCAGCTTGGGTTAAATGCATCAGAAAAGTGGAAGTTAGGTTAATGCTTTTACGAATTAAACTAAAAGTTGCATTGTTTCTTCCTACCTGTCCCCAGCTTCCTTCCTGTTTTTAACTACAGTTAACCGCCTTGGGGTGGCCACCCCAAAAGTTACACCTTTCTGTAGAAGCAAAGCCAGTGGCTGGATTGAAAAACTCCAGATATGAGTCTGCTCACTTTTTCAGTTATAGTTTAAACACTTCGCAGGTATTAAAATATGAAATTAAATACCAAAAATTCAGTGTATTAATTCAGTACCAATCAACATAATTCAGTATAAATGCCAAAACAATAATAGTAACGAAGTTCAGTTATACATGCCTTTCTAGTTATTTTAGTACAGTATTTGCAGAAAAACCCAAAAGAGTTTTAAAAATTTATTCAATATTTTAATGCTACTAGTGACCATTTACTGATTGATAATGATGTTGAAGATTTTATATGCAAAGAGAACATTCCACAGACATGCTATATCTAGGGAAAAATACATTAATTTTAAAATTATTTGACAGCTGAAGAAGTAGTGATCCTGAAAAAAACAAAGGGATAGAAGATCTATTAGCAGAAAAAAGTATAATGAGACCCAGTGACTACAAATAACATGTAAATTTGGAAGAAGGAACACTTATCCACTGATATGGTGGATGCTTCATTACACTGAATCAAGATGGGACAGCTTCAGGAAACAGTTCTAAACTACAGCACCAATATGTTTTTTCTTATTATTTTTTGTGTTGCACATTCAGTGGCTAACAGTAAACAAGTTGTCATTAAGGCACAGATGTTGCACTAGCCTATTTTAAAATCTGTACTATGTATAGCATTGACATATATCTATTTTCAAAAGGCCAAAATCTTGTATTCCCTCATTTTTTTCTTAGAGAATTGCCTTGCAAACATGCTCACCAGTACACAGTTGCAGTATATGCATGTTCACAGGGTGATGATTACATATTCCCACTCACCAAGGTAACTCCTTCATCATTCTTTTGATTCACACTTCCTCCACTTGCTATGAGCTGTCGGACATCCGTAAGCATTGCCATAGGTCTCTGTATCCTCATTTGGCGCAGTGAATTCAGGTCTACACCTGGAAAAAAGAAAAGGCTAAAACCTGCTGCTTCGTTCAAGAACAGATATATGACTTTGTTTCCTGAGTTTGTAAAAGTTTAATCAACATTTAATTCGACTTCAGTGTATACTTATAGAATATGTTTACTTACTCATATTTATCAAAAAGTTTACTCATATCTTTATTTATCAGTCATTACATGGATGACTCAATGTCAGTCAGCAATATCAAATAAACGGGCCTGATCCCATACTGACTGGCAAGAGCAGTTGTAGGTAAAGCAGTTGTCATATCATTAAATCCACTGGGATTGTGAAAATAGATGTGAATGGGAAAAGAATTAAACACTCTAAGGAAGCTACTCAAGTCTTTGGGTTTTATTTAATGAAAGTTATTTTTGGCTGAGTTCTTTCATCCCTACATATTACATCACAGTGCCCAGACCAGTCCCCCAAATATGTCAGCTCAATGACTTGAGAGATTGCAAAGTTAGGCAAATGACATTATAACTCAATACTTTTTTATCTGCCTGGGTTATTTTTAACCAGGATTACTTATCCAGCTGAGCCTAGATCATTGTAAGGCCCCATAAACCAAGAGAAAATGTGATATGGAAGCAGGAACAAATGGGAGGACATGAAAGGAATGAAGGGCATGGGATTGCTTGTGTCAGCATTGCTACTGAAAGAAACAGTTGTCAAAGTACAGCTTTAAAAGGAAGATAAGCAAGGCAGTCTATAACCAAAAGAAAGTATGGCCTCCAGTCTGAAGAGATTTTAAATTAGAAACAGAGGGTATAACAAAATTGCTAAGTGGTTAAATTAACAACTGGCTATGGCTTGATTGGAATATCTACCCAAAATTCAGGACTTGATTCTTTTGCTCCTAGTTTCATGTAGTTACTCGCATCCATATATCGAAAAAGCGATTTGAGTATAAAAATCCTTCCTCTCTGCCTTGCCCATGACATAACAAAAAACATATGAATGAATAACTTCTTGGTTCTCTTCCCATTTGTCAGAGAGCTAAAAAGTGACAAATAATAAATTAATCCATTTAATATGTTTTAACATCAATATTTTTGCTTGAACAATTCATTTTATATTTTATCTTAAACAATTGAAGCATGTTTCAGAGTAAAAACATATTTTAAGTCTCTTAGTTTTAATCTACCCTGGAACACATATAAATGGGTGTACTATATGTAGTTCAGCAAAGAATTCCATTAGTTTTCTTTCTCTAACATGCTATCCTACACACTACTTTATGTTCTGAATTTACTTGCCTGCAGCATTTTTAAGTGATTAATCTCTGAGGTAAAGTGTTCAGAGTGTGAACATTGTCAAGATGACCACATTTACTTATATTTTCACACCTGTCACCTAAACAATACTGAATTACACCAAATGCAAAACACAAATATAAACTTAAGCTGGAGAAATTGATATGGGTTTTGTATCTGGGCTAAAACCTGTGATCTTTCACATAAATGCAATTCAGACAAACATACAAATATATAATTATATTATGTTGATAGTTTAAATTAGATAACCACCCAAAAGCAAAATGTGCTGACATCCTATTGCCTAACAGTTGCTAGATTGAAATACAATGCAGATTTCATATGATGTTCTGAATATCTCCTAACAATCAATGCCTACATCACCTGAACGTCTCCTAACAATCATTTTGCCAGAACTGAAGTTTTTATGCCTGCATCACATTTCACAGTAATGACTTAAAACTACTTGATGACATTTACAGATTACTGATGCTACATGGCATCAATTACATCTCTTTTTTTTCTTTCTTTTTCGGCCTATTCCCTGCTTTTTTCAACAGTAAATTGATACTTTAACATTCACATGCCAGTGACAGAAATCTCTCAAATGTGTAAGTTTAAATTTCCAAAACACTATGTGATGTGAAGGGTTATATAAACCCCAAATTAGTTATCATTTGCAGCACTGACTTCACTTTTTAAACACATTACATAGATAGACTGAGCAGCTGGAAACTTGACTAATGTTGTTTTTCTAATGTCCAATCTGAATCTCCCCTGCTGCAATCTAAAGCCACAGCTTTCCAGGCACTCTGCCCCAAGCCTGCATTGGTGCCTGGGGTTGTTGTGGCCCAAGTGCAGGACCTGGAACTTGGCCTTATTGAACCTCATCCCATTGGCCTCTGCCCATTGACCCAGCTTGTCCACATCTCTCTGCAGAACCTTCCAATCCTCAAGCAAATCAACACATTCACCTAACTTAGTGTCATCTGCAAACTTACTGAGGGTACACTCTATCCCCTCATCTAAAAAGGCACAGTCTGTGTGAATCTCAAAATGGCTTTACTGGTTTCGAACTAATAGTTGTATAAAGGAATTATACATATTTCATTAAATTAATAGGAGTAAATAGCCTGGCAAGTGAGCTACCACAGTGAAATATTTCACAGGCTTCATTTTCTAAATGTCCAAATGAGTTTTGAAAATGCTACAGAAACAACAGAGATTGCTTTCCTCTGCCTTTATAGAAAATAGAATGAAAACACGAAAAAATAATGTAAATTGCAATTTTAGGATTGAAGAGTTTTGAATTCCAAGAACTCGGGAACTGTTTGGCTTCAAAGTCAAGGCTTTTCTGGTGGAGAGCTGAGAAGCAGCTTTGCCAAGCGTGCACATGTATCATTCTCTGAGGCTTAAACAAGGAGACCTGGTCAGTAACTGCCTTCCCTTAATCAAGTTTGTAATTCTGGAGAGTCTGCTCACCCTCCCCAGGGAGTGGTACTTTTCATTAGTTTAGATGGAACAGCAAAATGTTACTCCTGCAGTAACTCTTGCTGCCTGAATCAAAGAATGACCTTCACATTGCCTTTCAAACAGGAAATGTGGTTTAGATATTCAGCTGAAATGGGAAGACAGCCAGCATGAATAAATAGAGGAAGAAAACCAAGCTGGCATGTACTATGGGAATGGACTCACATTGTAAAAAATGGAAAATCAAAAAAAAAGGCATAGGATGGAAAATACGTTCCACATACCTTGTAAAAACAGAACAAGAACTACATGCTCACAAATTCTGCAGTTCATGAGATGGAAAAAGAACAGCTAAAACAGTAGTTACCCTGCAGAGCACAGCATTTGGTGATGAGTATCAGTGTTGATGATAGGCAGGAGCATAACCTAAAAGCTACAAAACTTATTACTTTCCACTGTTTGAGAAAAACACCTGACAAGGCCATTTCATGAGCTTTAGCTGTCTCACCCTCTCTAGTATATGGTCATAGAACTGACAACCCAAAAGAATGAGAAAACCTCAGATAAAAAAAGGGAAAGCAACTTTAAAAAAAATGCAGTGGTAAAGAAATATATGGCAAACAGAACTGAGAATAGGTATCAAAATATTTTCCTTAGAAATGTTCAGTACTAAGAAATCTCTCCACCTGTTCCTGTGTCCAGTACAAAGCAGAAAGCTCAAGCACCCTTTATACACACCCAGCAGCCACTCTTTCTGTAAACTTGCACCTCTCATTCTCCAACAGGCTTAACAGTCTTTAGGAGAGGTCAATACCATCTTGTCTTGCAAACACAATTGTACATTAAAAACATGCAACAGCTTTGAGAAGCCATTCTCTTCTCTCCTTTTATTTGTCTTCTCCCACCCTATATCCGCCCTTCCTGGATTGAGCTGTAAACACAGTAAGGCTCTTTTCACCCCAAGTGTGATGAGCTGTCTGTACTCGTTTGTAATTCTGGGGACATCATGGTTTAGGATTTCTGATTTTCTCCTGTGCAGCATAGTATAGGATAGACAAGTTCATGAACAATCAATAAGGAAAAAAAAAAGTTATGGTACCATTCTTGAAATACTCATTTTCATTCATGAAAATATTCAGGTGTAGCTGTTACTTTATCCAGACTTATTTGCTTAAAGTTTTAGAAGGAGTTTTCTGGCTGCTTACTAGGTAGTTTTGTAGAGTATTATTTTTGTAAAACTACATTGTTCAGTAGCTCTTGTGCATATCACTTGGCATTATGGGCATCTGATTTTCAAAGGTCAGCATATGAACAGATGCATTTCAGCAACATTTGTTATGTGAGAAGGGAAACCACTATTTTCAGTATCTGCAAAAGAATGTATACTTGCAAAACTACTGAGGCCTATAACTCTAATTCACTGCAGAAGTATTGACTGTTGTTGGGTTTTGCCACTTCAGCTTTAAAGATATAATTACATATGTTTAGTGAAGGATGTTTAGTTTATTTCTTTCTAGTCTGAAAATGCAATCAGAAATTAAATTCCCATCTCCTCCTCATGTAGACATCAGACTGACATTTCTCCCACTCTAGTGAAACATGCTCTTTTCTATAATGTTGATGATGACCCTTCCAGCTAAAATTAGTTAAATGAACTCCATCTCCCTTTAACTTGTATGAAAAAAAATTTCTCTAATTTGTTTTAACAGAGTGACATACTCTCCAGGCTTAATACTAAAGCATTCATCTGTAGACATGTCTTGCCTGTTTATTATTTTATTTGCAATATTAATACAGTAACACAGAAGCAAAACAAGTTTATCATTGTCTCTGGTTATTTGCAATAAGTGTCATGTCTGAAATGAGCCCATCACATATGGTATTTCTATACTCAGGATCTCTCTGCAAGTTCTTAATACATTATGATTGGATGATTTATTGAGAAAGCAGTAAAAGCAAGCTACTCAACAGGTGCAGGGAGCCAGGAGCTGAGAGTGAACACACGGCAGGTAGAACAATGTCTTTGCTGACTAGGGCATTGCCCTGCAGCACCCAAATAAGAAAATCGAGCAGGTCTAGTAATGGGAATCAGGGCCAACCAACAGTCCTGTGATTGCCATAAAAGCTTGTAGCAACAAATCCAGACAAGTCAGGTGAAGCCCAGAAGTCAAGTCAGTGGTTCAAGGTCGGGATCAGCAACGTTTTTGGCTGGGCATAGGCATACCTCAAGCAAGGACCAAAGGCAAGGACCTGAGCCTAAATGTGGCTCCCAAGACAAAGGATGGGTCATGACAAAGCTTCTCTCAGTTCTGCCTCACAATTTAGCTCTTTTCTCAGCCGACTGCTCCCAGATTACACGGCTGTGCTTTGAGCACAGGCAGCCAAGGCCCTGGGAGTGGGGGGACAGGTCGCATGAGTGCACTCCAGGCACTGACAAATTATTTTGTAACTTGCTAGAGGTTACAATTTTAGGTATTCTATAAAAAATGATAATTTAATTCTGATTGTAACAGAATTCGATTATTCATCGGTAAGTTGTCTGAAAGGATGCTAAAAAGACATACCCAGTTTCTGATGTTCTTCACAATCTTTTTTCAAATCTTTGCTAAGCCTGTTAGTCAAGGAGATGCCTGTTTTCCATCTAGTGTCAGTGACAGCAGATCATAAACTACGGCCAATAACTTAAAATGTTAATTCAAGTGCCAAAAGACTGAACAGTGAGTTTAAAGGTTTTCCCTTTGATAGAAACATATGGGTAACAAAATGTTTCCATATGATGGACTTTTTTCTTTAATTCACTCTTAAAGTCCCACATATTTGCATGCTGGAAACACAGAAATATTATTAGAAATCTAAGACTTCAAAATCAGTTCCCCAAGAGTTTGAAAATATAAAAATTAAGGTAGCTTATTCAAGTTTATATTAGAAAACACAAAGGCCAAAGGAATACAGATGAGCATTCTCAATTATGACTTTTTCAATGTATTATGTTTTCTGTGTGCTTCATTTTTAAGACTTGAAAGGACCTACCGAAACATGTCATTTGGTCCCATGTTTTCACTGGCAACACCATCACCTAACTCCTATCTTCAATTAAACAAGCTCTGCAGAAAACAGATTTTTTGTGTGTGATAATCTTATGGGTAGGTGGTTCCCAATCAGCAAGAATCAAGAGTGAAAAATATTTGAACCACCCTGAGGCTGTTTAGTTTTTGTTGCCTGTTTTTCTGTCAAACTTCTGCATCAATAATATAAACAGAAAATTTATAAGCAGAAATCAAGACCACTCTGCATATGGTTCTAAATTAGAAAATATATCAGGGGATTTAGTTCACTCGTCTTTAGTGCTAACAATCTGTATGTGTTGACATTTTAGTCAGTTCTTATTGTAGTATGTTAGCAGTAATTCCTTAATGTCTATGAAAAGCTTTTCATAGTTTTAAATATGGCAGTCTAGAGCAGTACTTTTCTCAAATGATATTGATCTATATCAACTGCTTTGCTTGAATGCACTGAAGAAACACTATGCAATTTTTTTCCCCTTGTTGGATTACTTGGTTGTTTTAAAGGCTCCTGTAGCACACCCTCAATGTTGGAACATTTTGGTGTACATATTCTGAACACCTTTTTCCATTAATAATGATCAAAACGGATCAGAAATACACATAACTGGTATTTTCATTTTGATCTAATTCTCATTAAAAGTGCTTGTGTTAGAGAAACACATGACGACACGTATTGTCCAGGTGTTGGCAGTTGCTGGACTGCTGGCGTGGCTTCTACGGGAAGAGGCCAGAGGCTGCCCTGTGTAGACCACAGACAGTTCTAGTCAGCTCCAGCAGACACACAGCAGGACACAGCTGAGCCTGTCAGCCAAGTGTGGCACGTTTGTGAAACTGAATTTAAGGAAGGGCAGAAAACAGTAGACAGAGAGACAAAGAGGGAACAGGAAGAGGGAGAAAGCTGAGGGAACACCAAGGTCAGAGAAGAAGGAGGGGGAGGAGATGCTCCAAGTGTCAGAGCAGAGATTCCCTGCAGCCTATGGAGGACTCATGGAGCAGATGGACATTCCTGAAGGAATTGTGTACCTGTGAAAAACCCATGCTAGAGTAGAGGAAAAGTGTGAAGAAGAAGAAATGGCAGAGAGAAACTCCTATGTACTGACTGTCGCTCCCCCACCCACTTGTGCTGTTTGCAGGGGTCTGGAGTGAAGGAGTGAAGTCAAGCCTGGGAAAAGAGGAAGAAAGGTGTTGTTTTAATGTTTCACTTCCTGTTTCTCACTACCTGAATCTATCCCAATTGGCAATTTTCCCCAAATTGAGACTATTTTGCCTGTGACAGTAACAGGTAAGCAATCTCCATCTTTATCTCAGCCCACAAGCTTTCTCATCCCATTTTCTTTCTCTGTCCTGCTCAGAAGCCAGAGTGAGTAAGCAGCTAGGTGAGAGTTTGGCTTTTACCTAAGACTAACCCATCACACCAGATTTTATGATTCCTTTAAATTTTAAAACAAAATAATTTTTTTGATCTCTCTTCCTATCACATTCTAGATTACTGTACAGTGTCAGTCTTACAGTAAATTTTTCCTTAATCCTTTGCCCATTACTTTCCTGAATCAGCTTTCCCTGCACATGTTATTTCCCTCATGTTATTAACTGTTGGCTTCAGGGAAATTCTCCTTATGGTAGTAATACACGAGTTGATTGTTTCTGGCTAATGTTGAACACTGTCCGCAGTGTAGGATTCTGTACTAACCCTTAGCTTCTATTTTCTTGATTCTACCTACTGCTGCAAGGCAGGAAAGGAAGTTTATTCCTTCTACTTTGCAGCTAAAAAGTAAGACTTAATCCATTTGCTAGTAAGAATTTAATAAATCATGGGCTATTTTTGTGAAATCTGCACAATATTTTAACTAATTTAAACCATTAAAAAAATACCTAAATGGATAGGACTTGCACATGATTTTGGCTCTGTATACAGTTTTCTAAGACACCTGAATATGAACCACTTAATATTCAAAGAACAAACCAGATCTATTATTCACACAGCTTGGAATGTTATAAAGTATTTTTACTGAGTACATGAAATTTCTATTACCATCAAAGGTCAATAACCTTTAATCAGCTATTTTGAATTAATTTACCCCACAGAAAGTGAATTGCTAAAAACAAAAAGAATACTTTGTAGAAAAGCAATACCACTCTTTTTCTGTACCTGTGTCATAGTAGAAAATGAAAAGCCATTTATACTTGCAGGTAGCTATGATGTTTAAATGTAGTCTTTCTTTTTAAAAAAAATCATGACAGATTATTTTCTTTTGGTTTTTTAATAATCTGCTACTGCATAAATTATCACTATACAAAAGGCAAGAAAGATATTATTTTGCTTTCAGATGGTGGGATACTTAGACAGCTCTTTAAAAAAATAAAAAAGAAGTAGTGAGTATCCAGATATTTCTCAGATTAAATAACAAGGCTGATGTTCTTGAAATTCAGTTCTCCAACCGAAAGCCCAAGCCTGAGACCTTGAAGGACAAAAGGGAACACCTATTTTTTGGAAACAAATTACATAGTGAATGTGTCATCTCCTGTCACTTGTCAAACATGGAACCAAGAAATATCTGTTACTCATTTGTAGTTTATATCTGAGTCATTTTATCCACTATGTAACTAAATATCAAGAAAGGAAGTAAACAAAAATGTTGCATTCTTCAAAGCATTAAATATTTAAAACAGCCTAAAGGAAAAGGAGGAAACATAAGGATCATATGCCATAATTAGAGTTTTACTGACACACTTCTACAGTAAATCATTCTGCCTCTAAAACCAAAGAGAACACACTGGCAGTCATTTAATTTTGATATTTTTTAAATGGCATTAATGCAAAAAAACTTTGCCTTAAAACATAAAGCTGATATTAAAGAGGTTACAGAAGGTGCTAGGTGGACTTTCGCAATGGCTCCAATAATTAACCAGGTTCAGAATAAAACAGGACAAATAGCCGAAAAAAAAAGCCTTTTTACACTTCCTAATATCTTAACTTCAACTCAGGAGGGAGATACTTCCTGGACATAAACAATGAAAGGACAAGAGGCTACAGGCATAAGTAGCAACAAAGAAAATTTCAACTGAAAATAATAATTAAAAAAAATGACATTAAGATAGTTTAGCACTGGAATGAGAGCCCAGAGAGACTGTAGAATCTCCAACCCTACATGGTCCTGGATAATCTGGGCTACACTCAACTGGCCTTGCCTTGGCAGCATGTTGCAAAAGGTGGTTTGCCTAACTTACTTTTCGAAGTCCTTAAACACCATAACTTTCTTTTCATAGCAAAACAAGAAGACCAATAACATGCAAAGCCAATAATATCTTGATGCATAACAAATTTAACTGTGTTTACTAGTGTTTTCCTAGTGGCTGGCCTAATGAATTATCCTTCTGCTCTCTAGTGACAGTATTTCCTAGAATTCCACTAATGGTAATGGGAATTTAGACACCAAAGCTAGTACAGAGGCATCTACATCTAGACCTGTAAATGTAAATATCATAAACTTAAACTGAATCCCATCCTATGTAGCAGACTTCTACATCTCAGCTAGCCATTCTGGGCTCCTTTCATAGCACTTGGAAAGATGCAATTGAGATCACAAATTCAAATGATGGATTACAGATATCTACCTCTGAAGCACCTAAAGAGGGTGGGCACTTGATTTATGTATACCAACCTCAATAAGGCCCTGGAGCTCAGGAGCACACTAGGCTTCTGAGTGCTCCTTGGACTTGATCATACAGTTAAGCTACTTTCACGACTTTCCTAAATATGAAATTGGATGCTGTATTTTCCTTGATTAGGAATATCTTAAATGAAGTTTATAGTACACTAGAATTATTACTCAACACAAAGGATGCTCTTAATATACAGAGGATTTGTACCTCAATCTGTTTTCTCTTAGGTAAATAAAGTCTGCTTATTGCTTTCTTCAGTCAATAATTAGTTTCAGTATACAATGTGACATCAGTTACTTAACATAATGTAACATCAGAGAAAGCTCATTTCTGTACAGGAAAAGAGAGTATTTTAATGAAATGTACAAAATTTCCTGGAGAATTCAGTAGTATAATCTTCATATAATGTCCTGTTGAGCTACATTCCATAACAACAATAAAGTATACATGAAAGCTTTCAGGCAGTTGCTATAGGATTAACTTCATTTTGCACTTGTGATACTCCTATGCCCTAACAGATCATTTACAAACAGAACTCAAAGAACTAAATTCAGTAAATAAATAAAAATATTTTAAAATATATAAATCATTAGATGCATCTAAGGCTATTTTCATCACTTATGGCTCCAGGCCTTCCAGAAAGTAAATTGGGTTATCTTTAACAATGAAGAGGGAGTTCACTCACTAAGATCTATAATGCAGTTAAATAGATAAAGTGAACTACAACAGTGATGAAATCTGTAAGAAATTATAAACACACAACTTTAAGAACTTTAACGTCCCAAATTAATAAATTTCTCTGTAGCATCAGAACTACTTGCAACAATCTTTTTTTGTTTCATCAAAATTGATAGCTTCTTGTTTTCTTGTAAACTCAGCCACAAGGCACTTGATTTTATTTTTCTCTGAACTCTGCACTTAGAAGCAATTATTATAGTCTAGTCTATTTTACACATCTCTTTTTAACATTGTAAACCTATTATAATCAAAAGCAATGCCACAAATCTCACTTCAGTTTTGAACTGGGGAATAAGAAACCCTTTCTTATCAATACAGCTCCTGTAATCTATAACATATTAAGCATACTTCATAATAGAAATCTAGATACAGTATTTTCTCAATAAAAAGCAAAAATGATACTAATATTTTTGAGTTAGTGATAAAGTTCCATATACATTTCCATTCAGGTGATTCATAGAGATTTATTTATTTAACAGTTTTCAGTGGAAAAAATATAATCTAAGGCTATACATAACTCAAAGGTGAAATGAAACAAAATGTGAAACCTGGTCCTCACACTGTTAAATTAGTTGTATTACTGCAGTTTTTCTGCTTTGAATTCACATTCTGGCATCTCCATTCGAACAGGGAGACACAGATCTGACAATGACTACTGCCACTAGCATTTGTCAGTTGTTCCAATCTAAACACACTGAAAACTTCTGCAATTCCAAAACATCTTCCACCTCTTCATCTCCAAACTAATACAGTTCCACTGGCTTCAGCGCTAATTTACCTCAAATAAGTATCTATCCTTTTCAGTATTATGTTCAATAAAAGCATTCCAGAAGCTGAAGACATGACTTACCATTTTCTTCCAAGTACATCAGAAGGATGCTGCTGGATTCAGTCCCTTCTATGGCATAATCAAGTGCAATGTTTCCATTAACATCTTGCAGCAGCACATTTGCTCCAGCCTACAGACAAGAATTTAAAACATTTTAGGATTTTGTAATTTCAAAACACTACTGGGGTACTTACACATTCCTATTCACAAACCTTTCAAAGCTGGGTTCTTAGACAGCAGGCTGTTTATAACCTGAAAACCAAAACACACAAAAATGCACAGGCAAAATAAAGGACTCCTGATAGTCAAAATGGGCTGGCTTTGCTTGGGACAGCTGACACTTGCGGCCCTAGCTGTCCAGCCTGCCTTTACTGCACAGATGTCGAGCTGCTCATCCGTGAGTTTTGGAACCACCACCATTTGCAGCACAGCATATTAAAGTAAAGTAAGGTGCCACCGATTACAGTCTGTCTTAAGACACTACACAGTAAACAGCAGTAGTTCAAAAGCTGACTGACAAGCAGCACAGACACTCATGCAGTAGGGATGGGTAGACAGCTGGCAGGGGTAACCTTGTCAGCCAGCTCAACCTCTTATGGCCTCATCCATCAATCCAGCCTCAAAAAGAATCATCCCTTGCTAAATAAAATTGCCATTTTTTTGCCCACTGGTGACAATGAAAGTGAGCTTGATGATTTCAGCTATAGTCCCTAGAGGAGCCAACCTGACATTTCTATAAGTTTCATTCAAAATTCAATATAAAGGAGAGACAACTAAAAGGAGCTATAAGGGGAGGGGAGGGGGGGCAGGAGGGATGGGAATAGATTCATGAGAAGCTTAAAAAGAAACTCCCAGCATAATAGGAAAACCTGTGTTTTCTATACTAAGTAGTATTAGTTTACGAAGAGAAATTTTAATTATTTTTTGGTAAATAAGAAAGCACTCATTTTATCCTTAAGAATATTATAAAAGTCTGGTGGACATAAAACTTTACATTACAGTGAAATGTCATGTATCTTCTTTAAGAGGCCATAACTTCAACTAATTTCAAGTGTCCTCTCTATGGCTTTTAACTGCAAGGAATTATGAACTAAGAGTGACCTCTGGTAAATTTAATTACTTTCCTTACAAGCTTGTATGATACACAGTTTTGCTAATAAAAATGAGGGGTACCAAGGACAACCTTTCTTAAAACCACAGCAGCAGAGGTCAACTGTAACAAGAAATTATTAATAGAAGGTATGACTGCTTCTTTCAGGAGCTTACTCTGTAAGTACTGTATCAAAGAAGAACTCATAATGGGATCAGCTCCTGGCTCAGAGTGAAATCATGTCATCAGACATAAGGTGTTGAAGCTGGACTGCTAGTCTAAGGTGATCTCCTGGGTTCCCATCATAGTGATGGAGGGGACAGACAGGCATCAAAGAGTGACTCACCTCAGCTATCTCAAACACCTCAGATACCCTCCTAGACCATACCCTGTACAGCAAAATAACCTATTCTGCTACGAAGTATACTACTTTCTTCCACTGCCTGTCTGCTGCACTGACTGTAAGGGGAACCTAGACAGCAACTTTAGATTAGACACATACCTTTTAAAATTGCTAGAGAGATTAGATGAGAGGAGATGAATCTCACGCTTAGTGAAAAGGTATGAATGGAGACTTATAAGGAAAGAGACTTACAAAATGTAGAATTTTATGTTCATTATAGTGCTATGAAAATAAACTTCTGCTTGTCTGTCCTGTCAGACAAAATTAAAAGGATTAGCCAAAATCAAATCAAGGATTGATTAGAAGATCATAATATCTTTGAAGGATGGTTTAACAACTGTTTATGCACTTGTTTCACTACCTGGAAGCAAGATTTTTGTTTGGTTTGCTTTCTACTGACTTCCCTATGAGAGTTTTTTAGTGATGGTAGAATCATGGAAGTAACGCATTTCTGTATCTAGTTGACTTGCATACAGTAAAGAAACAAAAAGTCTTGAAAGTACCTATCCTTCCCCGCATGTAAATAATCTTCAGGCAACCTCAGAAGAAGGTTGAGTTAAGAAATGAAAAGACCTTTGACATATTAAATTCAGGAAAACTGGGTTAATTAACTTGACCAGCAGCACACTTTTCATTCCTC
This sequence comes from Aegotheles bennettii, assembly GCA_013398125.1. Lineage (NCBI taxonomy): Eukaryota > Metazoa > Chordata > Aves > Caprimulgiformes > Aegothelidae > Aegotheles > Aegotheles bennettii. Next base: position 147,053 of record VZRW01005510.1, read on the forward strand.
CTCCAAGATATGTCACTGGAAGATACAACATGGAATTGTTCTGCTTCAAGTAATTTTTGTTGCATAGTTCTATATTAAGTAATTTCTTAAGAAATGTTCACAATGAGCAGAAGGTCAAATTTGGTGAAAGCTGTGGCAGCAGAGATAAGAGAAGCTCTCAGAATTCAGGTAAAGAAGCTATTCTGGACAATGATGTACATTTAAAAGTAGTATCTTGCTTCAAAAATAAGTATTTTGTGGGTTTTAATAATAAGCATTTTTAATATGATGTATCATCCCTGTCTCCCACTTCTGTATCATCTGTGAATTTACTGAGGGTGTTATCTATCTCACTGTCCAGGTCATTAATGAAGATCTTGAATAGGACTGGACCCACTATTAACGAGTGGGGTACACCATTAGCAGACTGTGTGCTGCTGACCACAACACTGGGCCCAGCCACTCGGTCAGTTTCCAATCCACCTCACTGCCTGCTTACCTAACCCGTATTTCATCTATGAGGATAACATGGGAGTCAGAGTCAAAAGCCTTACTAAAATAGAGGTAAATTACATCCACTGCTCATCTCTCTCCCACCAAGCCAGCCACCTCATTGGAGAAGGTTGTTTGACTCATCTGACTTCTGCAAATCTAATTTTAAGAACTCTACCAAATGTTTTAAGAATAACCACAAACACTGTGATTTGTAAAATCTTGTCACTGGCTGTAAAACAGGTTTTGCATTAGGGAATTTTACTTAATTTATTAGCCAGCTAACAAACTTTTAATTACTACTCTGCTACCAAAAAACAGAAAAAGGCAAAGGAATAAACACTTAGAGAACTACACTTGAACTCCTTTCCAAACACCACCCCTCCCCTTTCCCATCTCCAATCCCCTTGAAGCCCACGTTATGCCTCATCGTGGCCATTGCAGGAGACCAGGATTAGATTGTTTCTCTTCTTCGGTGGCTCCTTGTTTCTTCCTCCACTGCTCCGGCACAGGCTACTTCACTGGCCACAGTCCTGTCAGAGATCTAACTGCCCCCGAGGCCTCTGCTTGGTCCCCGTTCAGGCAGTTCTTTCACTCCAGCCCTGCTTGCAGCTCCTCTCTGCTGGCATCATATGGGTTCTGCCCAGAAACGAACTCCAGCATGCTTTAGAAAGAAAGCCATTCTAGGCATAGGAAGGTGGGAAATTCTACTGTATTTCCCTTCCTTAGTGTATTGCACAACATCCTGCCAAAAAGATGTCTGACAGGTTGCCAGTATAATGTAAACTGTACACACCAATATTTTGAAATGCTCATGGTATGGACATTTCTTCCTGCTCATTCTGATTACACTTTTGCCTGTGATACATTGGAAATTACTCGCTGTTAAATGTGACAGACTTTTCAATTGCTCAGGATTTCTTTTATTCCCAGGCACATCTCAGCTAGTTATGGCCAGTCCTGAAAGCTGATTTGAAATCTTATCTTCTAATTATAATGCAAAATTTCCATTGAGATACTTGCATAAGAAAAGACAAGATGGCAATCCCATAGGTGGCAGAAGACATGGCAGAAGCTCACACAGGTAACTGGTAGGGGTCAGAGCAGAATGAATGAAAGAGAGAGGCAAACTAAGCAGCAGAAAAGCAGCATGCTTGAGCAAAAGTACAGACAGAGCATGACAAAGATGTGGAACATGTTGCAGGTAGCAAATGTCACATATACCGTACCTTTAGTTCAAATTCAGACAGCCAAAATTGGGCTGAAGAACTTGAGTGCTATTGTTACATATATGGCCTTGTAGGCCAGACAATAAGAAACTCAGATATGATTAGATATGCAGATAGAATTCAGATTTCTGCATATAGTCCTAATTTGTTCTTAGGTTTCTGTTCATAGTTCTTGGAGAAAATATGAGGAATATTGTCCTCAGACTCCTGATACTAGCATCTCCATTTGTTATATGCCTACTTTGTTTATATTCAAAATGTAATTCTGTATTTATTTCATTCCATTTCAGTTCAGATGTTTTATCAACCTGTTTGAACTCTGCATGCAGTGCTCCATGTACATGAAATGTTACCCATTCTCAACACGTCCTCATTCTCAAGTCATTTTTCAATAAAAAGATAAATCTATTGCAAAAATTTATCCAATATATGCCATAAATACAAAAAATAATTTTTGAAAATTATTTGTCTGCAATGATAGATTGCTTCTATTTTAGAAAGACTGCAGAAGGAACAGCTCTGAATATATTATTAAACATTGTTCCCAAAGACACCTAGTTCAATACACAGAATGCAAAATGCAACTGAAGTACATGCTCTGCTATGCAGAACAACATCCATGTGTAGAGAGAGCATATGAGAGTGAACTCTGGCGACCAATAATAACTGAGCAGGTGGAGCCAGATTTGCATACTATCCCCATATGAACAGAAATCACATCCTGCTGCCAAAAAGAAAATACCTTTGGCTAGTGGAAAGAGATAAGATTTCCCTTCCTGTTCCAGACGTGATTCAAAAGACTTCAATTTATTCTAGGATCACTTTACTGTGATTTTTAAATCTTGTTTTAATTTCTGCCTATTTACCTATTTGTAGAATCTTTGATGTGTTTTCCTTTCAGACAAACTGAGTAGAGTAGCTTAATTCCACACATATGCAAAACTGGTGATCCTAAATCATAGAATCATGAAGGTTGGAAGAGATGTTCAAGATCATCTAGTCCAACTACCTACCTACATCCCCACTAAACCATATCACTCAGCACCACATCCAGACGCATTCTGAACACTTCCAGGGACGGTGACTCTACCACCTCCCTGGGCAACTCCCTGGACAATTAAATATTTGATTTTTTAAAAAGTCTTAAAACTTCCTTCTTCTGTGCAACAGATGTGGTTTATCTACTTATTGGCTGGCTAATAATCCTTGATACTCTTTTTTATTCCATGTTTCTTATACAACTTATCTCATGATTCCCCAATGAGAAATATCTAGCTACAATTACTTGGAAAAAAACCAAGGACCCAGAAATCGCCATTCTGAGGAATGTGTCCTTTACAGATTTAAAATTATTTCTTTCCTTCTGTCTCTCTGAATTCCACAATATTTTGTGTATCAGCAGCCTAACTTCAGCAGGACAGGTGTAAAACACATTCTCTTAACACTTTACTGACCTAAGTAAAGGCAGTTTTGTGGGAAGAAAGGCTGTGGGTTTAGACTTTCTCCAGCCATCTCCAACCATCTCCTGCATTCAGGGACAGAGTTCTAACCACTAGGCTCTATGTCTAGAAACATAATACCATCACAACTGTTTGGGCTGCAGTGTAATATGATTTAGGCATTCATGGAGGATGCCTAACTTACTGAGGATCCCGGAGGACTTGGGAAGGATTTGGGCACGTCTCTGCCTAGGTACTATCTCTTGCTTAGCTCCCCAGTTAGGATTCTACAGCTTATGCACCCAGGGAACTTTGTGCTCATAAGGCTTAGCTTGTTAAACTGTTTTCTAAACCATCTTACCCATCCATTTTAGGTGAAAGCCAGGTAGACTCTGGAAAGTCTGAGTATAATCCATTGAAATTCAAGTTTAAAAACCTGTATTGTATTGTATGCCTTAAATTATTCTTTCAAACTTGTGTTCCATTCAGGTTATTTAAATATTTGAAATAACATAAGTAATTTGGCTTCATTTGTATAATAAAAACTCCCAGGTGTGTTATATTTTTCAATACAGAAATCGTGACCCAGCCACTGCCTTTTTTACTTAGGATTACCACTGGCTTCATGAGGCTTTATGAAAACAATCAGAAATAAAATATAGCCTGAGGAATATGTGTGGATATAAAAAAAAAAGAAAAAAAAAGAGGACAGAAGCAGAAACAAATGTCTTGTTAATGTATCTGTTGTGGATATAAAAAATAAAAAAAATAAGACAGAGGCAGAAACAACCATCTTGTTAATATATCTGTTGCTACGCAAAAAAACAAGTTTTCTCCTAGTAACAGGCTTCTGCACAGTTACTATGGTTCAAGTGTTCCACAGTATGTTAGCCTTGTGCAATTTGTTCAGTCACCTGTCAACCCCACAGCAAAGCCTGACTTTTTTATATCGATTTACATTCTTATTTATATTTATATTAGTAATCTGTTTTTATTCCATTCCACAATACTCCATATATATAAAAAATGTACACATTTATATGTATGTAAATGTACCAAAATTTACATAGTATTTCTCTTTCTTCTATGTTAACCACTGTTTCCAAAAGGGAAAGTCTGGCATTTTTTGAATAACAGCTTGGACAATTCACTTTTTCTTCATCTTTTAAATTATAACCATGGAGCTCTGAGCAACCTGAGCTAGCTGAAGATGTCCCTGCTCATTGCTGGGGGGTTGGACGAGATGACTTTTAAAGGCCCCTTCCAACCCAAAACATCCTATGACTTTATCATTGATAAAGCAAAAAGGATCAAGCTGCTTTACACAGTAACGTGTTTTAGGCCATTAACACTGGATCTCACTTTTCATAAATTAACAGTGCTAACCAGAACAGGAATGGTTCTCAAGGCAGGGCTCAAAAAAAATCAAAGTCTTCTTCACTTTAGCAAACCACAGACAACAAAATAAAAGATTAAATGAGACTGAGCAGCTGCTCTCAGTACAAAAGCATCTTTTCCTTCCAACTAATTTCAAAAACAGATTTTCTGTAGGCAGAATTTTTTTTTCACAGAAATAACAATTTAGTTACTAAAAGAGCTACGGAAAAAAACAAATGAGGTTTTTAGTGATTACAATTATAGACCCTCTGTTAACAGTTGCTCTACCTGTTCCTACCTTAATTCAGGTTTACCTGCTTACTAAGAAGCACACTGACACACACAAGCTAAGATACTACTTTCCTTTTCTCTTTTTGGGTATAGAACAATCTAAAAACTATTTTACTAAATCTAAATATTGTCTCTCAGAATGCTGATTGCATTGATTACTTTTATTTTAACTTTTCCCACATAAATCTTTAAGGAAGTCCCTTCTCCATGACACCACAAATTCTTAGGATATTTGAGATATAGCTAATTGATTTCTACTATCTCCAAAGATTTCTGTTCCAGAACAAAAATTCAAAAGAAGCCCATGGAAAAGCCAGCTCTTTTGTCCTGAGAAAATTCCAGACTAGGAGTCTACCATGCAGCTTATCTATTTCTATATTTTTACTTTTATTCCCCCTCCCCAGGCATGATAGAGGACAGAAGAGGTATCACAATTGTTTTTAAGCCACCTATAAAGATACGGAAGTTACATTATATTCCATGTCATCCAGTACAATCACCTCAAAGCTGCTCTAGCTTCTGTTTTGGCTTTAATGACCTCTAATGTAGCCTGCCAAAAGAAAATTAAAAAAAGAAAACCTATTCCCCTGATGAAAGACAGGAGCGGGACTGATAGAAAACTATTCCCCAAAGAGGGGTATCTGCTATACAGCTAATCCTAGCAGCCCCTTTTCTTTTATATATCTCAAAGGAAAACAAATAAATTAAAATTTCAGCTGTACAAAAGTAACATTCACAAGCCTGTCCTTTTTAGGGCAGTTTCCATCACTGCAGCCTGAGGGGACACACCTGATCTTTGATTAAATAGGAATTTCAGTAAGTCAAGACTGATGACTTGAGCTTCAAAGTATTATGTTTTACAAATAATAGACTATAACTTTTCACAGGAAGTTAAGTTACTTGCAAGTAGTCGAGTTCCACATCCGAACAACACCACCCCCCAACCATAAAGGATACCAGACTTAGGCATAACTTTTCCAAAATAATAGGTTTTTCTCATTAAATTCTTTTTCATTGAAACCTGATTTTTTAGAAGTATTGACGAAATGCAAACAGCAGTCTCATCATGTAGGAACTTCCAAACTGAAAATATTTTCTTCCTTTCTGTTAAGAGTGTCTCTTAGCAAAATTATCTGAACAAAAATCCAAACCCCATACAGCAATTCAGAAGTAAAATCTGTGGATCACAAATCAACATAACAACCGAAAAGATCTAACTGCATCTATCATGCTTGCAATTTAATACACTAACAAATGTTCAGTGCATGCCTCATATGGTCTTGTGTAGCTACAGAGAAAATGACGGGAACAAATCCTCCTGCTCAGCTGATTTCCTTCGCAGTAGGGCATCATGTTAAGGCATACTCATGAAAACAAATTCTCCCATTAATATAAATGGAAAAACCTCTCACTACCTTTTAAGTGGACTTGCAAGAGCACAGCTCTGTAAGCTGGGCCGGCCCAGTGCATCAGCTACAGGACTTCTTCCATAACCTTGTTTCAATAGCTACCTGCAGCTCATTTGAAGCAGGAGTTCCCACTTACAACAGATGAAAGATACTGTTGATCAGCTGTCTGCTGTCTTTGTTCTATTTCAGTGCTTTAAACTCTGAGTTGCTACTGTCTATAAACCCATGCCTGTCACATTACCAAAATTATTCTTTCACAAGAAGCACGAACTGTCTACCATCTGGATGAGCTTAACTTGTGATATAAGTAAAGGCTTGAATTCATTTTCGACGTGCCTGATCCCACATCATAAAAACACAAACACAAAGCTCAATACCTCTTACGTCTGTGACAACACAGTCTACAGAGCCAAAGCTGAATAGGGAGCCTTGTAAGTGCCCTCTGGGCACACAAAATAAACTGAAGAGAGATCACATATCTCCAAAAAGGCATTTTAAAGGACATCTGGAGATAACTCGGTGCCGAAAAATTTATCCCAATACACATATATAGTTGCTAAAATATATATATTTATATTAATATAAATTTATGGTATGCCATTACTACTTACTTTTTTCCCACAGAGTTACATGCCAGACCAGTCAGAGAAGTTGGAAATTCATTCACCCTTGTGTAAGTAAAGTGTTTCAGCTGCTGTGTGGATACAAATTCTTTAATTCACAGCACTTCTGGGTTCCACGTTGCAGAAACAGGCTCCAGAATCTGAATATGCAAGTTAACTCCTAGTCAAAACTGACTTTTTTGTTATAATCTCAGGATTAGGATTTATGAATGCATGCTAATGTGCATAAAGAACATTGCACTGTTCCAAAAATCCCAGACATCTTAACCTCAGTAACACATTGGTTAAGAAAGGATAAAGAAATGTGCCAGTTGTGACACCAAATGTGGCTGTTTATAAAAAGCATCATATAGTTGTATACATGTAAGATCACCAATGCCTACAGAAATATATGATTGTATTGGAAAATGTACTTCTTGGTTGTTGAATTACTTCACACAAATAGTAAAATTTTATTTATATATATATATATGTAAATATATATATAACACTTTAAAATCATCAAAGTACCACAACCATTTTGATAATAATTTCATTCATGAATAAAGCATTTTTTCCTTAAACTAACAGAACATAGGCAATGTCAGTTCACAGAAAAGATTTTCAGTAGAATTAAAAAAAAAAAGACTGTCATGGCACATATTACAGATTGCTTGACAGGCATAGTCTGTTTGACTAATGCATTCAGAAGATAAAAGAATTAGCAATGATGACTGAAAACTAAAGACCAACATTTTCCCATCTGTTTGTGCACCATGGGGACTTAAATTCCACCCATCAGCTGGAAGGCATGTAAAAGGCAAATAAAATCCCACTCAGTTCCAGTACTGAACACTTCTGATAACACTGCAGAAGTATAGTATGTTTTCAATAACATCTTTCAAAGTAAAATACAACTAAGGATGCAGTTAGGAGTTGAAAAGTTAAAATCTACTAACCCAGAAGCTATCAAACAAAAAATAATGTACATTTCTCAAGCTACCACTATTTCCATGCCCTAGCATTACAACATTCATGAGGATTTAGGAACATTTTATTAATTCTAAATGCATACAGATATTTACTTGGATCTTAATTAGTTGGCAAGTCAGCTTTCATGGTTGTTCTTCATATTCTGACTCCTAGTATACATTGTCAAGGTTTCTTGGAATTTAATGGTCTTAATTTCTAAGCTAATCAAAGTATGGTTTCTCTGACGTAGCTTTACCTCAAGGGATTATTTTTATTTCCTCTCTTCTCCCACCTAAATCTTTGAAAACATGCAGAATCATCAAGTTAGTTTGATTAGAAATTGAAAGGATTAGAATTATTTTTGTTATATTCATTTTTGTTCCTTTACTTCTATACTTCATTCCATGTTTTTCCAACTTCAACCAACAGTCTTAAAATCAAAATCTGTAGCTCGAATGCATGACCACATTTTGCCATACAATTTGAATACTAATTGTCTCAGCCACCTTGCACTTTAAAAAAAAAAAAAACAAGTATATTAAAGAGCACCTAACAAATAATTATATACCCATGACTGTCATCTCCAAAGCCAAGCATAACAAAAATATAACAATATCTTTGTTTGTTTATGGAGGTACATCTTGGGTCAAAATACCTGTTGCACAGTTTTAGTGAGGGCTTCTAAGAAAAGAGGCAAAAAGATGAAGCACTAGAGTATCAGGAGGGTGCTAAAAGCATGAAGAAGGTCCTTCTTTTTGCTTAGTATGCAAAAAAAATGTTTATTTATATGAATTGGATGGCCTGGTTTAAATGTCACAAAAATAATCTGAGACATATTTAACTCTTTTAATTAAATCATTTTTGCTGAAAGTCAGAAAAAAAAGAGAATGAATCTCAGAATATATATTCTCACTGCAATTTAGTATTTATACTGGAAGTTGAGGTAGACTAAAAAATTGACAATGAAAAATTATAGCAAAGTCTATTATTTGTGTGACATTATATCACAAAGAAAAGTTCTCCTTGCTAAGAACAGAATTCAGTTCTATTTTTAAGACACTGCATCAAAAATGCAAATGATCAGAAAGAGGTCAACAAAAAGGGTTGTTGCAGTACAATGGATGAGTATTTGACTTGATATTGCCAGCTCTCAAATTATTTGGCAAGAAAAGGGAATTAGAAGGGAACCTTCAAAGAGCATTGATGACTAAAGACTAAAATTTCCCCATCTGCTTGTGCACATGGGACTTGCACACTCCTCAGCAGCAGCAGAGCTTATGGAAAAAATGAAATTATTCAAGCCCTGAATGCCTCTGATAACAGTATAGGAGCACACGTTCTTTTCATTTTTATTTCAATTGTAATTAATAAAAATTATGACAGGCACACAGAAAAATCATCAGTCCCTGTCCCATAATGCTGCAACAAAAGGTCACTTTATGAAATTATTGCCTTTGATTTTTAGAAAAAATAGAAGGAAATTATACAGCAAGGAGTGAGCCTTTGGAATTTCCTGTCAAAACGTCTTTAAATCCAACACTACAGTTAGAATTAAAAGTTACTTTATAACCATTAATAAAGCTCGTAATTACATAAAGTATTTTAAGAAATAAAGAGTTCACTCCCTGGGATTAGTAAGAACTGTAATTTGTGTACAACATTGGACAGTTAGTAAGGCACAATTTTATTGTGGGCAAAACAGGGATAGGAAGCATCTTCTGACTATCAGCTATAGTACTTCTAATCATGAGGCACAAAGAGGAAAATAGGACAGTAAATATTATCTTTTACTAATAGCACTACTTCAGGATGACATTAGATATCATTTTACTACTGCAGAGAAAAAGTCAGTGTCTACATTAATGTATATACAAGAACAGTAAAAGTAAAGAAAATAAAAATAAAGAAATCTCTACTACCTATATATGGTATAAAAAGCAAGAGATTAAACAGTACATAATAAATATTAGCTGTGCACAGCGTATAGTTTCTGCAAAGATAAATGCATTCATTTCATGCAAGGAACTAAGAGTACAAAACTGCTAATTTTACTCGGCTAATTTGCATTTTTGTTATGAGACAGATTTATTGTTTTGATCGATAACATCAACATATTCCCAGTGTATAGGGAAGGGACTGTATAACATCTTAATCTGCATTCAGGGTGACACTGTCCTGCTGGTTAGTAATTAAATCTATACACTCTACAAACAAGTTATTGTGTGAAATACCACATGTATTTAGGAAGTTTAGTATGCCAGTCATCTTAACGCAGAAGAACTGGCTTCTCAGAACACCAGTGTGTAATTAGAGAATTTGCCAGACAAGCAGATTATCCTGTTGTTTTCCTGTGCTTGGGTGATTGATGAAGTGCAGCAGATAGCAAAAACTCACAATTTTCTCATTGATTATATGAAAAGAAAAACATATATTTTTAACTCCTAGAAATACAAGAATAACCACAGCTGGCATTTATATATTAATCAGACATAAGATTCCAGGTTTATTTACATAAAACACTCTCAATCAATTAATGCATATAGGAAATGTGTCAGAAATTTACACAAATTTGAAACAAAACACGTATTTATCTGTGTGTTTTATCAGACAGATTTTTTTTACTGGTGTCCATATAGACTATTCTTAGCAGTAAATGATCAGGTGGTATGCATCTATCATCTTCTTATAACCATGCCCAGCCTCATTTATCCATAATCATTCCCTTATTATTCTCTGGTCTTCATCCCAAAAAATACATTTTCCCAACTTCCAATATTCTCATAATTTTAATAAACATCCTTCTTCACAAGAAATGCAATATCAGGAGTCTTGCAGTATTTTTTATTCAACAAATACTTCTCATATTTTAACATTTTTTAAAACATTATTTACTGTGTTTTAAAAGTTTGCAATATATCATAGTTTATAATGAGTCATTTGAAATGGAGGCAAGTCTGATTTGATAAATTTTGATTTTTACATAGCTGAATATGTAGTTGTTATTCAGAAATTGTATAAAAAGCCACTTTCCTGTGCTTTCATATTCTAGCTTTTATGTTTGTTTTATATGCATATGTTTTCCCACATCCTTTTAGTCTTTTGTTTTTGCAGACAGCAACCACATCTTGCTCAAGCCTATTATCAAAACCAAACCAAAATAAACTACATTCAACTTTCCCTCATTTCCATCCCTGGAAAGGTGATGGAACAACTTGTTCTTGGCACTATCTCTAGGCATATCAAGGATGAGGGGGTCATTAAGAGCAGTCAACATGGCTTTACCAAGGGTAAGTCATGTTTGACCAACCTTATAGCCTTCTATGAGGAAATAACTAGGTGGATAGATGATGGTAGAGCGGTAGATGTGGTTTATCTCGATTTCAGTAAGGCATTTGACACTGTCTCCCACAGCATCCTCGTAGATAAGCTGATAAAGTATGGGTTTGGTGATCAGGTAGTGAGGTGGATCAAGAACTGGTTAAAGGGAAGAAGTCAGAGAGTTGTGGTCAATNAACATTTTTTAAAACATTATTTACTGTGTTTTAAAAGTTTGCAATATATCATAGTTTATAATGAGTCATTTGAAATGGAGGCAAGTCTGATTTGATAAATTTTGATTTTTACATAGCTGAATATGTAGTTGTTATTCAGAAATTGTATAAAAAGCCATTTTCCTGTGCTTTCATATTCTAGCTTTTATGTTTGTTTTATATGCATATGTTTTCCCACATCCTTTTAGTCTTTTGTTTTTGCAGACAGCAACCACATCTTGCTCAAGCTTATTATCAAAACCAAACCAAAATAAACTACATTCAACTTTCAACTATTTTTCACTTCATGTCTTTAATTGCTACACTTCATTATGCATCCCAGTATCATTATCTTACGTTGTTCTGCACTGAATTGAATTACCTACTTTTGCACACACAGTCTACACCAATTGTACTAGATTTGGGAAGTCAATGTTTTTATTCACCTTTCCTATTCTAATTGAAAATTCTTCAAAAACATATGCAAACATCAGCTTTACACTAACCCTCATGTCACTTCATTTATTACGTCCACTAACCCTGCACTGTTATAACTTACCTAAACCACCTGCTTTCAATATGTAAGCCAGTTTTTCCTGCAGCAGTTTTCTTTTCAACGACTTTACACATCAATCTTTATGGTGGCATATCAAGACAAGTTGCCCTTGAATTTTTGATAAATCGTATTAGTGCTGCATTTTCCCCTACTAGCTCACTCAGAAATTCAAGAATTCATGAAGATTCATTTGACAGTACTTTTTTCATAGGTTCATGCTCTCAAGCCCTTCTAAATTATGCATTACAAAATACGCCATAGTGATATTTCATTCCAATGTTTCCCAAATGAAAACACACAACAAGCAATATAAGATCAGGGAGGAGGGTGTTGGTTTCTGTTGTTTGGGGGTTTTTTTTGAGCATTGCAGGACAGCTCTATCAAAATAAATAACATAGTATCCACTTACGTGAAATATATGAAATATATCCCTCTCTCCTTTTCTTTTTTTTTTTTTAAGACAGCAGCTGACAAGATTCCTCGGAAGTTTGGGAAACACACCTAGCATCCTCATCACAGCCCTGTTTTACTAGAAATGTGAAGATGCTGCAAAGTTCAGTCATTTTCTGTAAGATACTAATTTTCTTATCCTCAAGAAAAGATGGCAAGAGATCCCAAAAGACAGAATGTAGGTTCTTGGTTTATAATGGTTGTTGTGAATAACTTGATTAATTACGGAAAGAAGGTAGGAGAAAGAAGGAACTGAAGGAGTCTCATCTGTGTTGAACATTTCACAGTTTTAAGGAATGCCTACATTTAGTCAAATTTAAACTTTCCAGTGGGTTCAGACAAATCTGGGTAGGTAAATGTCCCCATAAGAGGAAACACAGCATACACGCAAGTCCTGTTCCATTAGATCTAACACCATTGGCACATTGAAAATCATTGCAAACAAGCTGTTCAACCCAATAAGCTGTCAAAAACAACTCTTTCCTTGTACACTTCCCTTTCTTAGACTTCAAGAGAGACAGAAGTACACATTTTCTAGTATATTCACAGCTGGCTGAACTTCATGCTAGGTTGACAGCAGTGTCCTAATTAGTACAGACATACTTACACAAAACTAACCTAGGTCTTTCACATCCCAGATTCTAATCGCTAGACCAGAGACCTCCAAACTGTTCTTATCATACACCACATCAGTAAAAAATTTTTGAGCACTCACCCCAATATCACAGAATCACTGAATGTTAGGAGCTGGAAGGGACCTCGAAAGATCATCTAGTCCAACCCCCCTGCCAGAGCAGAACAACCTAGAGCAGGTCACACAGGAATGCATCCAGTCAGGTTTTGAATGTCTCCAGAGAAGGAGACTCCACAACCTCTCTGGGCAGCCTGTTCCAGTGCTCTGTCACTCTCACAGTGAAAAAGTTCTTCCTGATATTTACATGGAACCTCCTATGCTCCAGTTTGCATCCATTGCCCCTTGTCCTATCATTAGTCATTACTGACAAAAGCTTTGCTCCATCGTCCTGACACTCACCCTTTACATATTTGTAAACATGGATGAGGTCACCCCTCAGCCTCCTTTTCTCCAAACTAAAGAGACCCAGCTCCCTCAGCCTCTCCTCATAAGGGAGATGTTCCATTCCCTTAATCATCTTAGTGGCTCTGTGCTGGACTCTTTCAAGCAGTTCCCTGTCCTTCTTGAACTGAGGGGCCCAGAACTGGACACA
>VZRW01005510.1:167856-218615 GCA_013398125.1 Aegotheles bennettii
TCCTGCTGGTCACACCATTTCTGATACAGGCCAGGATGCCCTTGGCCTTCTTGGCCACCTGGGCACACTGCTGGCTCATGTTCAGCCGGCTGTCAACCAACACCCCCAGGTCCTTTTCCACCAGGCTGCTTTCCAGCCACTCTTCCCCAAGCCTGGAGCGCTGCATGGGGTTGTTGTGGCCCAAGTGCATGACCCGGCACTTACCCTTGTTAAACCTCATGCAATTGGCCTCAGCCCATCGCTCCAGCCTGGACAAATCCCACTGCAGAGCCTCCCTACCCTCAGGCAGATGGACACTCCCACTCAATTTCGTGTCATCCGCAAATTTACTGAGGGTGCATTCGATCCCCTCACCCAGGTCATCGATAAAGACATTAAACAAGACTGGCCCCAAGACCGAGCCCTGAGGGACACCGCTTGTGACCAGTCTCCATCTGGATTTAACTCCATTCACCACCACTCTCCTCACCACAATCTCTTCCCTAGTAAGCTTCACACTCCACATACTCTGTTACTTGTTTTTGTTGTGGTGGCCTAGAAGGCCCAGCACCTGGGAACACTATCTTGGCACCAAAATCCTTTTTGGTATCCCTGGCAACAATTTGAGAGCCCAAGAAAATAACGAAAAAGGAAGACAGAAGTTTCTAGGTAACATAGACATCCTAAAGAACACAAGGACTTGATGAAGTATGTCACAGACTTACACTTTGAGCAACAAGCCAGGCTACAAAAAGACAGAACAGAGATAAGAGAAAGCTATAGGGCTTACAAAAAAAAGATAAAATTCAAGTCCCAAGTTGGAACCCCCAGCACAGGGCTTGAGTATACCTTTCCTTATATAAGCATGAACATTTTGGTTAAAATGTTCAGCTTTCAGTGAGAAGTTGATCCTGAAGTTACCTGATAGGCTCTAAAATTGCATCCAATCAACTTAACTAAAAAACACAGCATGAATGAGATATTGTTTTAATATCAGTCTATCAAAGTTGACACTCATGAATTCAAACAAACTAATTGAGTCCAACACTTCTAAAACTAACTCCAAAATCACAGTAACATTTAGACATGATTTTTTAATGTTATGCAAAACCAAATCCTATACTAATTTTTTTTTCCAAAATCTCTTTATATGAAATAGTGAGATGTCTATACTGTGATGCTATAATTTCTGTAAAAATTGTTCTCTGAACTGAGGAAATATTAAATAATAATACATCAAGGTTTTCTCCCTGAAAGATAAAATGTATTTCAATCTTACTGAAAGTATCTGGTATAGAATATTTCAAGGTGGAAGTGTCCCATAAGGATCATCCAGTCCAACTCCCTGCTTCTTGCAGGACTACCCAAAACTAAATCATATGAGCATTGTCCAGATGTTCCTTGAACTCTGACACGTTTGGTGTTGTGACCACTTCCCTGGGGAGCCTATTCTAGTAATTTACCACACTCCTTGTGAAGAGCCTTTTCCTAATGTCCAATCTGAACTTTCCCTGACACAGCTTCATTCTATTTCCTTGTGTCCTATCGCTGGTCACCAGAGAGAGATCAGTACCTCCCCCTCTGCTGCTCCTCTTGGAGAAGTTGTAGACAGTGATGAGGTCACCCTTCAGCCTTCTCTTCTCCAAGCTGAACTAAGGAAGTGACCTCAGCTGTTCCTCCTAAGTCTTGCCCTTGGTGCCCATCCTCTGGACACACTCTACTAGTTTGATCTTCTTATACTGAGGCACCCCAAACTGCACACAGTACTTGAGGTGGGGTCACACTAGTGCAGTGTAGAGTGGGACAATCACCTCCCTCTGTTAGATTTTACCTTGCTTCCAAATTCAACTGCAACTGTACTTCTCTTAGGGTATTCAGTCTGTAAGAGGGTAGGTTCTATACAATTGAGCATGTGGTGTGAATTTTTGCTTGATTTGTCCATGTAGACAAGAATCTCTCAGAAGCAAGATGACTATTGGTATATTGTTTTGAAAAAGGACACCTGATTTAAAGTTGATTAGTTAAATATACTAGTCCCTTGAACATAGTGCAGCTTCCACTGCTGTGTCCTACCTGGACATAGTGAGGATAATAGGCACTATGAGACTGACAAGTAGCAAGAGGAAAACAGGAAAACAGATTTCTGCAGGAACATCTGCCAGAAGCTGTCTTGTGTCTGGTACTTAGGCATGAATGAATACAATAGTTAGGCTGTGAAATTAATCATTTATGAACTATATCACATAAAAAAAAATAGAGAAGTTTATAGCTACAGGCTGGGAAGCTGAAGCTGGAACGTTGAGAGCCACCATTAAGGTGCTTTTCTTGCCCATGTCTCTAATACAGGATCCTGAAGCCAGAAAACCAGAAAGTACATGGAGAAGACAGCTCACCCATGGATTTCTTGAGAAGCTGCTGTTAAATAAAGGAATGGATGAACTCTACAGATAGAATACGAGTTCACAAAAGACTTAGTGAGACAGCGGCAGATATTTATATTTATTGTTAACATTTTGGAAATATAAAGATGATGTTTGATTATCTATTATAATGTCAGGTTCAGGAATGAGTTCAGAAGTGTCTATTACATTACATGACTGAGTCTTATCCCCTTCTCCTTGTTTACAAAGAGTGCAGATGTAGTCTTTCAATTGAGACTCCAATTCACTGTCTGGAGATCTGTCACATTCTATGTGGTTTCCCATATTTATCCCATTTTATTTTTAATATACCGTAAGTGTTATGTCATACGATTTATTCTCATTGTATAAAGAATTTTACAAAAGCAGAAAGAAATTTGCAGAGGATTAGGAAATTTGGATGACATCACATCCATTGAGTAATATTTTTAAATGCCCACGTACACTGGATAGCATTATACTGTTCAAGTACCATGTCTACACTGATCATTTGCTGTTGGTGACTGTAAATGTAATGAATAATTCAAGCATTACCCCCTTTTGCAGACAGCAGAATATAGATTTTCCCAAATTCATAAAAAGATGAGAGAAAAAATATTCAGCCTCAAACTTTTTAAACAGTTGTACTTCTAGCCTTCTATGCCAGAATTGCATTTTGTGCCCCATTTCTAGTTTCCAAAAAAGCACATGAAGAAACATACTCCAGTGGTTGGCAGACAGTTACATTTGCTTTTCCTAGTAAGGTTAGTAAAAAGCATATATTAAGAGTGTATTTCTACTCCTCAATTTTCCTTTATCTATGTGTAAAAATTCCTGATGATGTAGTACTGCTCTCTGCCATTCTAGTTAATTAACTGTCATGTTTATTACAGTAATGCCTTCAGGAGAATGAAAGAATAAATCTCCACTGTGCAAAGTGCTGTACAAACACTAGAATACTATCTCCACCTTCCTAGTTTCATTTAACAAGATCTGCGTTACAGATGGCGAAAACATTACATTCATGTTGCCCACTAAAAGGTGCCTCCTGGTAGTAAAATAAAGTGAATTACACTATAAAAATGCATTTTCACTCACTTTCTCTTTCTCTGCTGCTCTCAACCTTAGGTCAGTCAACACCAAGAGATTCCATGACTACTTGGGAGTGGGGAGGAGGGAAAAGGACCAATTCCGAAACAAAAACCAAAGACACATTAAAAAAGAAAACTCATAACTATCAATCTGTTATGTATGACTTCAACTGTACAGCTCAATGATGAATTATCTGTGACATGCTCTGAATTTAAAGTATAACAGCAAGTCATAAAGAAACCTGTAGTTGATAACACAACCACAGTTCTCTTGAGAAAAGGAACTAAACATAGGAGCTTAATATGACAGTGAACGTTTTAATAAGTACCTAAACATCATGTTTCAAAAATGTAGAGAAAACAGTGGGTCAGGATCCAACTAAATATATCATGGAATTAGAGACATGAATCAGGATTTGACCAGTTACATTTTTTTCCATTTAATTTTCAAATGCTTTGGGGTGGAGGAACAGAGGGGAGGAGATGGGGCAGCTGAACAGTTTGACCTCTTTTGCCTTTTTAATGATCCAGTGCTGATTCTTAGAGCAGAGAATTCATAATAGATAATGCTGTCTGACTGAAGAAAAATGAAGAGAAAAATAGAAAGCAAGTTTCTACAAAGTGATAATTTACTTATATACCCTACTGCCTGAGTAGCTAAAGTTAATTTACTAAACTGCACGAGTATTAATGTTACTATATCAGATGGTAGCTTAGATAGTACACAAGCAAAGTGAAGGTTAACCACTCATATATCAATTAAAAGTATTTGAAGCTAGAAAGTGTATGTTGTGGAGGAACAATTAGACTGCAAGCAATGGGTACCAGTTTAAATTTACCTCTATTCAAAGTGATACAGAGTGGACTAAATACTTCCCTACAGCTAACAAAGCATGAGTAGTATCCAAGTACCAGTGTTTGGACAGTCTGTAACTCGGGCAGCATTTTCAATAGAAGAAAGCATTTTGGATATTAAGCTACAAATCTTATCTAGTGCTTCAATGCAATATAAAAACTAGTAGAGAAAATTAATGCAATGTTGCAATGTGCCCAAGATGATACAACAGGAACACACCTCAGCCTGACAGAATTGCTGACAGTGTGTCCAGTCCTGAGCCTTCAAAAGGCAGTGAGGCAAGACAGGGCAGATACTTCTAATAAATCTGCTTGCCTTTCATACTCTCTTGGAGATTTCATATGGTCACAAATGTATACAAGCCTATGCATCTTTGTTCTTAAATGAAAGGCATTTCAGCACTCTCTTCAACCTGCTACAGGAGCCTTCTTCATACAGCATCCACAGAAACAGTCCCCTATCCCAAGGGAAAAAAAATCCAACACTGATTCGGTCAGGCAACGATTGATGAATCTGACCTTTACCACCTGATTTGCAAGTATGGCAACCAGACCTCTATGAATTACCTTTGATCTCTACATTTCCTCACATACCAGCAGCTGCCTCAGGGGCAAGTTCTTCAGTGGCTGACTATGCAGCAGACATGAGATATATTTCCTGGCTGTACTGTCCAATGTCCTGTCCCTCCATTGCTGACCGCTACAAAATGGAGAAGACATAAATATGTCCCTGGAAAGCTAAACTACCTTAAGTAAAATGCTGGGATGAAATGAAATAGCTTTAAGCATTTCATTTGGCATTTATTCCAAAAACAGTGCCTACAATTCCAAGAGGACATGATAGCAGATTATCACATTACAAACAGCTACAACCCCTCAGTAAAAGGCATTTCAGCTAACAAGCTTTACTTTTTCTCTTTGCTACCTACCATGGGACAGAAATTGTGAGTTGCCACACCTAAACTGATGAATGACAAATCACTATCTTTTCTGAGCCCAAGAAACGTGAAGACCACCAAAAGTGGAACAAAATCAGAAACTGGGCATGCTTAATTAAGTCTTCCTTAAGAGCCTTCTGTGATCTACATATGCTATTTATTTATTTATTTACTTACTTATTTAAACTATTTTCCCTTCAGGAAACATTTTTAAGTCCTCACTGAGGAAGCCCTCCACTGGTCTCTGTGACAGTTTTCCAGGAATCAGAATTTGAACAGGTCTCAATTAAAGGACCATGCTGTTACCTTTTAGCTCACATCTTTAAAACAGATAATATGGCATTGTCTATGTTGTAAAGTCAATCCAGAAGAAATATTTCTCTGAAAGTAATTCATGAAGTGCTATTTTCTCTTCCAACTAAACACTGTGACATAATAGAAGCTGACTGTAGCTCAGATTAGCATTATCCAGGTTCATGCTACACATTAGACACAGCCCATGAAACACTCTAACCTCAAGGCAAAGTAATTCCTAATATCAAATGCTCACACAAAGAGAGTTCAGAGTTATGAAAAATACTTCCCTCCAACCTCAATTTCCATCTTCACTGTGTCAAATGTTATTAAAGACAACAATAATGTATGGTTCAAAAACTATTGCTTACCTAAGAATATTTCCCTTTCTTTGCCACAATACTCTATTATTCCTGCTCAAGAAGGAAGAGCATAAAGTTATTATTTACGTAGTCCAGAAAATTCTGCCTTAAAAAGTGCTGACTGCCTAACATGTGGGCAAATTTATCAGAAGTTATTGCAAATAACTTAGACAATGCAAACACTACCTGCAAAAATCCATATGGACGTACCCCTGCCTACCGAAACTTTAATATATCAGATGACCTATTTATCCCAAGTTATCAGAAGATACTTAGAACCTTCAGAAGAAGGCAGCTTATAATAAACAGGGAATAAATCTAACAACATCCAAATGATGGGGGCTGAAAAATATTTTTTGATCTAACCATAGGTAGAAATACTTAATGAGTTATTTGATTGGGCTTCTTGCAAAAATCAGGCAAGGGAAATTTTAAAAGTGCCCTAACTAACCCTAACTGCTCCTATAAATGTCAACAAAAGCACAGCATTCAGTATTTCTGAAAAATCCTCATATTACAAGAGTTTCCCACAATGGAAGAGTTCTTACAGATGAGATTCTCTGTTCTAATTTGTTTATCACTTTAGGTGTACACACAGAATCCAAAGGATACACAGACTTCAAAAGTATATACATTGAACAGATCAAGGTAATACAAGATATAAAATATCACCTTCTGGAAATTTTACCCTTTATTTGCAAAGAGTACTAACAGTGTTTAGAATGGGGTACTCCTACCAGATATAACTGATGACTGTGGTTAGGTAAGCAATACTATTTTAAGCACTAAGAACATAAATTCAGATTTCTATATGTTGTATATACATTTACTGGACCTAATTATACTTGTAACAGAAAAGCTGAGAAAATGGACATTCCAAGCATGGCAAAAGATGTATCTCTGCTATTAAGTCAAATGGACCTGTGAAAAGTCTAGGCACTGAAACCAGCTGGAATGGAAGAGAGCTTGTTTAGTCCACTAAAGACTCTTAGCCACTACAATGTATCAGCTGGATACAAAATGATCCCTGGGACTTTGCAGCTTCAAAACCATGATGGGGAAGGAATGCCTGGAAGGAATCTAGATGGTACATGTCAAAGTCATCCCAGACAACATTCTACCTAGCAGTTTGCTAGTATCGATGATTGCAGTCCAGCACCCAGGAAGATTCCTGGACACCTCCTTCTGGTGTAGAGCACGTGTAGCCTCAGAGGCCATCAAAATCTTAAGAGATTACCTTAGAACATCTGGTAAAGACCAACGTTAAAACTAAAGTTACAGATTGGAAGAAGCAACCACAGGACAGAGTAAAAGTAATTCCAGGTTTGAAACAAAGGTTTTGGTGAAGTCCACAACATTTACAGAAGGTCAGATAGTAGCCACAGTACTTTTTTCAAATACATAGTATTACATCATAGTTAGCATAGTCACTAACTCAAAATCATACTACTTTCACTATGCTGAAGAAAATCAGAAGATTATCCCCACAACTACTGAAGACTACAGAAGGCCATTTGCTTGTGGTGCCACTCTAATTTAATACAGCATACTCATATATTCCACAAAGTATAACTCACCATGATAGCTTTGACGTAGGAGATTCTAAATGCAATGAGTCTTAGGTTATTAAAAAAAAAAACAACTAAAAACAAACAAACAAATAAATGGAAGAAAAGACCTTTGTTTCATTAAAGTTGTCATAGCAATTCAAAAGACACCAAATGTTTATGAAGAACATAACATTTATGGGGAAGAATGATGCAACTGGAGTCTATACAGGAAAACCTTCAAGAGCTACCTGTTGTGATTTCAAATAAAGGCCGAAACTTAGTAATTCAGGACTGAGATGAATGGAAGGAAGGTATCACTAATTCTGAACGGAATAAAAAAAATATTTTTCATTTATTTTCTCATTTAAGATACAGCATTATTTACCCTGTTTTTTGTAAAATGAAACATATATGCTAGATGGAAGATTATCTGTGTATTTCAGAAAGACATTTCATTATGACACCTACCTAACAATCTAGTGAAATACTCTTCTGGGAGAAAAAAGACATAGATCTGACTTTTTTCTAGAACAGGAGACATTTTGGATTCAAGTCTTCAAAAGCCCAAGAGGCTGATTAGAGTGGATCAATGGTGAAAAGCCCCACTTCCTGTCACTGACCTAGTGTAGGTATACAGATCCAGAACAGTGTTCCCAGATAATACCTCAGAGAATAGACAAATATTTCCCTACAAGATGATCTTAGCAAGATGACCTTTTCAAGCACACAATGCATTGGATGGCTTTACTTACTAGTAGCAGTATCAGGACAACATCAGGATTATCACATGCGCAGGCTACATGCATTGATGTCCAAAAATCCTCATCTTGATGATTTACATTTACTCCTCTGTCAATTAGAATTTCTGCAGCAAATGCATTATCGTAGCGTGCACACTAGAAGAAAGAAGAGCAGATTAGGGATGGTGTTTTACTCAATGTACAGCTAAATTTATTACATACAATTTTTGCTCCATTTAACATTTAAATTGCACAGATGATGCACTGTAGTTAAACTTACGTGCTTGTAAGGGACGACAGCTGATGACTGTACAGAAATAGTTTTGTGGAGACTACAAGTTCCATGTGCATGACTCTCAGAATCCCTTAGTCCCTTTGATAAAGCACTATATGAAATCTGCTGAAATCTACAGTAAAGGTTTTATTTCTGTTCAATATTGTTATTCCAAATCAGTGCACAGGCATCAGTGCATGATGATCACATCATGAGTAGTGGTGACTAAGTATACGTCCACCCACACGTACATATGTCCACATGCACACAAACTTCTGACTTCTATGAACTTCTTAGCAATAATCACAGAATCACTTGAGTTGGAAGGAACCTCAAAGGTGATCTAGTTCAACTACCCTGCCATGGGCAGGGACATTGTTTACTAGAACAGGTTGCTCAGGGCCCCATCTAACCTGGCCTTGAATGTCTTAGAATCATAGAATCATAGAATCATTGAGGTTGGAAGAGACCTTCAAGATCATCCAGTCCAACTGCCTGCCTACATCATCACTAAACCATATCACCCAGCACCACATCCAGATGCCTCTTGAACACTTCCAGGGACAGTGACTCCACCACCTCCCCGGGCAACCTATTTCAATACCCAATCACCCTTACACTGAAAAAAATTATTCCTAATGTCCAATCTGAATCTCCCCTGCTGCAATTTAAAGCTGTTTCCTCTCACCCTTTCACTATGGGCACAGCAGAAGAGACCGACCCACATCTCACTACAACCTCTTTTCAGGGAGTTGTAGAGAGCGATGAGGTCCCCCTGATCATCCTCTTCTCCAGACTGAACAACCCCAGCTCCCTCTGCCATTCCCCATAAGACATTTTCCAGTCCCTTCAACAGCTTTGTTGCCCTTCTCTGGACACGCTCCAGCCCCTCGATGTCTTTTTTGAAGTGAGGGGCCCAACACTGAACACAGCACTCGAGGTGTGGCCTCACCAGTGCCGAGTGCAATGGGACAATCCCTGCCCTATTCCTGCTGGCCACACTGTTCTTGATGCAGGCCAAGATGCCATTGGCCTGGGCACACTGCTGGCTCATATCCAGCAGGCTGTCAACCAACACCCCCAAGTCCCTTTCTGCTGAGCAGCTTTCCAGCCACTCTTCCCTGAGCCTGGGGTTGTTGTGACCCAAGTGCAGGACGCAGCACTTGGCCTTATTGAACCTCATCACGTTGGTCTCTGCCCATCGATCCAG
The DNA here is from genome assembly GCA_013398125.1 of Aegotheles bennettii. NCBI lineage: Eukaryota > Metazoa > Chordata > Aves > Caprimulgiformes > Aegothelidae > Aegotheles > Aegotheles bennettii. The sequence continues at coordinate 177,549 of VZRW01005510.1, forward strand.
CCTATCCAGATCCCTCTGAAGTCTTCCTACCCTCAAGCAGATCAACACTTCCACCCAACTTAGCATCATCTGCAAACTTACTGAGGGTTACCAGGAGGGGTTGGGTAATTGCCCGTGTGAATTGATAGCACACTAACTCTTCCCAGTGCACAGGCAACTCAGGCAAGTACTCTCTTTTTTGGTACTTTTCTCCTGGAGTCTAATGAGAGTTTAGTAAATAGCTTTGAAGCTCCCACAGCTTTCCTGAAATTCAGCCATACTGGGATACTGTCTACAGACAGTATATGTATGAAGTGTCACATTTGATTTTTTTTAAAAAAATATATTACATTTTGGAAGTTAACAGAAATGGAAAAAGAAAAAGGAATTATATAATGGATCAGATGCTAAGTAAACTGTGAAATAAATATGTTTCCTATTCATTCTGGAATAAAAACATTTATCTTACAACTAGAAAGAATAAACACTGATCAGACTCCCCACTGGAGAACTGCTTACATAGAATTATAGTGGTAAAACTAGTACTTAGAATGGATCTGAGTGGGCTTTAAAATACAATAAAGATGCATGCTAGATTACTATTTTGAGTTCTTGCAGGAAAATAAATTTGGCTTATCTGTTTTCCTGTATCATGACTCTCCTCTCCTATCTGCACTGTTCCCAAACTGGGATTGAAATCAGGTTTTCCCTTATCCCCAACAGGACTGGCATTTTTCTTTAAATGAATTATGAGTACTTACAAATAAGTCTGACTAAACTGAGGCAGTAGGTTACACACAGTTCTCTATTGCAAATTACTTACCACAGGAAACTTTCCCTTTTTTTGAAGCATATGTGTGCCTGTGAAGCAGCAGGCACCAATGGAGAGATACTGAATGTGACAGTGAATTGGGGAATAATGCAGATGAAGAAATGTAAAAAGACAAAGTTCAACTGCAGATTTTAACTGCAGTTAAAATTGTACATCAGCTGAAGTAGACAAAGCAACTTCAAATCCCTAAATATAGATCTTTCTTTCTCCTATTTTAAAATGCCAATGTCACATCAGTCACACCAAAGATACAGATTGTCTCCTAGAGCTTTCAGCACAGGTTAAGATTTGGGTGCCTCAATTTTGAGAATCCCAAAGATAACATCACATATGGGCTGCATTTTAAAAGAGTGATTGAATACATTTGCAGCAGGCAAATAGTTGGAGAAAAGAGAACTTAAAATCAAAATCCTTTGTAAGCAGCATGGCCATAGAAGATGGAAAACACAGGTCAATTACACAAAGGAAATGTTACATCTTGCAAGAGCATGGTGGCAGGTGTACTGGAGTTCAGTAATATTACAGGATCCTTTTTTTTTTAATCAAGAAATCACTGTTTTGTGTACAAACTAGGAGAAGCTTAATCCAACTGTTCTAAAATGAAACACTGCCAGCAGACTTTTCACTAGATCTGTTATTCCCTTGTAATTGCGAAGTCACATTTGTTTTAGCAGCATTGTGCAACAAAGTTGGATCCAAATATTTTAAAATAATTTCACATCAAATAGAAGACATGTCTGCAATTGAAACATCACAGACCAAAGTAAAGGATCATAAGACTTAGAAATTTATGATGAGTTTTACCATTGTATTCAGCAAAGCCAAAATTTTACCTCTGCAGTATTTTCTTTCTGTCTGCCTGTCAGTCTTATATCTTGCTTCTCTTTTGGTCATTGTATACAAATTGTTTTCCTTTTATCTTCCATGTACTTAATCTAAATTGCTATGCAAATAAAGATAAACTAAATACAGATCATGTGTTAAATATACATGTGTAGAAAACTGGTGTAATAAAATATGCACAAAACCAAAAGTAAATATGTTGCATCATGGTATTTTTCATATAGGACCTGTGAATTTCTGAACCATATGATACTATCTTCAGAATCAAGCAATACTTTCTTTGTTCTTTCTTACTGCACAGATAATTTACAAATAAAACATTTCATTCTACTTTGTTAGTTACCATTCCTATGACATGATCTATCCTTTCGTAAGTAATTTGAAAATGACAATTTATTTCACACGCATAGCTGGATGCAAACATAATCACCTTGGAGGGCAGGGTAGATAAAAAATTATTGTTGAGCCTTTCTTTTTGTTAATATGCCCAATCTGCTACTTAGTATCAGACCATAATTTATCCACAGTCACTAACACTAATCTTCAATCACTCTTACCAGATGGAGCAAGGAGCCTCCTGAGGAAACAAGTGTATGAGGGTCGGCACCATCCTTCAATAGCCGCAGCACTGAAATATCAGAGAGAAGAGGAACAAGAATTAATGCAACAATTACCTAATTCTGAGCTGTTAATAGGCTGATTCTTCATCATCTTCATTAAGAGATTTAACAATATATGCAAACCTCTCAGATAACATTTGCAAAACTGTCATGTCAGCATTTCCCATCTCATATATTTTAATGGCTAAGCCTGGAAGCAAAGGACCTTGGATAATGATGTTAAATATCAACATTATCAAGGACTTCTCCAGCAAGCAGATGAGCATGTCAGTTCTGAGAGCTGGCGGAGAGACCCTGTCTCAAGGTCACAATCACCTGATTAGTTCATTTGGGAGCAAAATCACAGTCAACTGGTTTTATTTTACTTTGTAGGGTTCCAATGAGATTTGTTGGCCTTTTGAGTAAATAATTGAAACTAGTGTTCATAAATTCTAACGCTTGAAATTAATAAACATACAAAAGCTAAACAATCTGCACTCAATTTAACTTTTCCAGTGCATTGTCAGGTCACTGACACAGCATAATTGTTAAAATTATATTTGGAGTCAAACTCCACTGCCAGTTACGTGTATTAAATCCCTTTGAAATGAAAACAGGCTTATGGATGCAAGCAAAACCACAGTCCTTCATATTGGTGCCCACTCAAGTGTGTAAATTCAGCACTTTTTCCCCATGGTATTTATTGCCTTTATAACCTTTTCACTTGGAATCAAAGCACTGACTAAGTAAAGTGGCCCCTCCCAGATTCTTGTGCACCTCCAGCCTTCTCATTGGCAAGGCATGAGAAGCTGAAAAGTCTTTGACTCGGTGCTTAGAAACAACTAAAACATCAGTGTGTTATCAACATTATTTTCACAGTAAATCCAAAATGCAGTATTATTCCAGCAAATAGGAAGAAAATTAACTTTATCCCAGTTGAAACAAGGACACTGTTATACCGTTTCTTTAGCAGGTTTGCAAATGAGAATTCCATATAACAGAAGATTTCTTAAGGCTCTGAAAGTTCAATCCCTCCAGGATTTCACCTGAACAAATAAACACTGCAAATTGTTCCCCTTCCTCTATCCCTACTTTTCAAGGGGAAAAGAAATCCACCCATTTCAGTCTCTCAGCCACTTAATATAGTGTTTTTATGTAGTCAACTGTGACTTGGTTCCACCTGCAAGTCTCATTAGAAAATACAGGAATTAAGGCAGATAGTCCTTAAAAAAATGATTTTCAGGAATTATTACACTGCCATAATTCTGCTCTCAATGCGGTTTTAACTGATGACATCAGTGAAAACATAGACTTCTTCGAAAATGCCGTCTTTATGGTGTATTCTCACAGACTGCACTGCTCTCAAAAGGAGGAAGGCAGGCTATTCTCTGCATGGCACACTCTTCCCTTGTGTCTGCTCTCCCTACCTATGCAGCTGCATATTCAGCTGAAGCAGTAAGACCTTTTTTTTTTTTCTCCCCCTTCTCGCTCCTGGCAGGGTTAGTTTAATGCCCCATCACTGTGGCTGACTGCCTAGCTCCATAAGCACCAGTGCAAACAATACAAATACAAACATCATGTGGAAGCAGAGCAAGCACAAAAGTTTTGGTAGAAGTCTTACATTGCCTAAGGCTGATAATGAAATAACATCCTCAGCCTGTGTTTCTATAGGATGGGATAAGCTGATGAAAAAGTCAACCAAAAGGGTCTGTTCCCTTTCCCCATTGACAAAAGGACTTACACATCATTTACCTCTGGTCACTTTTGAATCCGCAAACTGACTCTAATGGTGCAAAATAATGCCAGAAAAAATAAAATGCAGCTTCTTGTTGGGTCATTGAGATGAACTCAATCATTAAGCACCCTGAGTTCACTAAGACTGGCTTTTGAGTACGTCCTTCAGAGGATGAAGACCTCTCTCTTTTGGCAGGAGCAGGACACATGGGAAGGTCAGAGGGTTAGGAAACTGCATTTCTAAAAATATTCCACAAGAATTTTATCTGGAGCCTAAAATAGTAAACAAGTGATATAAAGAGCCTGTAGCTACTTGCATATAGAAAATATGCACAATTTATTGAATGTCTTCCTTCCATCAAACCCCCAAAACTTAGCTCTTTACAGAAGCTATGTAAAATGAAGTAATGCCTTTCCAGATCCATTTAGCAACACCTGTTGAAACCAAAAAACAGCAGCCAATTTATAGGTCCGAGATTTAACTTCAATGCATGAATGCATTTCCCTTGCTTTCCTCTCCCCCTCCCAGCAGAAGTGCAGACAGAGATTAGAGCATAAAGAATCAATGCATAAACTGTGATCTTAAAGTAGAATATTAAATAATTATGACCATAAACAAATGACTAAGTCACATAAGTGACACGTAATTGGATAAAAGCTCAGTAGTTCTTTTCTTGTCTGATTTATTTTTCCTCATTATTGCACGTAGCTTAATCAGTGGTTCAGGAAACTCACATCACAAAGACAAGGGCAAGCTATGCAAACTCTCAACTGGGCAAGATTCTTTGTTCTAAATCAGGATTATGTGTTGCATTTCTCTGCATACAAGGACAAATATTTTTTAATTTATCCCCCCTGTAAAACACAATAAAAAAGAAAATGAAGAAAAGAGGATCAAAGAAGCAAAATCCCCCTCCCTGCAAATCACTTAGGTCGTTCGTTTAAGACTTTACTAGTCAGTAGGAAAATATTCACCTTATGTTCATTTTTTCCTTTTGATAGAACTACTCTAGTTACTGCTAGTAACTTGGAATGAATTGCACTAATGAGAACAGAAAGTCCTAGATAACTATATTCCAGAAATGCTATATATCTCTTAATTAATGCAATTTTTAAGGGAGTTTTCACACAACTTTCTTTTAAAACATGTTTTATTTGTAACATTCGTAATAGAAATAATTTGTAATATAAATAATTTGTAACATTTGCAATATAAATAAAATTTCAGTGAAAAGACTGAAAACAAGCTTTAAGGCAGGAAGCTGACATTTACTTGAAAAAAAAAGAGTAAAATTTTCAGTAAACTCTCAAGCCCTACCTTTGTGTGTATAAACAGGTCTGTCCATTCTCTAATGTCTTTTAGATTTGACACATAAAATTATCAAGTACTTAGAGCAGATTTCACACCTAATTTCATAGCTAATAAAGGTATTTTACAAGTAATTGAAGTTATAAAGTCTTAGCAGTAAAGAAAGGTAATAATCAAGGTAGCTTTTTACATATGCCTGATGTTACAATTTTAATTAAATGATTCCGGTGAGCTGAATAGATTTCTTCACTTCATTGGCTGTATTGACTAGATTACAATTTACTATGTAACTTTATAATCCAGTAAAGATAGTATTACCATGCCTGTTACCAGCCACAGGTCTTCGTATGTGGGATGAGGGCTGCAAGGCTTACTTCATTTGGGCTTGTCTTGGCTTGCTTGTAGCTTTGTTTTAACTTTTTTAGCTGTTATAGCAACCGTCTAATGACACGGTGACAATTACCTAACACAGTTTAGTTTCATTTAGCTTCGTATAACTCCTGTGTAACGTGTTATGGGTTTTGTTATATATGGCAATAACCAGTACTTATGCTGTGCTGTGTTGAATAGCATCTAGCTGCTCTGGTCTGTAGAACTATCTATGACCTTATATGCTACAGACAAAAGGAATACAGATCTGAAGTGACAGCAGAGCCTGGGAGGTTAATTCAGAGGGCACAGGGCTATCAAAAACTCACCAGTGATCAGCTATTGATGGTAATGCTAACAACTTAGGAGTTGGGCAAGGTTGCATTCACAGCAAACCCAGTTTTAGTAGTAACAGAAAAGAAAAAAAAAAGTGCCAATATATGTAGAACTTAACCGTTGGCCATCTGCTGAGCTGAATATAGAGTACCAGTATATGTTTCTATTAGTCGTTCTTCTGGGGAGTAGCAGCTAGCTAGTGTAAACTTTGTTCCTGTTAACATCTATTTTTGTTCTTTTCAGTTTAGCGGGAATAACTCTAGCTGGAAGGCTTTACTTGTTCCTTATGTGCAGAAACTTGACTTACTGCAGAATCCTAGCTAAAACCATGCTGTTGCTGGAATGGATTTATCCCATCCTCCTCCTGCCTCAGGCTCCACGTTTCTGCCACTTGTCTCTTGCTGGCACAAGGTAAAGATTAGTTTTCGACCAGATCAACAATCTGGGTATGAATAGGGAGAATGGAGTAACCACCCCTTTCAGCAACTGCTGAAAGCATTTTGGGCATAAATTTTCCACAAAATTGAACCACTGGACAACTGAAGTGTTACTGAAGAAGAGAAATAGCATACTTCCACCCCTTCCACTTATCTCGATTTCAGTAAAGCATTTGACACTGTCTCCCACAGCATCCTCGTAGATAAGCTGATAAAGTATGGGTTTGGTGATCAGGTAGTGAGGTGGATCAAGAACTGGTTAAAGGGAAGAAGTCAGAGAGTTGTAGTCAATGGGACAGAATCTAGTTGGAGGTCAGTAACTAGTGGAGTCCCTCAGGGGTCGGTACTGGGACTGGTGTTGTTCAATATCTTCATCAGCGACCTGGATGAGGGAACAGAATGTATCCTCAGCAAGTTTGCTGATGACACTAAACTGGGAGGAGTGGCTGACACACCAGAAGGTTGTGCTGCCATTCAAAGAGACCTTGATAGGCTGGAGAGTTGGGCAGGGAGAAACTTAATGAAATTCAACAAGGGCAAGTGCAGAGTTTTGCATCTGGGGAAGAACAACACCATGCACCAGTACAGGCTGGGGGCTGACCTGCTGGAGAGCAGTGTAGGAGAAAGGGACCTGGGGGTCCTGGTGGACAGGAGGATGACCATGAGCCAGCAATGTGCCCTTGTGGCCAAGAAGGCCAATGGCATCCTGGGGTGCATTAGAAAGGGGGTGGTTAGTAGGTCAAGAGAGGTTCTCCTCCCCCTCTATTCTGCCTTGGTGAGGCCACATCTGGAGTATTGTGTCCAGTTCTGGGCCCCACAGTTCAAGAAGGACATAGAGCTGCTTGAAAGAGTCCAGCGCAGAGCCACTAAGATGATTAAGGGAGTGGAACATCTCCCTTATGAGGAAAGGCTGAGGGAGCTGGGTCTCTTTAGCTTGGAGAAAAGGAGACTGAGGGGTGACCTCATCCATGTTTACAAATATGTAAAGGGCGAGTGTCAGGACGATGGAGCAAAGCTTTTTTCAGTGATGTCCAGTGATAGGACAAGGGGCAATGGATGCAAACTGGAGCATAGGAGGTTCCATGTGAATACCAGGAAAAACTTTTTCACTGTGCGAGTGACAGAGCACTGGAACAGGCTGCCCAGAGAGGTTGTGGAGTCTCCTTCACTGGAGACATTCAAAACCTGCCTGGATGCGTTCCTGTGTGATGTACTCTAGGTGACCCTGCTCTGGCAGCGGGGTTGGACTAGATGATCCTTCGAGGTCCCTTCCAACCCCTAGAACTCTGTGATTCTGTGATATTTTGTCATTTACTCCCTCCATAGTCAGACCTGTGGTCCAGCGCTGGCATCTTAAACTCTGTATAGATGCACCACTTAGAATTCTTGCCATCTTCATACCTCTTTAATACTCTTTTGTTATTTCTCAGCGGTCACTTTGTACTTTTAGCTGGTACCAAAGGTACTCAAGAGGAACCTGATATAAAACTCAGCTGTGTATGAGAACAGATGAATGCCAGTTTCTGCCAAGTTATTCTTAATCAGAACAGCAAATAAATCAAGCAAGATGTCATAAACGTTTAGTTAATGCAATCTTAGAAAAATATTTACCTCACACCTTTGCTATAATTAGTTTAAAATTAAATTTTAAAATCCAAATACCACTGTTGGTAATTTAATCATTCTTTTAAGCTGTCTTATTTATCTGACAAACACATTTACAGTAGGAATACTGTTACCACAGCATTACTAGTGCAATTGCTGCAGCTTTCTTTCAAAGCAAGCTCTACCTGTTGGTTGACAGTGCTTATTCAGAGCAGTCAAGCCCTTAACGGGCTTTTCAAACAACTGATTTGTAATCCTACTGCTTTTTTCCATCCTTGAAATATATCCAGTGATCACTGGCAACATCTGTCATACTTGTTCAAATCTCATCTTCTCATTTTCTGAAGAGCTCTTACAAATAAATTCCCACCTTCGCTGCATAAAGATTAAACACAACAAACCATAAAGGAAATCTGCACAACATTTGGACAGCTAAGTGTTATGCCATTCACAGAATGCAGAAATGAAGAGGGGAAAATGCCTTTTTCCATACTGGCTGAATTTGAGAAGGGTAGCCTTGCATACCCAAGCTGTACTGTCCACTGTTTGAAACAGAGCACTGATGAAAATAGGGTTGATGCTTCCATCCTCCTGATACTAACCCATGAAAGAGTTAAAAGACCTCCTAAGGACAGAGGGAGACAGTGTGAAAGGGGCCATACACAAGTATGTAGTCAAAGATGTAAATCTTATCACTGTGATGGGTATCTCTCCATGAGGGTTGACACATAACAATGCCACTGTGATGGGCACATCCTGGAGGAATAATGTTAATTCAGAACAAGTAGAATGAATATGTATAACCATTTTGGGAAATCTAATGTATATGTATGTAAAAGAGCTATATAAGCTCGAACCAAGACACCATATGGTATGCACGTTGGGTGGAGATATCCCACATGCATCCAGCCATAATAAAGTAATGCCTACTTCTTAAGGCTACATTGGTGTTTTTATTCCCAATTTTAGTGACATTCCCTGGCAGAACTACCATAGTTTATATTTTTTTCAGGCAACCAGGAATCAGATTACAAATGACTCCAAAGCAACTGGGCCATTGATTCTCTCCTGCATTTAGAAGCATGATGTGAATTGTCATGCTGATTCTCGAGTTCCATTCAACACAACTATTTTTAAAAGAAACAAACCGAGCCACCAATGAAAAGAAGTGACAGAGGTAGTCCTACAGACCCAGAGGACATCTCTTCCAGCTTTAATGTTAGGTCCAGATCAAAATACATGGTAGTTCTATTCCATGCTCTCTTTGTGGAGAAACTGGTGAGACCCCAGTCTTGGAAGCAGCTGAGGGGCTCGATCACTCCACCGTAGGAGGGAATTTCAAAGCAGCACAGGTAGGTATGTGATAAGATAGGTCTCTTCCTGTCTAGTCCTCTGCTATTTTCCCACCAGGCCTTGCACCCCCAACTATGATACATCCATGTCCAGGCATTCAGCAACTCTGACAGCTTCTTGCCAACACACTGTCACTCTAGAGGTCAAGGGCACAGCCCTCCTGTTATCTGATGCACCTTGAACTGGAAAACCACACAAAAAATAATGGTTACGTCTCTGAGCCACACAGGCACTAAGTCAAACTCCAGTGATATCCATGAGGAGGGGTCACAGTTCCCTCAGTAGGGCAGATATTTTTATTGCTGTAGACACAACTAGAACAACGTATGAGTTTAGAGGCTACTATTATTTTTAATAACAGCTAAATTTAAAACTTATTCTTCAGGCAAATTTCCCCTTTTTCATTTAATTTTTATATACAGGAAACTTAATGTAGTCTGTGGCTCCACTGGAAAATATCAAGGCCACAAATCTTATGGCCTAAAAAATGCTAGTGTGTGTTTCTTACAGTGCCCAAGCACAGTGATACAAATTAACTTACCTCCTTTACACAAAAGTGACAATGACAGCAGTCAAACAAGACAGGCCTGAGTCAAGTTGTGATATGGCAAGCAAACCATCTCTGTTTTTAAGACTCTGAAAACACAGATATTTACATAGAAAAGCAGTGCAGATGCTGAAATAATTTCAGAGGAACAAGATTTAAAAATAAGTTGGTCACGTTACCTAATAGCTACATTTGATTTCTCTCTCTTTTTTTTTTTTTGGTAGGATTTTATTCCTAAAATTTCCTTTTCTTTCTTTTTTGGTACACAGTATCCAACACCTTCCTGCTTTATAGTTACTCTTTCAAATAGAACAACCATAATTTACATCCTTTACTTGCAAATATAAGCACTGACCAAACCTAGAGTAACTTGAAAAAAGTGGCCTAAATCAGAGTAATTTAGAGAAGGTTGGAAGTAGCCATTTAGGTCAACAGCACAAAGATACTGTGGCAAGGTGCACACCAGGGTCACTAGGCAATGGTGGTGCTCCCTTGTTCTGCCTCCATTTTGAATTAACTCTTTTAGATCTAGAGCTTTAGCCAGGTCACAGGGAGAAAACTGCTGTGGTAAGGTCTGTCTTACTTGTTAATAAAGCTGTGGTTTTACCTCATTATAAGCAAGACCTGTATATATTACAGAGCTGTTGCTAAAATGATTCAACACCACCTCACAAAATAATACATGCTTAGCGAAAAATATTGCTTCTATTGTCACAGCTGATAGCACAGCAGGGGTTTTGCCAGCATAGCTACTTTCCAGGCCAAAAGAGCTGTGTCATCAAAAATTGGTAACACAGACCTGACTGAATTCTGAATTTCTGTTATTGAGATAAAATTGCAATAAAAACAAAGCTTTTTAAAATTTACCGTAAAATGAAAACTATAAAATTAACCTTAGGGGAAAACAGTAATGTAGGTTATTAATTGAAATTAGTATAATTTTGGGGAAAACCACATAAGAAAGAACGAAGAGACAAGTAGAACAAGAACAGAACTTGCAAAACACTAAGATAGTGAGGATTATGGGAAAAACATATCCCTAGTCCATCCAACCACCTGTCCTTGAGAAACAGGACTGCAAGATGGAGGAAACAGATGAGAGGAAGTACTCCTATACATTATCTTGGTGAGAATGACTATAGCCTTCAGCACTAGGTAGAAAAAACACTGCTAATTGAACTTCTCTTATTAACATACTGTTAGCATACTAAAATATCCACCCATAGACTAGGGGGTCACCTACTAACAAAAAGCTCCCTACCCTTTGAACATGCATGGAGAAATTCTTAAGCACTGTCACTTTAAATGGAAGCAAAGAATTAGTTCACCAATCATGTATGCGAATGATAGAATATAATTAGAGATAAAGTAATTTTACATATTTCTGTGTATAAAAGTAGCCCTGTGTTTCAGGAGACTGAGCTAGCTTTGTGGAATACCACCTACATCTCTTTTCTGTGCAGAACTGAAAATTTAAAACAAATATTTCATCTCTGTGTGGATTGGCTTAATGCACACTGGGTGATGGACCCCACTTTCCTGACAACAGTAGTTGATCCTACAGTAAACTTACATTAAACTGAAATATGGACTTTATCAAGCTTTCACTCCCAGTTAGCTTATGTTAGTTATTTCAAGGTTAACCCAAAAAAAGGAACCTAGTATCTTAGTATTTAGGTCACCTATTTCATTCTGTATACATATTTTGTTTCCCATGTGAGGCTTCTCCAGTAGGTCCTGACAAAGGTGACTAAAACCAGCAAGAACATCATCATCAGACTGCAGTAAGTTATTGCAAAAGCCCACATCCTACTGTGTTCACCTTAGAAATACGTGTCAATTTGAAAGCTCTTAAAATTACCAGTGTAATTTTTAAGCTAACTTTTCTGCTACAGATGCACCTGATTGTACATTCAAATGTTTAAGGAATTGAATAAAAGTTTTAAATCTTTACAATATTTTACTAAATAAGTTAAATTTTCTTCAGACTTTGAAACTTTCCAATCCTAGAGTCCTTAAATGATAAATATTAAAACATACATCAGCAAAATACCTCATTGTGTGGTCAGTAGCTTAATTTGAAAACCATTGTTCTTCCCTAGTGTAACAGTAAAAGTTAAAAAATTTGCATACAACACAGATTTTCTGCTGAATAGACTGTACACCCCCTGTTTCACCCATCATTCATGTTGATCCTATTCCAGAGTTAATTAATGGGTATAAATCAAATTACTGCTGACTTATATTCCATAAGAAGCAAGATTCAGTCCCTCTTTTAACTTTCACACCATGCAGAGCAAGTTTATGCCATCTGGTTTAGAAGCCATATAAGCAAGTCATTAGGATTTGTATTAGAAATCTTCAGTGATAACAGGCTACTATCTTGCTTGGCAGCTGCTAGATGGTACTAATTACCAGCTGTAGACAACTGGCTGCTCGATTTGGTATGTATAGCGGAATAGTCAGGGTGTCCACAAGGAAGCAAACTTAAACCAGATAGTATAGAACAAACTAGGAACATTAGCTATCCATGTATTAATCCAATATGGCATGTGAGTGACCAGAGCTATGAAGGAAATGTCTGGTTCCAGGAATATCTCACCACTTGATATATGCAGCTCAGGCACCCCCTTTCATGTAGTCTGTGATGGTTTACATTGCCATGAGCTGGTATGGGGAGCTAAACCACCTGAAGACTAACCTTATGAAAGCTGATTTAGCTCCCTGGCTCACTTCAAGATGAGTATACAGACAGGAGGACAAGAGGATAGGACAGAAGCAGAGCAGGACTGAAAGGAGAGCAGCCAATGGTAACCTTAATTCTAGCTTAGTTTTAAACTGTGCTAGAAACACAGAATAACAGAATTGATAAGGTTGGAAGGGACCACAGTGTATCAGGTCAGGCTCTGCCCAACTTGCAAGGAGCAGGTGGCCCACATGGTGCCCTTATGACATTTACCTGTATTTAATTAAATCAAAACAAACAAACACCTCCAGAAGGATTTCCAGTTCCAGTCACACTTCCGTAGATTTCATGGGAGCAGAATCACATCTCTGCTGTTCCACCCTAGCACTTTGAAAGTCCACATAATCAAGTTTTTCTGACTGAAATCCTTTTTACCTCTATATGTAATTTTTAGCATATTAAAATTTGTGTGCTGTGGAACATTTTCTGGTGAAAGCACATTCTCCTGTATGGGAAATTTCAATCTATCCACACACTTCAGTCTATTGATACCATGACCCTTTTTTAGATATCTCAGAGATGGTCAAGAGGGGTGAAGACCCATGGAGAGAGGATTGTGCCCAAATGTAGTTATTCTCCTCTTCACATTTACAGATTTTTAAAATGGAGAGAAGTTGGATTTTTGTGTATACTTGTAACACTCACCAATTTTATTTATTTTTATATCAACATTCAGTCACAGTCCTTTACAATTTGCCAAAAACAACCAAGAATAACATATTAAACTTTTTCAGTGATTTTTTTCTACTTCACAATGCAAACCCACACCTATCAACTTTGGTTTTTCCTAACATAATGCATGAGATTTGCAAAGCCTTATGACACCTTGCAGATAGAGACAGCATGAGACACATCCTCCTGTTGGGGATGATGGAACAGGATCTGCTTTTCTTGTCAGCTCAAGGATCACCACACAGAGACACCACACAGAAACATGCAGAAAACTGAGCTTCTGGAAAAACAGTGTGGAGTTCCTCCTGCTCTTCACCTATCTGCTAAACATAGCTGCCTGAGAGACTGATCAGTGAGGTCTGAAAAGATTACCCTGTGCTGTGCAAACAGCCAGGATCACTGCGAGAAAGGATATGGGATCCCGATATATGAGTGTCCCATATAAACATGAAGATAAAAAACATGCATGCTGCATGAATACTTTAGTTTGGGTAACCTCTTCCCACTATTTCCCTATATCCCTATTCAGCATTTATGGCATTAACTGCAACATGCTAATTGCCAAGTCCTTCTATTAGTCCATGTACTACAAACAAGAAATATGACCATTTTCACAACACGGCTATTTGTCACACACCTTTATAGAAAATAACTAGGTCTATTTTCTGCATAGTTCTGTTTTCTGCCTGTGCATCTAGCTCAAAGAAGTTTTCATTACTCATTACTTTTTTTCCAAAAATGATCTGGCTGAATTGCTGTATCCTTGAATTGCATTATACTTTTCCTAGTGGTAATCCAAGCAGCTTATATCCACTAGTTTTCTAATCTTCTTTATTCTTCCTAATTTTGAGTCAACTCTTTCCATCCAAAGCACAAGGATATAAAAGATCTGACAGTTATAGCTAGAGTTTTTCTCACATCTTGCATCCCAAACTCCCAACCCTCAAAGAATTCTTTCACGCTTGGCAAAGGGCAGCTTTGTCACATTTCACAATATAACACAACTTTGATAACCTTCATCCATTTCTGACAGTGTGGCCCAAGTATTACCTTTCACACTTGCCTGTTGTTTATGTGCAGACTAGATGTCTTCTATCAAACAGTAAGGCAACTGTTAAGTGTCCTAATGACACTGATAAGGGTCTTGTCTCAACTAAATTTGTTTTAATACATACTGGGATTTTTATTAGTCTCCCAGCTGAGCTAACCTATAGCTGATGGATGACCTGGATGTCCAGCAAGGAGAGCAAATTGCCCACAGACTGGTCCACATAATCTCCTCCAGTCAGTGCTGCTCTTATTGTGCAAGCTCAGCCTCCTAGAAATCATCCTGATTGCACTCACTCTTATCCTACAGCTGTTTCTTTATGCTCACACCTTCAGTGCATTCTGACTAACACCTTCATTTCTCCACATCAGTCTCAGCAACAACCATCACTACCAATATGCCAACAACTAAAACCACCTCAAAAATCAGCAATGATCACATAATCACTCTAAGAACAACAGATCACATGTATAAAGCCAGCACTAAAGGCAAGAGCTATCATGAACTTGAAGCCTCTGACTACCATTTTCTTAGATGACCTCAGAATAAGCAAAGGAAAACATCTCTATGTATCTGTTTTGAGGTAAGACTATCACACTTGGGCAACTGCAGATTGCAGCAATGTAGACTTCACCTGATTTTGACGTTCAGCATTTGAAATACAAAAATCATAAAAGCACACAGAAGATTGAAATGATAGATTTATAACAGTTTGTCTAAATGAGGTTTCCAACTGAAGAGGCAAACTTGAAGCACAAACAGTTCTGCATTCAATATTGCCAAACTTACAGATGGCTAAGCCTGCACACCAATCTTATGTAGGATGAACCTACACTGGGTTACCAGTGAAGCGTTTGGATATCTGGGGAACCTAGTCAGGCTGGCACCAGTAAGCCTCTGGAAGGGCCAAACTATCATGCCAAAGCAGTAAAGTACAAGGCAAATTTTGCTTTACATATGCTTTACTTAGGTTTTTACTGGTATGGATTGTCATAGTATGGCCAGCATGGAGAGGACAAAATTATACTCACACAGTACCTGGTATAATCATGTCTTTTTCACAGCTTATGGAAAATGAAAGTCTGACATATAAATTGAAAATTTAATTTGACTTTGAAGTAGAATTATCAGTTGTTCCCCATAGGAATCTCTCTGCTTTGCTTAGTCTGTTCTTACACTACAATAATAAGAGCTGCCTCAGTTCAATACCCTAGTTAGCTCAGTCCTCTCCAAAGTTCAACATAATGTTGGACAACAGACATCTTGAAGTCCTCTCTAGCCTGACTGATTTTACAGCTTTATAAATTCAGCAATCTTGATGCGCACAAAGGGACAGAGCAACCAACATCATATCACCTGGCAGAAGCGTGCCTCCGAGTTCTGAGTCATACCATGGAGTCTATGTCCATATGGAGCCACACAGTAGGTTTTGGCTGCAGTGACAAGCTAGAACTACAGAGGCTCCAGCTGCCCAAGTGATACACAATGCCACACTTTCTCAGTTGGTCAGTTTATGCATCTGTCATGTATTTGGTACATAAAGCTGATAAATCAGGGAGAAGCCAGGGATAACCCTGCACTAGAAGTGCCTAAGTTACTAAGAGAGAAATTTACCGAAGTTAAGAATAGAAAAAGAGATGAGGACTAATGCAGGAGAACTCGCATGTTTATAATCAAAACCACATATACAGAGTGGGATAATAAACTAATTCCCATGTAAGCATCAGTAAAACTATATATACTTAGACTTTATATCTGTACCATAGGATTTTAGGGAGAGGTTTAAAAGCAAAAGAAGTCCATTGTCCATCACCTACAGGAACACAGTGAAGCTGGTGAAGTTCAGATTATTAAAAGGTGATTACAAAAAGGTTTAATAGCTGGTACCCTCTTACAGGATGCCCCCTTAGTAGACTAAAAAACAAAGCAGCAGTTCAAATTTCACACAGATGCTTCCAGCTTTAAAAACACTTCAAATCATATTTTCCATGCTGTCTGTAAATGTGGAAGTCTAGAAAAAAAATGAAAAAAACTACCACTAATATGCAAACAATGGTTGTGATTGCTAAAACCTGGAGCACAAACCCTTGCTCAGTGATTTAGCACTGGAGCTGTCATGTTTGCCTTCTAAGTCTGAATATAATCAAAACCCTAAACAGTGCACAGTGTGAGAATTTATCTCCTGCAACAATCTCATTGTTTGCCCCGTAAAATGACAGCGTGTACTGCTTCAAGGTCGCATGTACAACACAATGTAATAGAGAGTCATCAGAAAAACATGGTAAAAAAACAGTATGAAGCCCCAGGATGACTGTCTGAATTCTACTTTGAACCTTTTATATATGCTTAAAATCCTCATTTAGAGCTAGACATTCAGAAATATTGCAAATTTCACCTTAACTACTCACCTTCCCACCTCCATTCTTGGATGTAATTCACACAGAAACACAAGATAAACCATACATTCCCTTAGATTCATTGATTGTATTCTTACAAGCTTCAGTTCCTCCACTGTAATAACCTGTTACTGTGATGACTGCAAGTAATAATAATCAAGAAAAATCAGTTGTCTATTCATTATACCATGTGCCCTTTTTACTCATCTCTCTCTCATGGCTATAGAGATTGTTCGCTGTCAACTTGAAGTGTAAAAAGTTTTAATAGCTAAAAAGCCTTGCAGACTGAGTTAAGATGATACCTCAGTGTACCGAGAAAAAAGAATCCTCCAATTCATGTGTCAGAGAACAGAAAAATGACTGAAATAATAAGCAGTATATATACTTTGTGCTTAGAATTTTTATTGAGGAAGAAAAACCACTAGACATTATATAAATAAACTTGGCTCTGCCTCTGAAATATTTGTGTTTTTACTGGGAAAGGTATTGCAATTCAGGCAGAAGGAGTAACAGAAAAATTGTAAAGAGGTAGGACAGGACTTTGCAATTTTAAAGAAATCATTTGTTGCATTTAGTGGCTCTGACTATATTAATTTAGTTCTACTTTCAGAGCTTCTGAAGGAAGTTACTCCACTTAGTTATTCAACTTCTCAGAACCTCCAAACAAAGTCCACTTTCCAAAACCTCTGAAAAAATGTTCATCTCAATCTGACAATTAATATGACAGTAATAAACTAGAGTCCATGTGTTGCAGGATCCCAAAATAAGGTCTTTTCCCAGTCTTATGCTTAAACATCCATTTAATCAATATTCCTCCAGTGTAACAATGTAAGTGTATAACCTGCTGAAAAAAATACTTCTAAAATTGAATTGAAAAACTGAAAACATTTTTAAGGAATTATTAGAAGTGCGGTTTATTTTTCATAAATAACTGTATTATGGTTTAAAAGGTTTGTTCTTCAAAAGAAAAAAAAAGAAGAAATAGAAAAGGTAGTTTTCCAGCTTAATTTCTATGATAGAGCAATCTATGATTGAAATGAATAAATATAAGGTAAGAGATATTGAAAAATGAATACAGAAAAGTTTCCCTTTTGTACTGATATATTATTGGAAATCAATCAGAAGCACAATACATCCATTGAAGAAGAAATAAACTGCAAATTGCATGGAGAAGATTCCATTCCTGCTATCTTTTTATTTTACAACTTTAGACTAGGGTCTTCTGCCATAACAACAATCTTTTTTTTATTCAGTGTGACTTGTAACAATATCCAGGGAATGTCAGCAGTACCTATCACTCAGTGGATACCATCTTTCATTCAGAACAGGCTTCTGAATGCTGCCAGTTTATAGCCTTGCATCCCTCTGTGTGATTCGGGAAAACCAATTGTGGATCCCCTTTGAAATTAATAGGAAGAATGCCAGGTGACATTTTTTTGATTGATAATGGCTTAACAACCCTTTATGGGCATGACAGTGAATTTGTGATTGATTAGTCCTTGTATTTCTTGCCGCTTTTGGGTGTCAGACCATGCTAAAGTGGAAAACTTTTTATTATTACATGGAAAGAAAGATCTCATGAAAGACACCAACATGAAAATACAAATGAGCTTGATAGGCTTGAAACAGAAAAAGGGCAGACATATTTCTATAAAGGTTATGTGTTCAGACCAGATTATACTCTTAAAAAGCTAGATTCTTGTGTAGGGGTCTTCTGAATATTTTTTCTTGACATTTAAGTTTGTGAAAGCCTTTTGAATTAGACTCTGATAATGCAAAGTCATAAGTAATTTACATACTGACTTGTCACACTGAAGAAAAGCCTTATTTCATAGTCCACCAAAATAAACAGTTGAGAATTTGAAAATATGTTCAAAGGTAAATAAATTATTCAGAAAAATTGTGTATTTTTACAAAGGTTTCCTCATAAATATTATGTTTTACACTTGTAATTCAGGCAACATTTAAAACTATGATTTCCAGTTAACCAAATGTGTTCTTGTTTGGATTTATAAGGGTTAAGGTTCAAGAACAGACTTATCTACCTACAAAGTAAGCAATTCAATGCCTACATTTTAGAAATCTGTCATTCAAAGAAAAATCCAAAAGCTAAATTTCTAAAAACTCTGTATATTCGTAAGAAAAAGGCATAGTTTTCAGAGAGGTGATCAATAAATCCTTCAGGGTGAATTTAGAAACACCCAAAAATATCAAATGGGAGTCACTAAGTTCAAACACATATCTCAGTCTTGCTTTATGCAGAGTTTAAACATATGAAATGAGGCTGCAAATAGCCTAGCGTGCACTTCTGTTTTCAAAACATGGTTAGTAGCAGAGATGATGAAAACATCAAGGTTTTTGTACAACAGCTTACTATGCAATCAACTTTCTACAGTTTATTATACTATGAGCAAGACCACCTAGACTCAATTTGCCTCCCAGGCCCCTTTCCCAGCAGGAAGCCATGCCAGGCCAGACACTGCTTGAGAGACTTGAGGAGAATGAGGCAGTGGCAGAGAGAAATGCACAGATCTGAAACAGTTCTTGAAGCAACCCACAGGCACAACCTGTAAGCTAGCAAAAATGGATGGGTGACAACTCCAATCTCAGGTTCATGGAGAAGAGGAGGAAGCTATACATTCCATTTGATGGTAAGACAGATGAATTACATTTGGTGTGAATCCCCCTACTAGGGGGGACCCAAAATAGAGGGATGCTTTGTCTTTAGTTTCCGACTTGGTACAGGCAGAGGACAGCTGTAAAAATCAAGATAGTTCCAGGCATTTTCAGAAACAAAACGTGCAGCTGAAACAAGTCAGGGAGATTTCAGCACCAAGAGAAAAATAAGGAGGGAGGAGAGGAATTTCTTCCACTTGGCAGTCCACAGGGAGAACAAAAGGGCTAGATAAAATCTAGACCATCAAGCTTATCCTTGGCCCCTTTGCTGTTACAACTTTTTCTGTGAGTTTTACTTCTTCCAATTCTACTACTTCTACTACTTCCAAATAAATAAGTATTGTATATTAGGAATCATACATATTTTTATCAACTAAAATAGTTTAACATTCAGTTCTCAATTTTACCAAATTACTAAAAATGTAAACACATGGACAAAAACCCCAAAAGCACATATGGAATCCTGTAGGAATTCAAATGTATTCAAATTTCATCTCCCTGTGATTTTATGATTGCTTTTGAAATGGGCTCCTTTAATTACTTAACATCTGTTACCCAATAACTAAAGTCATTATGTTTCCCTGCATCATAACAAAAAGATGCCTTGTGTTGCTGATTTCAACACACATGGAACTAAACAAGGCCAACAACCATGTTGAACCTATAAGATTGAAGGCTTGCTCTAGTCTGAAATGTGCCTCTACCTTCCAGGACTTCAAAACAGCTTCTTCATCAATGGGTGAATTGTGGTTGCTGATTGAGGCTTCATTTTAGTATATACAGGGATGATTAATATCTAGCAGAGTGTCTGACAGTCAGCTGTGTTAGTGTCTTCCAAAGTTATGGATATATGAGTTCCCAATACAGAATGCATGTATTTGTCTGTCTTGTGGATGTATTATTTTACAGTATACATTCTTCTTTCTTTCCAAGAGCTCTGATTGGGCAAAATTTTGTGCAGTTCATTAATTTCATATGCTCTGAATCATCTCTTGACTTCACTATTCAGTGTCTAGTTCATGTCTCTTAAGGATTGGACAATAAATATTAAATTGTATAAATTATCATGCAGCTGTATTATGATTTTTTTCTACAGTAGTTCCTAGTAAATCAACATTTGCCAGTAGTCACTTTTTGATTATAATCTAATGTACAGATTTTTCCTCTGATTCAAAGCAAACTAACTGTCATATGCTTTCCCTACAGGAAAAAAAAAGTGCAGATGAAGTTTAGAGTGAGAGTAAATGTTAATTTTATATTAAAATATATTAAATACTACTAGCACAATCCTGAAATAAAACACTATAAATCCTGAGAAATCTATTTGTGTTTCAAATTTTAAAAAGGACTGAGCATGCTAAGGTAAGGAAATATAGAGTATGTAATCCCTCAAATACATTCTACCTGCCCTGTAGTTCTCTTTCAAATGTGTTTGACTATGCTGTGCTTTAAATTCCTCAGATTGAGATTAGATTTAATTGATATGTTTTCGCCCCTCTTCATGATATCACTATGCAGCAAATTACTAATCAATGTAATTCATCTCATTTCCTATTAATATAGGTTTGACCCATATCTCAATTTTTTATTTGGCGGGCTTTCTTTTGTCATGAAGGTTTACGTGTGCATACTAAACACACTACAACTGTTTGCCATTTTATCCTGCTCAGGGTTGGAATAACAGGTGAAAGTGAGAAGGTTTCCCAAAACAGTGCAAAATCAAGAGCACACAGAAAACTGGAAAAAGCTACTCAAATTACACAACATAATCCTGATTCACCAACCATGTTTATATTTCTGACTTTATGCTCTTGGTGTAGTACATGAATAACAAGATTTATATATATAGTATCCCACGCATTTAATATTTATCATAACATCACTCAGAAAATTTTACCCCTGCCTCTTCAGAAGGCAGTAGCTGAGACAATCAGTATCAATGAAATGCTAATTAAAATACCTTTGGGAGGAGAACGGAATGAAAAAAAATATATTAAATATTAATCATAAGAAACAAGGCAGGAAGAATTTTAAAGGTGGAAGTAAACAAGAGTGGGGTGTTCTAATTTGAAATGGCATAGAAGATTGATCTGAACTTTAACACAAGGGTCCTTCTGTTTTCAAGTCACCTTTTTTTGAAACTCAAGATAGGGATCTTTTTGCCTAATTTAAAGGAACTCTGGCTTAATAATAAAGACCCAACTTGGCAGCTTTTTTCCACCTCTTTCCTAAATATGAAGCATATCAACGTGCTTTATTACTTTGTCTTTCTGTAAATCTGTTCTATTCCTGCAATTCGATGTCTTTAGTAAACACATCCTTTTATCTTTCAGCCTTGTCTAGTAGGAAAGATGCCTCTGAACTACTGACACACAAAAAGCAATCCTCATCAAAGGCTTTGGTGAATTTTAAAACCAAGGCAATGCCATGGTTAGAACCTTGCTTTCTAACCACTCATCCCAGTACATGCAACAGGTAAAATGAGCAAAGCTGCCTGCAATTAGTTTGAGGATTACAGAATCATAGAATTGTTTCAGCTGGAAAAGACCTTCAAGATCTTCAAGTCTAACCATCAACCCAGGACTGGCAAGTCCACCATTAAACCATGTCCTTGAGGGCCACATCTACACATTTTTTGAACACTTCCAGGAACGGTGACTCCACCACTTCCCTGGGCAGCCTGTTCTAATGTCTGACCACCCTCTCAGTGAAATATTTTTTCCTAAAATCTAGCCTGAACTTCCCCTGGCACAACTTGAGGCCGTTTCCTCTTGTCCTATCACTTGTCACTTGGGAGAAGTGACCAGCCACCCCCTCGTTCCAATATCCTTTCAGGGAGTTGTAGAGAGCAGTAAGTTCTCCCCTGAGCCTTCTCTTCTCCAGACTAAACAACCCCAGTTCCCTTAGCTGCTCCTCATAAAACTTGTGCTCCAGGCCTTTCATCAGCTTTGTTGCCCTTCTCTGGACCCGCTCCAGTACCTCAATGTCTTTTTTGTAGTGAGGGGCCCAGAACTGAATGCAGTATGTATATTTGCGGCCAAGCATAGGGGAATTATTACTTTCCTAGTCCTGCTGGCCACAATATTTCTGAGGGCCAGGATGTTGTTGGCCCTCTTGGCTACTTGGGCACAAGAGGTGTCGTTGAACATCTAAAAAGGTAGATTTAAAGTAAGAATCCCAAAGGCAGACAAGTTAACTGAATATATTCCCACTCTTCTTATTTACAAAAGTGTTTGCAATGAATAGTCCTCATTACACACTCCCAGTGAAATTCACTCCTCAGCCTCTTTCTTCCGTTTCCTGCTACCTGACAACAGGCTTCACCTAATAAAGTCTTATGTTCACAAACCTGTCACTACTGCCCATATCATGGCCCTCAAGCTTTTTAAAAAGACTGCTGGCAATTAAACCTGATGTTTGAAGATGAGCGAGTTTGCCCTGATATGTTTGCCAGAACAACTTGTCTGTAACTGACCAAGCTGTTGTACTGGAAAAAGATACAACAGTAAAGCATAATCAAACCTATTGCAGTAAGATGCAAAAATAAGAAGTCAGTTAGTAGATTTGAAAACAAAGAAAGGAAATAAAAAAATGGGGTTTACTTCATCTCAGTTTCAGCCTGTTTTCAAATTATTTTTTTCTGTGAATAGGAACAGTCACTATAACATCTTTGACACATTCTCCTAACTATTGAAAGCTAATGGTCAGCTCATCTGCCACCTCATATTAAAGACATTCTTCTTTTGAACAGATTTTATTTTCCCTTCCCCTGGGCCCTTTTTATAACCCAAAGTTGTTAGGATGCAAATTACACTCCAGTACCAGCTCCACCTGTACCCCCTTTATGCTTCTTACATATCCTTGTAATTAACGTAACCAAAATTTATCATAGGATTGTACATGATACAGTGCTCAGGAAAAATAACTAATAATATTAAAACCTTCCATTATATTGATTATTCCAGTTCTCTCAAATATAATACTACCAAATCTCACAATAGTATTAAATCTTTCAAACAGTTAGAGATATTGGCATCTCCGGGGATGAAGTGAGATGGGATCTCTGCTTTTCTCCTGGCACCAAGCAACTACTCTACAACCAATGTGCTGGGGCTAGGATCCAGTCCTGGCAGACCTCCCCTGGCAATGGAGACTACAGCTGAAGTAGGATATTGGTATATTCTGCTTTTTATACCACCTTTTCCAGGCATCCCCTGGTGAGAGAAGGGTGAGTAAGGCTGTCCCCAGCCAGCCCCATCCTACTGCTAAAGACAAAGGACCACTACTTTAAGACTAGGAAGGAGCTCTGGAAGAGTGACAGCTGAGTAAAACACAGTCAGGCTCAACCTCCATGAAAAGGACCAAGAATCATTAGTAGAGATGCAGCGTTAGTGCTAAAACTCACTTTGGTGTTGCATCTATTTATAATCACAATGCTGTCACAGAATCAGCATATTGCTCATCAAAAGGATAATATTGGCTTTAATTAGGTTTAGGGAATCTGCATTTCTCTTTTGAAATGCTGATTTTCACAGGAGTACCTCTTTTGTCTCAGGATTGAGCTGATGGCTCTCTGGACTTCCTACTCTGACCTTCCAACCCCTGCCAGCAGTGCAGACCTTATGGTATACCTCATGACTACATTACAACTTAAGAGTTTTCATAACAAAAGGTACTACTTATACAGAATTTCTGACAGTCATATGATTTGGGTAACATTGCAGAATTTCTGAAAGGCTGGGTTACAGAATAAACAAAAAATGTCTGAAATTAAACCCAGTGCTTTAGTTTTCTCCCCTCTGTCAGATTTCAGGTACAGGGCTGTCACATTCACCTTTAGCTACTGTTTTCATTATGTTTATCTATCAGTTCACGCTCAAAACATCACCTCTTTCAAAGCAGCCACAGTTTCCCATTGTTGAAGGAGAAACTCAGGCTCAGATTCACTCAGTTTACTTCCAGATTGCTCAGTTCATTTCCTAATTGCTTGTACATGAGCCTAAGCTGATGTGTAGTCTCAGGAAATACTGGAGTATGCATATCAGAAAAGAAAATCTGTGTCCATGCTAATGCTAGGAGTAGGTGCAAGTACGCCTGTTTCACAGTGGGAATGAATGGGATCCAGAAGCCTGCTTGGCTACATCTCCCAGTTTACAGTAAAATTATATGACTGATGTCCTGCTGTCCATTGTTAATAGGGATTTAACATCTCACAGAACAAAGCCATGTAGGATTTAAAGGCAAATAAACTACAGGTATTTAATTTCCAACAGTAGAGATTTACAAAATGGGTATCAGAAAACACAGTGTGCTCACTTACTCACCAGCTTCTGCTTCTATACACAACATCACTGAGAACGATATTTGCAAAATCTCTCAAAATGCTCACTGTTAGTAGTGCAGGTGAATGTGGCACATCAACAGCACCAAAAAGCATGTTACTTTAAAAAAAGAGAAATTGCAGGAAGCTGCAGGGAGAAAGAGAAGGAGGATTTCCCTTCAACCTCCCTCAGTCTGATAAAAGAGTAAATTTTTGCTAAGAACAATGGAAAAAAAATTAAAATGCCTCCAACCATCACACACAACATTTTGCTACTTTGTGAGAAATATAATGAGCATATATTTATTTTCTAAACTTGAGACAGAGAAGGTCACTAGTGTAAATTTCTAGAAGCCCATAATAAAATTAATTTTAATGCCAACTAATGATCACACCTATTAGCATGCAGTATCAGAGATGCATTTTGTGCCCAGTAGCAGCTGCTATAGTAATTTTGGAGAAGATATATTGCATTCTTCATGAATAACAAAGACAATTAATTCAAAAGAGTGAAATTCTGACCAGACTCAGGTCTGAAACGTCTCTGCACTACCCACATTATAAATTAATCTTTATATATATTCATGTTATCCAATTTATCTCACCTACCAAACCAGACTACTTCTCACCATTTCCAAATGTGCTGCCTAATCTATATAGTTTACACTATTCCATAAGAAACGAGCTCTTGGACTTCACTTTGTAAGCTACTTCCAGCCTATTCTATTGTTTCTTCCTCTTTCCACTTTTTACACTAGATTTTTTGTACTCCTTTCACAGAACTGTAAAACATCCCTCTCTGTCTTTCACACCTATAGAATGGGTGTTCCTTCTTGCTGAATTATTACCAGCTGCATTCAAACTTGCTCAGATGTGAGCATTGCTTGATCATTCTCATAGGTCACTCGCTATAATTCCTCTTGCTTTTATTGCTCTTTCATGAGCTCCATGCAATGGGTCTACATTTTCTACTTAACTAGTATGTAACGGACATAAATTGTTTATAACCAAACCCCAAACGAGGTAAAACCACTCTAGGATTCATCAACAAACAGAATTTTGCTTAACAGTCTCAGAGGAGAACAAGACAGTCAAACAGGCTCTGGTAGTGTTTCAATCTAAAGAATAAAGGAAACACAGTCAGGGGTAAAGCCTTTAAGAGCCCAAGATTTGCAAACAATTCCTAAATACACCTGAAAATCAAAGAAAATAGGGCCAGCTGCAAATTCTCTGTGGATGAATCTACTCTTTTATAATTCTGTTGATGTATACCCTTTTCCAAGGATAAAATTGAATGAAAATTGTATGAATCCCAGAATTTTAGCCTTGAGATTTTCAGTTTCATTTTACAAAAACCTCACACCCCGAAAGCTGTGAAGCTTGAGGACTTACAAGCACTTTGAACCCAAGGATCACAAAACCATTACAAAAATATTTACATTCTCATCACAAAATTGACTCTATGTGTATCCAGTTATTTAATTTATAGCATCCAGGTTGCACAGTCCTCTTCTTGGGCACCACAGTCTGCCCATACATCCTAAAAGGCAGGATCAGGCTCATTCACAGCTGTATCAGTTATATTATACCTCGAGTGGAATTCATCACTTCAAAGCCATTGCACTTCAAGCTCACAAAATTAATTATCACAAGGAAAGGTGTTGCCAGATAGAATTTAGTCTACTACAGCTATTTGTGTACTGAATGTGTTGCAACACATCTTTACACTTGTTATGAAATATCTCATTATAAACAAAATGTCTAGTTTGAAAATTAAATTATCCCTGAAAATTTGAAGACTTTCAAACTGCATTAAAATACCCTGGTGTTGATTATTAATGTTTAGTAAATAAAAAAAAAAATTTTTAAGATTTGCTGAATTCTCATCTTGATTACTTTCAGCATTTATTTCAAAATATACAATATTCAGATCAGTCTGAATCCCATATTTTTTCACAGGATAACAATTTGTCTTCATATAGCAGAAGGGATTTTATTCTAAATCATTAAATTAGTAATACTAATTCATGTAAAGGTACTTCTCTGCTACTTACTTGCACTGATACTTTCTAAAAAATGCTTGTTCAATGCCCAGCTTTTCCAAAGAGAAGCAAATTTTAAATGCTTACTACTGAATTTGGTTCCCTATATTCAAACTGAGTGTATTTGGAAATGCTGTTGATTACTGAGCACACTGTGCAGTAAAAGCCAGGTCCT
Source organism: Aegotheles bennettii (assembly GCA_013398125.1). Lineage (NCBI taxonomy): Eukaryota > Metazoa > Chordata > Aves > Caprimulgiformes > Aegothelidae > Aegotheles > Aegotheles bennettii. Next base: position 204,567 of record VZRW01005510.1, read on the forward strand.
GTACATCAGACATGGATTTACAGAAAGAAAGGAAGGCTGGCAGGATGTTAAAGCCTGTCTCCCACCTTTGTTGGCTTAACCCAGTATTACAACCTCATTCTCAGTTCCCTGGGCCGTTTTACAAAAATCAGGGAGCTGAAGAGATGGTGTAACATTTGAAGAGTCAGGAAATTTGTATTCACTCCCATCTACAGCTTTGTGTTGCAGTCATTTCTGCCTTAGGACCCGGTGGAGAAGAGGGTTCAGATCTTTTTTACACCAGAGCTGTGTTTACTCCAGGCGTACAGATAAAGTTGATGTGAAACTGCAGTGAGGAGGAGGAGGGTATTCCATGCAATTATCAGGATCCATCACAATTAGTTTATTGGCTATATATACCCATGTCGAATGTTGGATGAATGACTGAAATAAGAATAAACTGACAAGAGAAACAAGTGGCTCCAAAAGCCCAGTTTCCCCAGCTATACCTGTTTCACTTCAACCTATGTATAGCCTGGCCTTACAGATTGAAAACCCATTACTGTTTGGAGGCACTAGGTGTGCTTCCAAGAGCACATGTTCCAGTTCAGTTTTGTCTGAAAAGAATCTTGTTTGCATGCTCCATAAAGCAAGACCAAACACAATAAATGGATATGATATTTACTACAAAAGCATATGTCTAATCTGAACTGAAATCCTAATGTAGATATAGTCACTGAAGAGTCATCATTGTTGGATGTTCCACTGAGCAACGATAGTAGGAGAGAATCTTTTATGTCCGTGAGTTTCAAATTTTATTTTATTTTTTAAAGTTTGGATCACATGGTAACATTTCTTAGTATAGCATTATTCAGCTCAAAGCAAACTGTCTCTGGGAATATTTGGCTAAAATCACAACAGACAGACACTTGCAAGTCTCCAAGATACTTAAAGACAACTATCACACCTTTTCATAGTCCTGTGAAAGGACCACAAACACCAAATTCAGGATAGTGTTGTTAGTCCTACTCGGGTTGTCTCTGGACTATTAGAGCTCCTTGCTTCAGGGGGCTTATTTTTATCTGTTTCAAGTGCAGGACACCATCTCTGTTATTCTCCCACCTTAATTTCCTCTGCCTGAGGTATCTTCTCTTTATGCTCATGCTACTTAGTCTCAGCAGTTGCTGAACTTTCTATTCTGATTAAGGTGCAGCTCAAGGTCAAGTATGGGCAACACAAAAAGAGTGTTGATGTCCCATCACCACTCCAATGAGTAAACTACATTTCTTCAGCATAAATGTCAGAAATAGCCTCAAGTATTTGACTTTTACAGAATGCTAAAAGTCATATGTAGCATTCTGCTTGTTTTTTAGAGAAAGTTGGTAGCTATGGGAACATGGAGGAAGAAGATCTTCAGTTATAATCCCTCTAGCTTTACACTCTAGGAGAGTGGAATGAAAGGTTGTGAATTTTATTTGTAACTTAGTTATAAATGATGCCCTGAGCACTCACTTGAAGAGGAGAGCTCTTTGATTCATTTCCTGTATAGATCTAAATGTGTAGGACTATACCACAGTGATAAGCCATATTTGTTCTAACTAGAGCAAGCAATCATTAAAATGAAGATTCAGGAGTGAGTGGAAAACCCATAACTAATCAAACTTGATAAAAATTAGGAGAAACTTGCCAATTCATTTGTTTGATGTGACTTTATTTCAGAGGCTCCCTTATTCAGGTAGTTTTGTGCTAATGTGATTACAAAGAGCTGCCATAAAATCCATTTGCAAAGGGTTTGCTAAAAGCAAGGCATCAGTTCTTTTCTTATATTCCTCCCACACTACAGTATGGGGATTCCTGGGGACTTCTAAAAATTGAGAGATCCTTACTGCAAGGTTTGGTTCCCTTTTGAGGAGTAAATTAGAAAATGTCTCAGATTACTATCAGCTGCACTAGGGAGTCAGACAATGCCAGGAAACTAAAAACAGAACCCCTAGAATATGTTTGTGCATTTCAAAAGGTTATAAACATCATTTCACAACCAGATAGATGACCCGTTGTCAATATGGGTCAACACCATCTCATTGCGCTAGCCAGGCCAGTGTCACTAATAGCAACATTCATTACTCCAGACTTTGGCTAAGATTGAGAAGATAATTTTCAAAGTAACTTGTGTTAAATTTTATGGCTTATGTAGGTACATAAAAGGCCACACATAACAATTACCATAGTCCTTCCTGGTTTTGAAATATATTAGTTCATACATATATTAACCTCAGAATAAATGCATTAGGTTTATGTAGGCTTTTTCTTTATGCCTTATTCATTTCAGTAACAAGCTGCAATATGTTGTATGCATATGTAAGTGTATATTCTATTATGACAATCACTTTATGATTACTATCATGGAAAATTGTATTTTTCCTAAAGACAGGTAAGCAGAAGAGGGAAAATTTTCATCTCAAATTTTTAGCTATACAAAAAGAACAAAGCAGTTCAAAATTGTTAAGTACCTTCTTTATCATCATGACGTATGATTGCATCCTGTATCATATCAGCAAGATTAAAACGAACTCGATGATTCTTTCCATGTTTCAGTTTTTTCACGTAGCCCTCCCGTTTCTGGAAAGCTTTTTCTCGTTCGTAATATGCCTTTATTTGGTCACAGCGCATCCGCTTCACCAGCCGCTGCCGCTGGCCGAGAGGAAGGGACTCCAGCAAGCACTGCTCAATTTCCATCTCATGGGACCGAAAAACATTACATAGCTGGAAACAGCCTGTAAGAAATTAAAGACAAACACATTCAGATTACTCAACAGCATGTTTTCAAATGTGCCATGAGGCCTCCACCAATTTTATGTTGTCATTTCTAACTATGTGTAAGTCTATCATGTGAACTACTACTACTCGACCAATGTTAACTACAGAGAGTATATATCATTATCATTTACTCTTCTGAAACAATACATAATTCCACTAAGTCACTGATGCATTTTTTTAAAAGCTAACTCAGTTTATGTAAACAAATGTGAATGGAAAAAGATCTAAAAGTTAAATGCTGATGGGCAAAATATCTAAATAATTCAATATAATTCAAGTTGCTCACATTTGCTTATAAACGAGACTATTATGCAGAGAAATGACAGTCTGATGCCCATGCTTCCTTTTTATTCATTTTCATCTTGCTTTAGGTTAGCAAATTCCTGTTAGTCAGTGGGAAGAACAATCATCATATCATAATTATAATGAGGTCATTAGTATGCAATGGGTACTCAGGCAACTATCTACTAAAAACATCAAAGTAATTTCAAATTCCTAACTATGTGTGTGACTTTTTTTTTTTTTTCATTGTATAGAGCCATCCAAATAGAATCTCCTAATGAAACTGTCAGGTACTGAAATCTTCATGTGGAAACGGATCACAAATATGCCATTGATTCAGTTAATCCTAACATTCATAGCTTTACTATATATTATATAATATTATTATATATATATTATATATTTATATATAACTATGTCAGATCCTTCTTTTGTTGCTACCATTAAATCTAGTATTTTATTGCAATAACAGTGATGTTCTTTTCCAATATGTTCTCTTTCCCTCTGAGAGTGAAGACACCGTAAGGGACTACTTGCTGCTCGTTGCTTTTCAGCAGACAGTTTTTACAAAAGGAAACCAGTGGATTGTCAGGTAAGTTTATTGCCTGAGTCCTTGGATGTGAATTCACATCTTCCACATCAAGGATGTACTCACTGACCTATCCTAAGACCTTTGGGTAGCTGGAGACGAGCCAGACACTTCTAATTCTCATGTTCTACTTTATATACATACTTAAATTTTCTTCACATGGGAGGAAGGTGCTCCAATTTGTAATCTCTAAGGACTGTCAGCAACCCAGATGAAAGAGATTTTCCCTCCTTAGTTTGATAGAAAAGTTCTTGAAGCAGATGTAGACTCAAGTCACCTTGGACAGTTAGGAAATACCAAAATTAAGCATTACTGTTCAAATTTAATTAGGCTGCTTTTGTCTACCTATTTTGCTAAATCTGTAATTACATCATCAAAGGACTCTTACCTCATTCAGGGCACTAGCTGAGTAGGTGCTGACTAAACAACCATTTTGTTTTCTCCTTGTTGCTTGACATATGTCTAATCTACTGAATACCATTCAAACTCTGCTCTGAGGGTATAATTAATAATATCCTGACAGGCTTCTGTAAAGCTCACATCATCATACCACATAAATGCTTCACAAATACTTATTTTCATTTAAAAAAGAGGTCTAAAGAGGCCTTCTTATCTACATTATCTACTGAAGAACTGTAAGACAAAAAATTTCTTTTTAAATCACTAATTTTGGGGGTCCCATTCAAGAATTTGATATTCTTTCCATGAAGTTTTTGTTTTGCTTTAAAGGCATAATATTCTACAAACTATTAAGTATTACAATGTCATCACAAAATATTACCAAAGTGATAGTCCTAGGTTTGCAGGCCACTCTATAAATTATATAGATTACATTATACATTTATTTGTTATATTATTTTATATTATAAATTATATATTGTATTCTATTATATAGTCTATTGTACATTATATATATTCAATATGAATAAGAACACAGTCTCAAAACCAGACTTCCCAAAATTGAGCTGCATATGTTTATGCAAAAAGTGACCAGAGTGTCTTTTTGAGAAACTCCATGACAGAAGCAGACACAGAATACAGTTCTACAGGCCAAGTTCAGTCATCTTATTTTAACATAGGCTACCCTTTCCCTCTCTATAATTTCTGTTCCTTTCTTAGCATGCCTTCTAGTTAGAAGAAAATGAGTTGTCACACTAAAAAAATGGAAACAAGTATTGGCTTGCATTAAGCCAAAACACAAACCCTTTCTTTTTTGTATGTCAAAAGCCAACAAATCCTTCTGTATAAAACAGAATTTTCCATCTGACCTTAAATGCTATGTTTCATTTCTGAGCACATGTTGGAAAAGACAAGGAAATGAAAGGGTAGCTCCGTAAACCTGCAGAAGATGTAACTTTATTTCCTGCTTCAGTCCCAGCATTCAGAGAGCATTGAGTTAAACAGAAAATCTGCATTCAGACCATCCTCAGCCCGGGGAAGTTTGCAACTGCATCTCCTTTCTGTCATGATAGAACTGGGGAATGAGCAAACCTCAAATCTCCCCTATTAGAATTGTTCTGCTTTGTATAAAATACCTCAGTACCCATGTCTTAAGCCTATACAGTATTTTTGGCTTGTGAGACTCTAAGCCTATACCTTCTAAGCCTATACCTTCTAAGCCTATACACTTCTAAATCCAGGTGTAGTGCCTGCCAGCCAGGCTCATCGCCTCAGAGGGAAAGTCATCTTGCTGTGTTAAACCATGTTTGACAATGCAGCCAAGAGTCCAGCTGTACAAGAGTTTTGCCTCTGCTCTGTTCCTTTCTTCTCTTTTATGAAGGGAAGAAGGAGCAGCCATGCACTCGGGCTCCGGCAGGCTACAGCTGAAGTTGCTGACTGTGTCTGGAAAACTCCACTGAGGGTGAGAATTGCTGTAAATCAGTGTTGTTTGCTGACAACAGACCTTAACTGTATCTTTGCTTTTCCTTAGATTAGCTCATGTGGAGCTAAAACAAACAAACAAACAAACAAAACAAAGTTCTGGAGGAAATTCTGGGGATCACTAGCCCCCTGTCACTTCAAGCAGGGGATTATTCACCAACATTGGATCAGGTAACCATGTCTTGTCTAGTAGTGTCTTGAAAATCTTCATCAGTGGAGAACCTCCAAGTTCTTTGAGTAACCTGTTCCAGCGCTGCACTGTCTTCTATCAAAAATGCCTTGGTTTTTTTCTGGTGAATATTAGCACTTGTTAGTACTGTCACTACTGAGAAAAATTCAGCTTTGTCATTTCTGTAATTATCATGGTAGCCTTCTGCTGCCTGCACTCCACTTCCTCAATGTCCATCTTACGCTGGGGGGGACCAAAACTACACACATACTTGCAGGTATAGCTTCACTAGCCCCAAGCAGAAGCACTGACTTCCCTCAGTCTGCTGGCAATATTCCTCCTAATTTAGCCCACTATGTGGTTTGCCTTATTTACAGCCAGCATGCAGCACTGGCTCACATTTAATTTTGTGTCTGCTGTAACCCTTGCATCTTCTTCAGCAGGGCTGCAGCTCAAGTCAGTCAGTTTCCAGCCTGTACCAATGCATAGGGTTAATCTGTATCAGGCATGAAGATTAAGCTCTACCATTTAAAGTATGTCAAGTATGTCAACCACTGCATCCTATTTTAATATTGCCAACAACAGCAACAACTTCAGCTGAAAAAAAAAAAAAAAAGAAACCAAACCAAAAACCTCCAGAAAAAAAAAAATAGCTGTTAAAATCCACAACTTTATTAGGTGGATGTAAACTGTTTCCATTTAGATACTGACAACTCAGCTACAGCCAGGCTCAAAGGAGAAGTTATTAGAGCCTCCTAAAGAGTAACCAGTGCAGCAGGTTTGTCCATCCTTTTCTGTATATGAGAAAAATGGCACAAACTATCACACTGTACAAGAACCACATACAAGACCCATTCAAATAGAAGAAGATACATGGAAAACATGATCTCAACCAGGGCTGGTTTGGAATATGCTAGTCAGGAGACAGTGTGGTAACATGAGGAAAGGTTTGTGGGTAGGGAGAAAGGTTGCCTTCTGAATCAATTTGCATAAGAATTTATATCTCATTACATAAGATACCATATTTGAAGATTATTTTATGTGGTTCTTGCCTCAGTGTATGACAAATTACAGTTATGTACAGTGATTTGATAAGGTCACCGTGACTGTCATGATATATTGTGCTGGATAAATCTCCATCTCCATCAAAACACTGAAAAAGCTTACCCGGGTATTTATTTAATGAGACACCCTGGACCAAAACAACTACAATAAACTTAATTGTTGGCATTTATCTGATTTTAAGGTCTGTATTTCAATACAAGCACGCAATATAAAAACCTTTATGAAACACTGAAATACCAAAACCACAACATCCTTTTGTTATTTCACATTATTAACTAGCACAGGACAAAGGAAGTCACTGTCACGGTAACTAGCAGGAAAAAAAATGTTTCAAGGATACTTGCTAGTGTAGAGCTTCTTCACTGACTGGGTCCACCCTAAACCACTAGAAAGAAAAGAATCATTGCTACAAAACAACCTGTTCATAAAATGGTAGCAATTTACTCACAATTGGACATAGTGCCAATTGCATTGCAACACAAATCACAAGCTTGATCTTGCCTGTACAAACAAGAGATTTCTGAGTAAAGAGGAACTGCTTCCTTTGAATTGTCACCAGTTCTCACTGTGAAGGTGAGAGAAGGAATATTTTGTGGTACTACAAGCATCAGCTCCTGAACAACATGAAGAGCTTGGGAAGGGTGATGCAATATAAACAGAAAGGAAAAATGTGATTACTATGGACATTTTCTTCCATCTCCTGCAGGTAATTTCACCCCAAGTAACTTTACCGTATGTAGGAACATTTCTGCCATACCTCTTTTCAGAATCAGTATTAATACAGCTTTCTTTTATACTTCTGTTTATTATGGCTTTATGTCACACCTTTAGTCACTTGCTCCAGCATTAAATTGGGAGTCTAGTCATCCTAAGAAAATGCACCTCAGATGGTAATTCACGTTGCTTGGGAGTGATTATATTACTATCTGTCTGAATCACATGTCAGGAGGCATTCCCAGAATGTGAAGCTGAATGCTTATATACAAGTTAGCACAGGCACTACAAAAAAGTTTGCCACTGTGCTCATATGCATTGTATTTTGACTTCTCACATGATATAAATGTTTGCTGTTGTAATTCAGAGACTCCTGGATCCTGGCATAGTGTGTTTTTCAACATATGCCAAGTTATAAAACTTGCCTCTTCATTAAAGGCACTTGCACACCTAAACTGCTGACATTGCTTAATGCAGTAAGCATCTCAAATAAGACAACACAGAATTATGGTGCAAAATGCTTCAACTACAAGTTTGCAAATACTAAGGCACATGCTTACCTTTATGTAAACATTCATGTTGATTTTGATCATATTTTAAACAATGAATAATTAAGCTCTGGGTTTTTGAAGGACTCTGGTCTTTACAGTATAGAAACAAAATGTAGAAGGCTTAAAATACCTGGGAAAATGGCAATCTGAGATTTTGAGAATGTATCTACTTGAGACTGCTTCTTACACAATATTCTTTAAACATCTTGATCTCATTAAAGAAAAAAGGGTAAAAACCCCTCTGAAACATACACCGTGTTTAGCTTAGGTCCTCTGACACTTCAGCTCCGATCTTGGTCAAGGTATGGTATCACCCCTCCTCATAGTTACAATTAAACACCTACATTCTAATTTAAATACCTGAAATCATCCTGAATTTCAGAAAGATAAAATATTTGAAAATTTAAACAACTTCACTGAACTGTTAAACAGACTAGCATTCATTAAATAACAAAAAAAAAGTATTTTTTTATAACTGTACTATTACATGACATCTTTAAAGCTGGCTAGCTAAACATATTCACAGTAAGATATATGGGAAAGAGGTGTGGGAAAAGCATGCAGTGAGCAGCAAGTGCTTTGGCACATACAGACCCAGATACAGGGATGGTGTAAATCAGTTCAGCTTCTTCCAGTTCAAAAAGCTCCATTACTTTACACCCCATGTTTGGTATCAGATATCAGACCAGAAACTAGAGCATTGACACTTTTAGTAATGCACTTTGCTGTTACACATAATAACTTTACTCTACAGGATGATTTTCTGCTACCAACGATGCATGTTATTTAAATTTATTATATTAAATTAGAAACAATTTGTTAGTATTTATGCAGCTGAACTGAATTCCATACTAAATCTATTGTACAAATACAATAGCCTAACTGAAGTTATGGTGTCTGGACCACAGATCAATGCAATTTTTATAGGTGCCCTCTTCAGAAATCAGAAGTTATTACATATCATCTACTGATCTTCCAGTTTCAAAAAGAAATACTTCTTATCCATGGAAAGGGCTACATTAGTTTAAATCCATCTCTAATGCAATGTTAAGGTCAATATCAAAATACTTGGATTTTAAAATTCTTTGTTCAGTGCAGGGAAAATCACTAACCATTTGAACAGCCTCTCCATTACGTTTATTAAGCTGTAAATGAAGCGTGGTGCTCATAACCACTCAGCCTGATTTTAACGGCTAAAGCGTTTTTATCAGGTCAGTGGTGCTTTGCTCACTGTAGTGTTGGGCTTATTCCTTTCCTTTTTTCTTGGCTTCTCAACCCAGCCCATGAGCAGATAATCATGAGGGAGCAGTATAACTGTAAACTATTTACCTTTTAAAGAATGTAAATAATTAAATTAATGCCAAGTCTTTTGAGAATAAATTACATTGCAGTAAAGGAACTGATATGCTTCTCCTGCTCTTGGCCCCAGAGAGCTTCTTTGGGATGTAATTACAAAGTTACAGCTCTTAAATGGCATGATATACAAGGCTTCCTCATTTTCTGCTTAATACCCAACTGTCTTTGCTGAAGAGCAATCCTGAGCACATTCAAGCAACCATCCTCTTATAAAACCCTACTTCTGCATGCTGCTCTTCAAGAGCCTTTCAATGTGACTAGACTGGTAAGCAGGAATTGCAATCAATTTCCAGCTTGATACCAGGGAAAAGTTATTTATCAGACACAATTAATCAAGTCTACAGCCTTTCTCATAGACTGTTATCTATCTATCAGCAATTCAGTGAAGTTACAGCAGCATTCTCTAAAAATTTATTGTATTTGAATCAAAGAATGAACTTGGGATCTTTCCTTCATAGTGATAGAAGAGAGCCTGACTAATAACAAATCAAATAAAACAGAGGGCTCTGCATTGGCATTTGTGATTTATGTCATGCAGCAATCTGTAACATACAGATATTTTATGTTCTAGTAACTGTGTACCAGCCTCAATAAACACAGCCAAATACTCAATGGTCTTCAGTGTAATAAAACACCAGTTTCAAATACACACACAATGGGTTCTTCTCATTTTTTAGAAAAAGAATATGTTATTTTCTTTTGCCTGTCTCGAAGCATAAGGAATTCATATGTCTGGGAGGATCTGTGTATATCCCAGAGCAGTAGTCCCCATCTGTGGATCCACATCCACAGATGTGGATCACATTCAGAAACAACACAAATGCAAGGAAAATGAACAGACATGATTTGCTCGAACTCATACTGTTTATTTTGGTAAAGCTGCTGTCTCCATATCCTCTCTAATGCTGTCATCCTTCTATTCTCTCTTGGAGGATGAGACAAAGGTGCAGTCTGGATTCCCACAAACCACAGCATACCTCAAGTACGTTCTGACACAAACATCAGAAATTTTGTAAAAAAAACTTAAAATGCTATTGCCTGCTCTGGAGCACTGGAGTTTTCAACTGAAAAGACTGTGTACTCCCAGAGACTGAGCAACACACATTAACCTATTCATCTCTTCTCATATAATATGGCACATAATTGGGCTTTTAAGAGTTGAAAGTCTGTCCTCAAGATGGATTCAGGACTGTATTGTAGCATCTCCAAATAATGACTGTCCAAACAACAGACTGAAACACTACCTACCACACTTCTGGACTTTAAGGAAGGCTTTTGAGCAACTGAGTCTATGAAACTTGGGATCCAGTATCACCATGGTGAACATTCATGCTGAACAAGTGAATCATATCTAGACATGGTTCTGATTCTCCTGTGAGTATCATGCTGTGCTTCTGTGCTACAAGACATAATTATCTTTTCTGTGGCTTCTAAATTTCACAGTGCCTAAAGTGAAGACTGCGCTGCGACATAGCAGAAAGGAAATTTACAACACAAAACCAAAAGTGTTTGTTTGTACATGTTCTTTTAAGTAATAGGAGAGTATGTGTAGACAGGGAATGGAATTTGAGACTACAAAGCCTTTTGAAACAGGTGGAAGATTGAACAGGGCATAGAGCATGTAATCTGAGGGAGTTTTATCCACCTTGCCAACTGGGAGAGGTCTCCAGATATTGTCCATAGCCTTTTTCATAGAGAGGGTTAGTTGGAACTGTTCAAAACTGAGCCAGGGAGCTAAATAACAATCCTGTAGACCAGCAGAGGTCCAATGCCTTTTCCTCTTTTTTATGAAGTGCAGACAGTTTCTTTCAAGCTTTTTCTACGAATGCTGTATAGTTACCTTGTCTTTCTGCTTGCAGTAAGGTATAAAGGTGGTATAAAGGCCAATTCTGCGTGGCAATGTATTTCACCCAAGGAAGAAAGAACATACTTGCAGGAGGCTTAAATTTCCTTGCAACATACTTGAGATTACTTGGTATCGTCTGTGACGAGATTTAATGGTTATTAAATTAACCCTGATTCCATGTGGAAGAAAAAGCAACATTTATAATTTCTAACCATTACGAATTTGTTGTACAACATTCCTAGGCAATGTAGTACCAAACACTGCTCACTTGTTTGAATAAATTGTTTTGAATAAATTGTTTTTGAAACATTCTCTTGAAACCGGGTAACAAGTTTGGAAATTATGATAGGAGGAAAAACTAAAAGATACACAGGTAACATAATCACACAGACTTTGTTTCCTCAGGAAAATCAAAGCAAAATACGCTTATATGATTCCCAAAGATTAACAATATTATTTCCAAAGCTACATATTTAAAATATTTTTAAAGAAATACAAATTATGAGTCCCCATGTCAGGATCTGAAGAGAGAGTTTAAAGTAATCAGAAAGCAAAAGTAATTTGATTCAAACTGATTACGCTAACATCTTTTTAAAAATATATCTATATATAGACAAGTTAGAAGAAAAGCTAAACTGGCTGTTTGAGCTAACCCTTATAATATTTTGTTCACTTTTGGATTTATGACTTCATGCAATGTATACTTATTAGATTAATATAAAGCACTTAATAAGGCTTGTCAGTTGCAAAGCCTTTAAGAAAACAACATCACCACATTTGGTCATATTTTAATAATCTAAATTGCTATAAATCACACCAACATCAAGTACACCTCAGGAAGCTCCAAATCAAAAGGCACAATGAGAGCAAAGAAGATGTAGGCTTGCCAAATGACAATAAAAAAGATGAGAAGGAAGATATGAGAAGTCCTCTAGAAAACATATCTCCTTTTAGTCTTTCTGCAGTCCTGGCTGTCTTTATTTGACTGAAATGCAAAACTTATTAAGTCGCAAATAAGCTGTGAAGATAAGAGTTATTTCCTTACAATGCAGTAAATGGAGGTGTAATAATGCATTTTTCTCTAGTCCACACTTTCAGACAGGACAGAGAGGAGGGGAGGACGTGCATCTGGGAACAGATGCACTGGAAAACTCTTCCTGACATCATGGTATAATACAAAGGACTTGTTACGCAGATACTCAGATCACAATAAGCAACGAAAAACACTAAGGTTATTGCTGATACTTATAAATCTGCAACTTTTAAGGGTGAATTAACACATAGATACACAGTGAGAGAAAATCAAAAATTACAGTTGCTATGCCTCAAATGTACTGAGAAAGTTGAACAATAGCAGAAATATCTGTTTTACTGTAAATTAATGTCTGAACAAAGAAACAAAAAAATCAGACTTTTTCAAAACCTAAAGCAGTTCTTTCATCACAGACATTCCCAGACACCACTATTTAGGCTGCAAATATGCCAGGGATCAAGAGGCATACAGCATATGAGAATTACAGAAAATACAGGAGAAAAACACATAAATCGAAATTTGCAAAAGCCTGCATGCAGTAAATTTAGGGGGGGAAAAAAAAAGAAAAAGAAAAAGAAAAAAGGAAAAGGTACATGTGGATCAAGACAAAGAGGATATTCAGTATCATACATAACAGATAGCCAAGAGCCAAAAAGGAAACAGCGGTTGACAGATCTAACCATAAGGACTGGCAAGCACACAGGAAAGGAAATTTTGTGCCAAGTGGACTGTGGTTCTACATGCAATCTAATCATTTGCAGAGATTACTGTAAAGTAAAAGCAGATGGAAAACTGGTTTACAGTACAGTGGAGCTTGCAAAAATTCTGCAGCCCTTCAGTCACTGTTCAGAGTATATCAAGGGACTGCCATCTCAGTTTTCAAACAGCAAAAGGATTGGAAACAGGCCCTCCTCCTTTCTGCAGAAAGGCAACTTTTCTGGAATATTGCATTCAGTTCTAGACAGTCAAATTGGAGCAGTTCAAAAGAAAATACCGCAAATGGTTCTGGGGCCTGAGGGACTGATTTATGAGGAAAAATGAAAAGAATTAAATATGTATAGCTTAGCTAAGCAGTGACTAAGGAGAGACAAGTTAACAGAAATTTGAAGGGTGAAAGAGAAAAAGAAAGATTATATAGCATAAAAAGGAAGGGAATTTGGAATAATAAAATGAATTTAATATAGTGTAAATTTAGGCAGAATACCAAGATCAAAATAACACACATGGATAAGATTAAGATGTAAGAGTGCAAGTTTCCTTGTTAGGTATACTGGCTGGATAGCCACACAAAAGCACCAACTGATGTTTCTGGTACTCAGGGCAGTTCACTCACTCAGCTCTGGCACCTCTGGAGGATGGCCCTGCATGGCTCTGTCAAGGCAACCCTCCAATAAATTGGAGATGCAACCCAGGAGAATTTCTGGTATGTAGAGCTACACCATTGGCATCTGAAAGACTTCTCTCTCTCTCACACTAGGGTGAAGATCCAGCTGAGACTAGCAAATATCCTCACAGCTACGCAAAAATTAAAAGCAATCTGAGCAGCTCTCTTGACAATAGAGTTTACAATAGTCTGTCAAGGTCAACTTCCACATCTACCATCCAGCATTATACTCGTGGTCAGATAATACCATAGCACAGTTGTATGGTCATATATAAGAAGTGCAGAGAATCACTATCACACTTGCTTGTGAATATGCATAGCAATATCACTTCTGGGTTAAGTTAAAATGGGGAAATCCTGTTGCATTTGGAGGAAGAAGAGGGAAAGGGGGAAAGAGAGAAAGA
>VZRW01005510.1:218642-242059 GCA_013398125.1 Aegotheles bennettii
AAATTATTATTGCAGGTCCAATATTACTGCTCACAAGACAGAAAAAGTATCTCTCAAGGACGCAATAAAACTATATATTCCTTGGTGATTAGTAGGAATTGAGCAAGCCATTTAAGAGCTTTACTTTTCACAGTCGTCTGCATGATTTACACATACCACTTCCGTAACTAACATTAGTACTGCAGCTAACAAAATCAAGTAAGTGTGTACAAAGCAAAACACCTGAAAAGCAAGGTATTCATTTAATCTGCAACCCAAATATAAAATTTCTCCTTTTTCAAACAAACTGAGTGCTGAGTAAGGGATACATTGAGTTCACATATTTCCTTGGAACCTCCTGCAATAAGCTACCTAAAGACAATACTACCCTCCCCATAAAGACTGAAAAAAGGGGAAATTTCTACATGCTTACCTCCCTCCCTCCTTCTCCTCAGCTTAGATGTCAGCGTTTACAAAACTTCTAGAGGACAAAGCTTTGATTCCTTATATAGTAAAAGGATCACATTTGAAAGCCATAGATTAGTTTTCAAAATATGACCTTAATAAATCGCTCCTTTTTCTGTAGATGTCTTTACAAGGTCTCATATATATTTTATATGTCATACTTCACAACAGGATTTGTGTCAAATGGTACCACAGCAGGACTCCACCACCCTGAGGTGGTATGGCCCAGATCTATTTCCCTCTCTACATGCTCTAAATACCACTTTGATATCTCTCCTGAAAAGTCATACTGCATAGAGATTCATAATAGTATTTACAGCCGAAGATATCACACCTCACACTTTCCTGCTCTTTTCTGTTTTAAAAACAACTACAAAGCAAAAAAGAGTAAAGCACACTTCCAAGTGGAAACCGCACAGGAATGTCTGTGTTCTAGCTGGGTAAAAACCTAGTAATACATGATCAAATGCTTTTTCACTTCTGCGCTGTGCCCTCCTGTCCACACTCCTTGCCAGTTTCCTTCTTACTGGCCAAAAAGAGATTAAAATGGACTACATCCCAGCTCTCTGAATCACCTTACAGATGGGGGGAACTTGCCATGGACAGTTGTCTTTCGGTGTACAAGAATGGCACTGCCAAGGAAAACAGATTTGGCAATACTACTTGTGCTTGTGTTCTTGTAGGTTACAACAGACTGACTCATGTCATCTGTCACCTGAAGTTATGTCCAGCAGTCAAAATCCTAGAAATTGAAGATTTCTTTTAGCAGGTCTTATTTTGCTGCTGTTTGCACTGAAGGCAGTTGCTTGAAAGCAAACAAATGGAAAATACAACTTTTAAGAAACAATCAAATATTATCTTTAAAAAACTTGTGGTGCTCCTTTATGATATATTTTTTAAAAAATTATTTGGACAACTCTATTTGTTCCAAATCAAACTAAACTTCTATTGACTTCTTAGATTTTCATTTGTTTAAAAACAAATTAGAATTATTTCAACTTAATTTCATCTTGCTTTAAAATAACATTTTTTTATACTGTGGCAATTTTGATGCAGGTGTTAATTTCATTATGTACAATATTTTCTCTTTGTTTTTACAACTTACCAACTGTGCAAAATTTACCATGATGAAGTATACTAATTTGTCTAAAATGAGAACGAAAAGGAATTGTGATTATTTGTAGCAAGAAGTTACTCCAGAAATTAAAATATGTTCTTTAGCCTCAAAATTTTCACATACTTTTTGAGGAAAAGTGGCTATATCACTACAATTTAACAAGTGGAAATGGAGAGGTTTGGGGGTTTTTTGCTGTACTCCTTTCTTGCAGCAATCTTCTCAAAAATGTAATATCAGAATTCTGAAGCTTTATGCATGCTGTGCCAATATGATGAGAAAATACGACACTTTAACCTTTACAATTTTCTTTCATCTTATCTTCAGGATGGCTAGATTTACTTGCTGTCTGCAGAATCACCATATCAGAAGAAAAACACTGTCCAGGTACCAAAATATAAGCAATTTATTTCTCCTTACAAATCCACAGCAAAGCTTTCCACAGAAAATGCTGATGCTTCTCTCTCATGACATTTTTTTTACAGTGGGAAACAAAATGATGACATAGAAAATATTTTTGAGATTACTGTAATTTCCACAAAAAATATTATAAGTAGAACCTATTTTTAGTTGAATACAAAGTTGAAAATCCTGTAGCCTTCATTTGTCCAAGTTAATATTTCTCCTTGTGCTGTTACTTCAAACAGTATTTTTCCAAATGCCATTTTAATATAAATCTTCATCGTAATATAATTTCCAAACGCTATTCTAAGCAATTGTTATTGTTAGGAAAGTGGTTGTCTGTTGTTACTATTAGGAAAGTTTCACTTACTTGGAGGCATACTTGACGAATTATTAGATGACCAGTATTACAAAAGTGCAAAGATAACTGAGCCACTGACACCCCATAATATATTTTTCTAAATATCTCTTCCTATGTCTAAATACAGATATTAAATTAATCGTTCTTTTTACCTCTTTCCTGGCATCCAGTTTCATGATTTCTAACTTTTTGGTATTCAGGCAACGTAGAAAATTAGTTCAAATTAAAAACTGACATTGAGTTTCTGTCATTGTCACATGAATCCAGGAACTGGAGAGCAAAACTAAATAAATACATCTAGTATCATACACCAGTACTTATAATATAGAAGTATTAGCCTTCATAGGTTGTAAATAATTTTCCTTTTTTTCCTGTTGGTGTGCACCTGTCCTACTGCTACAGTGTGAGAGACAAAGAGCTTAACAGAAGTAAAAACATTCTAGCTGTGGCTCTACTTCTATTGAGGTTTGTAAGATAAAAACCATTTGTTCTTGACTGCAGAATTAAAAAGCTGATTTACCTAATTTTTCAGACATTCTTCATGACATCTGAATTATCACACTGACTAAACTTTTTTTTTTTAATTGATACACCAGATTCAGATTCAGTCTGTCTAAACACAGTAAAAAGACTGCATATTGTACTAGCATTCCTGTTCTGTATTTTACAGTATAAGGTTCTCAACACAAATGCCGTTCATCAAAATGTTTTTATTCCTCCAGAACTGCTTTCTGCATCTTCGCAAGATCTAGAAACTCCCAAGCAGTGGCTCGTCACACACAGCTGCTCCTCTCACTCTTTCTGAGCTTCCAGGGAAGATGACCCCTGTCTCTTCCTCCCAGTCTCATTTTCAGCAGGCAGGTTCTCTCGGTTATGCTAGGC
This sequence comes from Aegotheles bennettii, assembly GCA_013398125.1. Lineage (NCBI taxonomy): Eukaryota > Metazoa > Chordata > Aves > Caprimulgiformes > Aegothelidae > Aegotheles > Aegotheles bennettii. The sequence continues at coordinate 221,846 of VZRW01005510.1, forward strand.
ATCTCATTTCAGTAATAATCTTAACCTTATGCCACAGGTCACAGTGTCATAAGCATGTACTAGGAAAAGGAAGTTTTCCCTGCAGCCATGTTGCACTTAGCTCTCTTATTGCAGAAATAAACCAGGACAGGAAGAGTTAGCTGACACCATTGTGAAACATCAACCTAAACTAAAGAGATGGCTGCTAAATAGGGACCGATATAGATATCCCGCTTATATTTACAGCTCTCCTTCCTACCACCTGTATAATTTTTACTTGAGTTCCTCGTCAGTGGCAGAGGACATCCAAGAGGACATGAGAATTCTGTGGGACACCATAAAATGGACTAAATAAATGAATGTTACCTCCTGACCAGCCTGGAATAGAAGAAATCCCATTCACAAGAAGGAGAAAACACTTTGAAGACTTTGCTAGCTCTGTCACCTCACTAACTGTCCAGTGTGACAGAACACCTATGTGTCACCTTTACTTAGGGCATCACACATTCTGCACACACACCACCATAAAGACAAAGTGTTCCTGTATCGCAGACAAACTAGAGGTCTCCAATTTTTCTTTTCAGGCTCCTCTTCTCTTCTTCAGTCTAAGCTACTGCAACTCTGTTGGAACACAGGTGAAATTTTCACAGGCTGTCTCACAGTAAGAAAGCTGAGACAAAGATATCACTTGTTTCACTCACAGTATTGCCCCTTCATTCATGGGATAACCAAGTTCTAGTCCCGATCCTCTGTAAACTAAAACTAACGTATCACATCACATCTTCCCCCCACCCCTTGCCAAGCTGCATGAGGTTCAGGCAGAGCTATTGCTGTGGCACATGTCTGAAGCCTCATAAGTCTCTGGGTGATGTGAGAATGGCTGAATCCATTGGCAAAAGCACACAGACTGAATTTAAAGTGCTAAATGAGAGTTTGTGATGATACGCCTCTTTCCCCAGAAGTATCCTGAAACATGCTAATGCAGTCTGTTCCTTAACTCCAGTGAAAAGGGAAAGGCAACCATGGGCGAAACGCTTATTCAACTATATTGAGTTCTAGTGGTTAATGATTCTACTGAAACAGAAAATGCATTGAAATGGCAAGCTATAAAAAAGTGGGGTAAAATTAAATAAAATGGAAATCATAACAACAATCCACAAAATTTACTCTTCTTTCATTCATAAATATGACGGTAATTTTGTAGCCAAATAGTCTGTGAATTAGTGTGAAAAATACTCAAGATGACATCTGTAAGTACATTACTGCTGGCTTTGGCCTTTCAAGACAAAGTATATGATTAAGGTCTCTGGCATTGCAGACTAAAGTCAAGACTGAATCTTTTTCAATGTACCTGAAGATGATATAGCAAAATTTAAAGGCCAAATCTTTCAGTGCATCTTCTGCTTTAATTAATTTTCTTCATGGACAATCCTTGCCATGTATTCAGATGCTGAAGGCAATAAAGGGCTAAATGTTGCAGAGAATTATTATATTTTTTTGTCTCTTATTTCAAACCCTGAATTAATTCACCAATAAACATCTAATTAGTATTTCCATCTCAGATCTCTGTAAGTATTGGTCTGTAACAAAGCACAACTCAGTGTTTCATAATTCATACAAAAGATAAAGGAATCAGAAACACAGACAATCCAGAAAGAATCGAAGTAGACTCTGATGTACAAATTTGATGATCCTAATATTTGGATAAATTCACTTGTCTCAGATTTTCAGCTGGCGTGACTGTAACTCCTTAGCAGGGTTTTAATTCTGTTTGCATTTATGCACCTCTACAGCATTTGCAGTGGGAATCAGACTCTCAAGTAATGAATCTAAGCCTCCTGACTAAAGTACTGTTTTTCTTAGTTACCTTTGCAGATCCCTCAGAGCAAGTCCAGAGCACAGGTGGAAAACCACAGCTATAATGTGTAAATTATGATATTTATGTCTCAACCAGGTATACAAGGGAGAGAAGAAAGCAGCAAGGTGCTGCCTAAGTTGCAAAATTACATTCATTTGTACGGTCTGTCACATAAATCATTGAGATAAAATGGTATCCAGCAGCTGGCAGATAACATGTGGTACTCTCCTACGTACCACTGTTCTCTCTTCTAGATAGCTTATGCTAGCTGATTGCCAAGGAGAAGCACAGAGAGGGCCAGCCCTTGGCAGCAGCGATACTTGGCTGCAAAAAGGAAATGGGCACTAGTAGTGACAACATGAGCTGCTCAAACAGGCAGACACACACACAGCTTGTGTTTTAAACACGTTAGGTGACAGCTGAAGACAACGTGATGGCTGCAGAGTACTCCAGAGTATTACTGGGATGCAAGACCTCACTGGGCATTGGCCCCAGACAATATTGTCTGACCACACAGCTGCACCTACTTGTAGCAGGACGGTGGACTAGAGACCTTCCAAGGTTGGATCTTGAAAGATCCTAAGACAAGATGGTGACAGTATGTCTCATTTTCACAACCTCCGAGTGGGAACAGTACACTGAAAAAGGCAAGAATATGAGTAAATTTGTACTAACACCATGGGAGAATAGCCATAGTCCCTCTCAGCTCAGATCTCCACACTTAATCTCCACAGAGTTTAAAAAAACAAAGTGCAAACACATGCAAAAGCCAAGCACAGAGTGCATGCAGTTCATAAAATACTAGCTTTAAAGTGCCATTAAACACCAAGACCAAGAGACAGTGCTCTGTAAACACACTTCCTCTGGTCTTTTCCTTCTGATATAGAAATCGTCAGTGAAATGAATTAAAAACAAAGCAGGCTGTGAAGAGTCACATCCCAATCCCTGTGAGGTTCAGCCGCTCTCAGCAGATCTCAAGAACATCGCTGGTGCTGCCACTTTGCACACAGCCCTGGCCCATATTTGATCCCAGCTGTCAGCCAAACACAAACATCAGCAACACTATTGGCATGCTAAGTCAAATGGTAATGCTCGTGGGAGGATCACAGAGGAAGTGTTTCTCTAATTACAGGTAGAGAGGGAAGTGCATTTGTCAGTTCCGTCTAGACAAGCACAGGCAGTAAAAACCCATTCTGGCAGGCTCCATCCAGGACCCATTGTGTTCTAAAGCAAGCTACTTGAAAGGGAAAGTGCTATGTGGCAAAATACACTGATTTAGTGGGAAATCACTATTTACAAAATTCCAAATCTGGAAAAGAGGAAACAAATAATATTGCCATACGTTCACCTTTCCCTCTGCTGTGTTTTAGTCCTTCATCCCTGCCCTCTAACCAATGCAATTAACAACACAAGTAGTCATCATTTGCTTCCTTTTAATGAGAGAACCTCACGGTCATCCTGACCTCTTTCCAGTTAAAGAACATATAGATTCATTGTAGAATTACATATTTAATATGCTACTGAACATGCACATGCCCATATACATTAGCTACAGTTTCACTTTAAGAAAGTAATTCCAAAGTGAAGAAAGACCAAACAATACTTTTCTGACATCTTCAAGATAGTTATTATGTGGCAAATTCCTCATTTGCATTTGTCAAATCTTATTACAAGCTCAAAGACTTATTCTTAGAATGCACCTTTAAAACCCATGCAGTGAAACTAATCTGTGCTTCTCTTCAGGAACTGGAAATTTAGGCTTGTAACTCCCACCAGTTTTAAAATCAGTTCCATACACAAGTCCCATTGAATTCAGACAAGAGGAAACCCTCATAAATAATTTTTCCTTGAATAATTAAAATACTTCCAGAGGACCTTAATTTCATATTAAAACATCAAAGAACTTGTTTCTTAACTGTAACATAGTATTTTAAAAATGGTTTCAGAAATGTCCTTGGTACACTTAAGTCATCAAAGACCACAATCTGTGGAGAATACCATTTACAGAAATCTGCAATTTGTCATGCAAAAACAGTGACATAATCACCAGAAGTCTGAAGTTTTCAAGTCCTGCAGTAACAAATATTCATGGTTAACTACTACTGGCTGTCCAATATAAGTATCTAAACAGTTATTCATTTATCTGATGTAAAACCGGCAACTTCCACTCAAACCCTGGATGTTATAAAAGGCAAAACCAAAAAGCTAGAAAGACAAGCAGCTTTGATAGGCAGACCCAAAAAAAGCTGCTAGGAATTTGCTCTGCATTGAATCAATACATTTAGCATAGATCCTAATTTCAGTCTATGGAGGCAGCTTGCATGATTCAAGGTTAAAAGTTCATTTTTTTTTTTTTAAGTCTGTCACACCAAATAGCTAAATATTCTGAGAAGGAGGGGATACAACTGTTTGATCTACAACAGATGATGAGATGTGCTCATAATTATGAAGCTGTTCTTATTTGTATTAGCCTTGTAAAGTATAACAGCCATATCCAAGGTTGTCCTTATAGGCGTCTTTAACATAATGCTATGAATAACATGTATCTTCTTTTTGGATATTATTTTCTTCTATGATTAATTGAAACAAAAGTTTTAAAAGGTAATCAGTATGAACTTCAGAATGAGAGCTTTATGACACACACAATGAAGTTGCCTCTGAACAGAGGAGAAAAAGAAACACTGTGCTCTGCCTGCATATTCACATGCAAAGTAACAACTCCCCTTCCCCACTACCACGTTGACATCATGCAGCATCTGCCTTCGACTTTTTTGCATATGCATTGAAAAGACACACCTCGGAAAAGAAAAATACAGTTTTAAAATCAAAATAATAATTTTGTTACTTACAGCATTTGATAAAATGGTAATGAGACATTCTTTCATCTCAGGCTGTAGTCTCGCTACAGGTTTCAGCATTCTCTTTTGCTACAACTGTCATGCCCAGAAAATGCATTATTTAGAGCCCTTCTTCAGGTATCCAGTATACCTCAGAATACATTATTCAATGTAGTGCCTGTTCCAGGATCTTGCAGAGGCTTCAAAGTCATCCTCACCCGACTGCTGGAGTTACGATAAACCTCTGTGTGTCTTGAACCATGACTATTGCACGTGCTATTGTAGCACAATTGATTGACACTGCTCCTAATCCCACATCCCCAGGAATAGAAAGATTTAATTGGTGTGCACTTGCAGCCACATTCTTCCAGCACTGAGGTGTGCTGCTGCACTGCGGCTCTCACAGTCCTACCAGTTAATGGCTTTTCAATAGCTTTCAAATGGCAGCAGACTAAGCTTGATGAGTGGGCTCGAATGAAATAGCAGAACAAGGGATCTTAAATTTTATTTCTGCATGTTGTTCGTGTGCCAAATGTGACCAGATTCTTAGCTGGTACTAAAACAGGATTATTTTTAGTTGCCACCAGTTGCTGTGTGAATAGGAAATTGATATAGGTTGCCAAAAATAACTACCTTTTAGCATCACAGATCGTTTTTCAGTATGCTGTAAGGTAAAAATCAGGACAGAGATCACAGCTATCTTCATGCTCTCCTGGTTTATGCATGGGTTAATTTAAATTGAGCTGAGAAACATGCCTGTGTGTACATTCCTTAATATGTTTTTGTTTTGTAATTTCTTTGTATTACATTGCATCTTTTTCACAGATGGAATATTTCTGTCAGAAGAAACTGCAAGCTCTGCATGCTTTATATCATGATTATGTACATGTTATCTAATGATATTTTAATCACTGGTTGTAAAAGAAATGCTTAAGAAAATGCATCACTAAGAACAAGTCCATACAATTCTTTATCAGACCACAGAATAACAAGTCAATGTATACTGACGCATTACCCAGTTTCAGATTAAGGGCACACAAAAGGCAGACCTGCATTGTATTTTAAACACCCAGACTGCATCATCCCCTGAGCACAATTCCTGCATTACTTTTACAATAACAGTCACCTGGTTACTACTTCTTTGAGAAGCCTACATCAGAACTACAATAAAATATTTTTATAAAATCAAATAATAATTTAGGAAAACTATGCTCAGAGGAGATTTATGTTTGCTTACCATGTGTCATGCTTACCACAGTCATCACTTCACTGAGTGGGAGCTCTTGTAAAGGGAAACTGATAGTCCAGCCATATTTAAATCTTTTATTCATCTGAAAGGTTCTTACCTACTACTTTGTGTACATACCATTTTTAACAGGTACAAAGTGTTAAAGGGACTACAAAGGGAAAAGGGTCTAACTCATTAGTGAGGATGACTAATTCAGATTCTATTAACTATTCTGCAAAGTTTCCACAAGAGCAGGAAGATATATATTCACAGGCTTCCAGTGATGCATTAGCAAAATCCTTAGGTGAAATCTCTCAGCTCCTAACAGCCACATATTTCAAATCTGATTTTAGGTATAATATGCACAACAATAGTTCTGCAGAGTAATTATTTAGGGTGTTTTTTTCCTGAAAACCTTTTTCAAAAGAAGAAAAAAATATCTAGAAATAACCAGGGGAAATATGGATAAATTATATAAAACACAACATAGTAATTATATTATCATGGAAACTTTCTACTGTAAAGGTTACAAGTCCAAAGCAGACTTTCTTTCACACCTATATGACACTAGGCCAGTTCGGACAATACGGCTCATAAAATAAACATACAGAGTATTCTAAGAGGCAATGTTAGTCATAGTTCATGAGCAAGTGTCAAGTAATCTGACAAAAAGCCCTTTGAGCAGTACTTTTTGGTGGAGACATTTGTGACAGGTTCATCTCTGGTGGTACTGTCAGGCTGACAGACTGCCATGTCTAATAACATCTTGCTTCGACCAACCCACGCTGGCTAAAACCAGGAGGACTCTCAGTAAACACTGGTGAATGGGAGCAATGAACAGAAGATGCTTTTTGAAAACAGAGATAAAAGGAAGAGGAAACATTTCTGATTTTGGCTTGAAAAAAATATGACAGAAAAAGTATCTGGATCTGTCTCATTTCGGATTGCAATATATGTGTGCAATATATGTGTTTATCTATTGAATTGCCATAGTGAAAATTTAGGTTGGTGGAACTCAGGACCATTTATGTGACAGTTTAGACTGCATACTGCATACTCCATCCTGCAAGGAACAGGAGAGAAGCATAGTGCCTTACTGAGAGTATTGTTGAGCATTAAAATGAATATTGGGTTTGGCCAGACCAGGCCTTAATCTGCTTTTTGCTTAGTGTAAGTAGCTGAGGTGCTGGAACTTTAAGCCACACTGAACTACTGTTGTACTCTAGTTAAACTGTTACATGGAAAGGTACCAAGGATAGATCAATAAAGTGAAAAAGCTCTGAAGCAAGCTCCCCATGACAGTAAGACAATACCACACGACAGGAAGGGGGCCAACTGAAACAAGAATTCCGGGAACTGTAATTCAAGAAATGAAGAAAGAGACCATTCTACCTGGAGACAGCTGAAGACCAATGAATTTCAGGTGCAGATGGAACAAAAGATTAAGTCAAAGGCACCTGCAGAAGAGACAAGAGACCAACCACCTCAGGAGATGATGTACCTTAAACAGACCCATTGGATAATGGTTTGTGCACACATCATGTGGACGGATTTTGAGGCCTTAGAAGGCACAGGTAAAATACAGGTGGGGTCTCTCTAAGAAGGCACCCAGCTCGAGCTGCAAATAAACCCAATCTGTGCCAAAACCTAGGATCTGAACTATTCTTTAGAGTCAGAGGCTAAACCTGGATCCTGCCTCACCTAGACTCCTCCCTGAGAAGGAGTTTAGAAATTAATGAAGTCCAGTCTGAACCTCCCAACTCAGAGGGCGGGTCTTCCTAGACTCTTCTTTAACAAGTATCAAGGTACAGGATAAACTCTTGAACACATATTTACACCAGACCAACTGGGAACAGAGTTCTGCTATCTACATGGCTAACACGTCTCCAATTTCTTTTCTCCTAACATGCACTAGTCTACGTAAGCAGGGAAGCACATGGGGCTGTTTGACAAGGGAGATTCTGCAACCTTACATCGTAGCTGGGGATAGTGCCTTTTACCTGGATCTTTGGACTGTGCAAGTCAGTGGGGCAGCATGTACCCACATACAGCAAGGCACTGTGGCCTCTCCCCTTCTCCATGAGTTCGTGTGCCAAAAACATGTGGTTATCTGCTCAAGTATGAATGAGAGCCTGCAGGTGAATGAAAGAAAGGCAGCAACTTCTCAAGAGGTGGCACCTAGCAAACAGCTACCTCAAAAGGCCTTTCATTTTAGAATATCACATGTGTTTTTTAATATTTTTTTTAATAAAATAATTAGTTTTATTACATGGGTAATTATCATTGGTGGGCTTTGCAGAAAAAGTGAAAGTTTAAATGGAAAGAAAACAGCACTGTATATTGCTGTCAGCAGGAAGTTCTGATGCACATTGAAGGGCAGCATTAAAGACACACAAAAATGACAAGGGAGGCAAGGTCCCAGAGAAACGTTAAACTGAAAACACTAGGTAGAGTAAAGGGAATGAAATGGAGAATGACGAGAAATGAGAACAAGGGATAAATGCTAGCGCAGAGACAGGATGGACCTTGAGAAGAAGTGGCAGCTAAACTTAAGGCAGAAGGAAGGTTGAATAGGAATACTGAAGAGGGAGAAATCTGGTCCACCTGTTGGAGAGACACATGATTTCCACTACAACTTTTTGCTAGACTGTGCAGAGAAGAAATTGTAGTACTCGTGGTGGTAGATGTCCATGTCGTAAGCAAAGATTTCAGGTGTGAGAAAAAAAGAGAAATATTAGGATTCTGAGATGAATCCAAAGGAGGGAATATTTTGTTGTCAGTGATTTTACAAATCAAACTGTACAATTTGCTTATTCACAAGAGAAGGCATATTAGTCATGTTAGATATTTTCTGCTGACTGAACTTCAGCAATGAAAAAGGAATTCTGAAGAAAAAAGATATGAATGACACTTAAAATCCAACCATGTAAACTATGGAAGTATATCTGGACAAGTTGTAACTGCATTGTAAAACTACTTTCTCTGAACATTAGGGAACGTAGGCACGTTTTCACTCACAGCTCCACTGGTTTCAAGAAGACCATATCAGTGTTTAAGTCTACAAAGAGGTACAAGTGTACTGGGACTGGGGGACAAAGACTAAACTAGTATTAAACCTGGTGATAACACTTCATATTAATGTATTTGATTTTGTCCAGCTTATCAGAAATAGAGATAAAATAGACTCAAGGTCAGAAATCAAGATACACCTAGCCCTTCTAGAAAATTCCTGACTACCTCTCCCTATAGAAAGAAAACAGCCACTTGCATGCTATGTATAAATCCAGCGTTCAATGAAGTTACGGATTTTTAAGACAAAATCTTGGAACTGGTCAGTCATCACTAGAATAGCTATTTGTCGTAAGATAAACACAAATTTATGGATCGTCATCTCAGAGTAGACACTGCTTCCACATCTCAATTTCCAAGGCTCAACGCTTGTCTTAGAAAAAGCATCTATGAAATGTTTCCTACAATAACCTAGCAAACAAAAAACACTGCTTAAATAAGGTCTTGCTGCCAAGAACTGACATGCTGTATTGTATTGATGTCATGTAAATATTTTGTTACTCTTCCAGTGTTCTCCTGGTGTCACAAACAATTGAACATCTAACATTTTTATCATTTTAGTATTTTATAATTCACATATAACTGTAATATTTGATAGAGAAATGCAGAACTATCTGAAAGTGATTTGAATGAGAAAAACACCATAACTACTTGTTTTAAGAACATGACAGATGCTCCCCATTTATGACATTTTCATTCAGTGCAACAAAGCTTGCTTTATTCCTTCAGATGTTACAATTTCATTACATTACTTGTGGGTTTAAGAATGTTAAGAATGCAGACCAAAAAAAAGGAATGCAAAGCAACATTAGCATTGCTCATACATTTTGACAAGTGATACTGCTTAGCAATCATTCCTTGGCCATACTATCCAGCTACCAACAAGCCACTCTTCAGATAACATCTGGTAGTTGTGTGCTCATCAAGAAGCTAGGACGAGCCATAGCAGATGTAGATACTTAGTAATAAGGAGTCTATACTCATTTTCTCTACATGCGTCACAGCAGAACAAAACAGAATTTTTTCTTGAATAAATTTTCAGATGAACCAGCCTGTAAGATGGATGTAAGGTTTGCTCCACAGATACCAGCAACAAACCAAATCTAATCACTCAGTCACTCAGAGTGTGGTTGGCCCCTAGAGGAACAGGCAACTTTTCTCTTCCTCCAACCTTTGCACACTTTCCTCCTTTCCTCTGTCACTGGAAATGCCCTGATTTTTCAAGAAGTAGGCGATCTTCCTTCTGTTCTTCTACCTCTGGATCAAACCCTTACAGAAAACACTTGGGTCCCAAATCCTTCCTATGAATGAAGCGTCAGAACAGAAATGGGACTTAGGGAGGGAAGGGGGGTGCAAGATGTGGAAAAATGTCACTTTAAATAAATTGACAATGCTGCCAGATGTTCACAGTGTAGCTACATGCAGCTGGGATGGTCATTCTGATTCTGCACCTTCTTCAGTCTCTGATGGCCATATTTATTTATTTATTTCCTCCTTTTCCTTTGTCTGAATCAACACTTAAGGAATTCATCATTCTGACCATAGAAACCAGGTGAGAGTCTGAACTGATGAGGAGGATAATCAAATCAAAGGGTATGATGTTAAGAACTTTTGACATAAGATACCATGATACAGCTACATGGACAAGTAGATAAACTCAGTGAACACAGAGATGCACAACTTACTGCACTCGGCATGAACATAATAGAGTTACATCTCATTTTCAAATTAACAGAGAATAAATAAGGAGCTGACAAGAATTAGGCAGCTGTTAAGGGAAGAAGAGAGGTATACAAAGAAGCTAGGAAATACAGACATGGTAAGATGACTATTAAAAGCACCATGCAACACTGAGAAAGCAGTAAAACAATATGTCCTGGTTCCACTGGGATAGAATTACAGAATCAATTTTCTGTTCAGAGAAGCTGCATTTTTGAGAAGTCTGCAGCACCCAATCCCATAAGACGAAAGTTGAAAAGACACTTTGTTTTAGTTTGTGGCCAGTCATGGTATGAACATTTCCCTAATGATCAAGGTCTTTAGCAGTTTTGAGTAAGCCAGGTGCTAAAGTGAGGAGGAGTGAAGGCCAGGGCAGCTGACCCAAGGTGGCCAACAGAAATGTTCCATACTATAAACATCATGCTCACAGTGGACTGGGGGGTTTGATGGGGACAGGTCTCTTTCCTCGATGGTTGCCACCCCTGGAGGGTCTTATCCGTCCTGCTCCCGAGGCCTACTTTCCCATTTGTTGTGACTGTGGTGCTTTCATTGGAGCTGTGGTGTTCGCAGTGTTTGATGAGTATAACTTTGTGTATTTTATATTAGTATTGGTATTGGTATTAGTTTTTATTATTATTTTATCAAATCTGTTTCCATTTCAATCCAATGGGTTTCCTTTCCCTTTCCTGATTCTCCTTCTCTGGTGGGGAGTGGTCATTCAGTGATAGAACAACCGACTAAACAAAGAAACAATATAATTTTAATAAAATTATCTGAGGTCCTGTTGAGGGAAATCAGTGAGGCTATAAACAAAGACAGCCAGAAAAATGGTGGAAGAGGACTTTTCATATGTGGGCAGTGGACAGGTCACAGCTGAGATGTCAGTGAATAAGAACAGAAAAAGGGAGGATTTCCCAAATAGACTGAGAATGGTGTGGAGGATGCTGAGGATTAATTAATAAATACAACATGCCTTGATAACCAGTTCCTCCAAACAGAAATAAATGAAATATTCAGGTCAGATTTCCATGTTTCGTACAAACATGAAAAATAAAGACAAAATTCTTCAACTCAACAAGCAGCTGGTTTACACATGAACAAGCAAATAGTAAGTCAGCTTTGTACAGTTACTGCACATACCACTAGAGCAGCAATAAATTTCAGCACACTGTCTAAATTTAGTGAAAATTCAGATAGCTGGAACTCAGTTTTTCTGTTTTATAATAATGTAGTTAATGTTATATTTAATTCCCCAATGATATGAAAACCTGTGGGACCTATTCTTACAGAATAATGTATTTCTTTTCTTACTGGCTGGCTGTTCATAACAAGCAGAAGATTCATCTCTTTGCTCTCAACTGAACATTCACTTCTTTCAATCAAAGACTGTACTAGAAAAGTAGTTACTATCCCAATATTCTTTTATTGGAAATGCAATAGTAATTACCTTTAATTTCAAATAGCAAGGGACACCTGAGAAGGTAACAAAAAAGAAATGCACAAACATAAAGGGGTAAAACATGTCTGTAAAGAAGAATTATCCAGCAAGGTAAATCACGTCATTCCAACCAACTTATAAGGCTTTCTTTGCTTTCAATTACAGCAGAGTTTTCCCTGAGAAAGAAAAGAACTATTCAGCACCTTGCCATCCTGGCAGAAGGAAAACTGCATGAGAAATTATTTCCTTCACCCTTTAGTCTAAATATATTGAAATCTCCAAGGATTGCAAATCAATGCTGTAAATTCTTAGAAGAAGAGAAAGCCACACAAGTTGACACTGACTATATACCATTCTTTTAGAATTCTTAGATTTTAACCTCAAAATCAGTAGGGGTTCTGTCATTGCCTTCAAAGGGAGCAAAGCTAAACCCTTTAAAGTGAATTACCTAAGATTATTGGAAAATTACAGAAATGAGTTATCTTGGAAAAAAGAACTAGCAATTATGCATAGCTCACCAAGATTAATTTACATAACATCTTTCAAATGTTCTTGTTGAACTTGGTGTTAACTGAAGGCTATGCATTTGTCCATTTCTCAATATCTTTGTCATTTCAAAACCACTTTTCCTTATCATTACCAACATATTTTTGTGAAATTCAAGCACAACATAGCAGTATGAGACATCGGTAGGATTTTTTTTACCAACTCTAGGTCTAATCTTATGGCCTTGGCTAAAGTCAAGAGTAGATAGGGCTCAGCAACTTTTACTATCAGTCCTTCTGAGTCTTCCATCTATGTAAATGAGATGTTGCATAAATACAGGTTTATTGAATTCAATTCCTTATGTTTTAAGGAGAAAAATAATCAGATCTGCTAAAAATGTTGACATTTGCTGAACCTAACTATAGTGTCTGAAACTATCATGTATTTAGAGTGTTTGCTAAAGACAGTTTCACCTTAGGATGCATTTAATTATCAGAAGCAAATTTAAAAAATGGGCTTTGAACGTATGAAAAAAGCTATAAAGGCTTAGCACACAGACATACCAATAATAATACAGAAAAGCCCAAAGCTTTGTGATGTTAAGAATTTATTATTGGCATGCCTCTGATTTTTTTTCTCCTTTTGATTAGGATACCATACATAATACAGAATAGAAATTATAGCTGGTTTTCTGTAGGTCAGTCTAAAACTCACAACCACAGTTTGAATACCTCAAAGTTAGCACAGGTCAAAGAGTGAGCAAACAGAGTCCTTCAAAGGCTAACTTAGGAGATCAGCTAACCTGTAGGTATTCTCATGTCAGAGTGGTTAAATATCTTCGTACCTGGTCTCAGTCAACACCTGGTAATGAACTGTGTGCATAAATCCCATATAAATGTTGGCATGAAATATGTTCATCGGTTTAAAAGGTGATAGAAAAATATGATGCAGTAGATGTAGAAATTTCACAAAGCTGGCAAGAAGACTTCACTGAGTTAAGTGATTGATAATAGATCTATGGAGTAAAGAGCCAAAGGGATGCTGTATCTCAGGAGGGTTCAAGACTTACAACCCGGATAAGTGACATATTAACATACTCTGAAGAGGTATAAATGTGGCTGGGACCCCTGCAGACCTCAAAAAAAGTTAATAATAATAATAAAAAAATAGATGGGCACTAAAAGGTGGTATTCCTCACCAAGAAAGCTGCAACCTGTTGAATGCAATCTGAGATATAAGGCAGAAAAAGTAGTTGCCTTGTTTCCTTGAACTACACAGTTCAGAAAATCTTCTGCATCAAGTGAGTTGGATAGAAGGAAGGAGGTGTTTCAGATTTCAAGTTTTTAATCACCAGATTAATAGCTATTTTTGCTTTTGCTGTTGTTTCTTGTTGTTTTCTTCTTTTGTATGAATGTTTGAAACAGTATATATGTTGTATGTTGTAAATAAATATTTTTATTTACAATTATCTTAAACTGCAAATGATTTCAAGGTAGTTAGCCAGCATTGAAGCACTTTATATTAGTGAAAAGGGTGATGATCTTAATACAGGAGGTAAAAGGACTTTGTAGTGATCATCTAGGTTACCAGCATAAACTAACATACTGCTACAAGCCGTACGTGCCTGATAGCTACCTCACGGTATTTCTCAGATGAGCTGGCAGCCTCTGGCTTCCTGGTGATCCTCCACCTGTAAACCGAGAGCCCTGCCGCTCACCAAGATGCTCTCTGAGATGTCACAAATGATGACAATGACTGGAAAACAGACTGAATATTTCAAAAATGCTGTCCTTGAACCAGATACATGAAGGGAGCAAGGTACACTCGGATTATTTCTGCTATTAAAAGCCAAGTTACTAGCTACTCTTCTGCAACAAATAATCCACAGTCCACTACCAGAGATACAGGGTTGGAAGCTGCCACCCTCTTCACAGACCTTTTTCTTTCCCTTGATTCTTCCCCATACCCACAGTGGTACACAGTGGACAAAGAAATGCTTTCCTCCCCAAAAGCAGCTTTTATAAATCCAGGGTTTAAACAAGAAATGTCGGATTCAAGGCAGTTTGTACTGTACTCTTCTGGCTCTTCTTCACACGGTCACGTCCTAGAGACTTGACAGTACCTTTTTACATATTTTATCAACAGGATGCCAAGAAATGGTGCTGGAGAAGAACACTGTCAGCTGTGAGGATGACAATATCAGAGAATTGAAAGCAAGACAGAGAGGTTTCTTGTTGTGTGCTCCTTCCAGTCCTGCTCTGACGAATATGCCCTGAGTTGGTCAAGATGGAAGCGAAAAGCAAATCTGCAGCTGTTTGCTCTGTGCCCCCACCAGCTGCTCAAAATATATCAAGGATAGAGAAACCAGAGAGAAGGGTGAACGGCTGGCTGACAGCTGTAGGGCGCTCACAAACGCATCCATCAGTCCAGCTCCAGCTGGCCACCTTCCTGTGACTCACAAGCTGGGTCAGCTGCCCCAGACAGAGCAGAGCTGGGCAGAGCAGAGTCAGGGACAACAGCCCTCAGGTGTTGGGTCAGCCCACAGACCAGGTCTCCCAACACAGCAGCAGGGTAGCATGGGCAGGCAGGGAGGTAAACCAGAGATCTGCAGGCTCTTGGCTCACAGTCCTGCTCTGTGATATTTTTCACTCCCTAACAATGATGTTTGATGGGAATCTCGATGTAAGATGCAGGAGCAATCCTGCTCCTTGTTATCAGACACCTCCAAGGACAATGGCAGGCTGGAACATAGCAGAAGGCAAGACTGAGTGACTGTGAAAAGCCTTGGTGAGTAAAGAGGGACAGAGCTGTGCCTGACTGAAATGAGATCAGATCTGGACAGGTCAGGAGTGCTACAGCTGGGGAGCTGCAGCAGCAGTGCCTATCCAGGTTGAAATTATTTTTTTTCTCTGCAGTGAAAATTTGCAGGAGGAGGAGACCAGAGGTTCAATAGCAGTGAGGTGACATATATTAGCCTAAGTCTCCATTTTGACAATTTGCACAATATTCATTTACATATGGTAATGAACTTTTTCCTACCCGAGCTTCATTTTCTAAAATGTCTCTTAAAAATCTGCCAGATTCCCTGACCATGTTGGCCCCACTCTGATCTTTTACTGGTTTGGAGTTGTATTTTTATTTGCATCCTACTATACCTCTTAGCCAAAACAAGGAGGCAGCTCCTCCCTGGTAGGGAACATAACCCTTCTGCTTAGCTGTTTCAGCTGCTCACTCTGGTTGTGTACCAAGAAGGGCACTTGTGGAATATTTCTGCTGATTAGTACATTAATAACATGCTCTTCTTCTAACAATGAGCATCTCTACAATTGATTTTGTGTATCTCTTTAAGCCTTTTTATAAATATTCATACAAATAAATTAATCTTCTCAAGGAAACTTTTAAACAAAATCTGAGGACAGAATCTCTTGTGTAACTTGCTAAAACAGTAGGTTTGTTGTGCACAGAGAGGATTTGCTGGCAAACACACAGAGGCTACTGTTTGAATAGGTAATGTCATGGTCCATCTACTGCTCTTGGATGACCCAATTGTACTTATTCCCTGGTAGAAGCACCACAAAGAACATTAGTGTTCGTTTTTATAGACTATGAAGTACTCAAGAGAGCTAGACTATATTCCTTCCAGTTTCTGTTCAGATCTACATCTGAAAGGAATAATAACCCATCAAGGAAGGCAATTTAACTATGTTAACACTGAAGTTTTTAAAAGAAGCCCAAAGAGTGTCTAACTCTCTAAGGCATTGCAGCTCTTTGTTGATAAACTAGGTAAGGAAAGCAGCTTAGATATTTCAGATGATCCATGTTATTTAACTGTAGCTGAAAGATAAGGGCAGATGTTTCAAAAATAAGAGTTATATATCAAGGGTTGACAGTAAACTAGACAAATAACTGACACCAAAGTTTCACGTGAAAATAGTATGAGAGTATATGTTCATGTGGAGATGTCAAGAAGAGTACTGAAGAACTAACATCACATTAAAGAGAGATCATATATTATCAGCAAGACATTGCTTTCAAGAAGTTGAAAGCAAAAAATGAATAGGGAGTTACTTCTAGCAGACATAGTGTACATAATCACAGAAATTAATATATAAATCATAATCTATGGAAAGGTGCAAAAAGTTTGTGATAGTACTAATCTGCTGAAAACTTTCCTCCTGCACCAGCCACATGACTGGAAAAAAAGAAGTATTTATAAATTTATTCAGATCTGAAGTAGAATTGGGTGCTGTCCCACTACAGCCCTTCTGCCTTGCCCTGGCACCAGTCCTGTTGTGCATGTGCAGTCAAGTACCTGCAGCCTCTGAAGAGCGAGGAAGAATGAGTTATGCTGCCATTCTGCCAGAGCTTTAGCAGAGCTCTTAAACTGCTGGTTTTTAAAGTAGGACATGTTGCTGCAACCTGTCCCATCCTGGTGCCCCAAGAGCCTGCTGAATTCAGAGCCCCATTAAATAGTACATCTCTGCTCTAAAAGACAGCACCACAACCTCCCCCTTGGTTCTGCATGTAGGTGCTATGGCTGCAATCGGTCAACAGAGCAGCTGCCCCACTGACCAGTCCATCTTGGCCCTCATAATTCAGGCTGGAAAAGGCCATATATAAAGTTACCTAAGACATACATACAGCTGTGCGTGAGTATGAAGCACCAGATGCATGCCTCTTCCAGTCCTTTCATGTCTTTGACCACAAAGGGTACAGACATTTATTACAAGTTTTTGCATATAGAAAACTGCTGTGAAGTGAGTATACCTTCTTTTGTTGCAGCCATGAACACTTACTGTAAAATCAGAAGTGTCATCAGTGGGAATATACCTCTCCCATTCCACAGTAACCTTAGCACAGAACATGAAAATCATAAACACAAGAATATAACCTGTACATTTGCAGAAAGTAGGGTACTAATCAACTTCAATAGCATATCTGAATCTCTGAACAACTTGAACAGATTTGGAGAAGCTTTGTTTTCCTGAGAACATACAGACTGTTTAAACATCCAAGTGTTCTAAAGCCAAAACCATTATGTGTAACAATACATGTTTCAACATGTAACAATACATGTTTCAAACAAAGAAAAAAATTATTACAAAATTCCAAAGTGATTTTATGAGTCAAACATGTTCTATTTCTACAAAATATATGAACAGCTCTGAGAGCAGATTTACTACAGTTGCTTATTTGCTACCCATCTAAAATACTAGCTGTTTTGTCTGTTACTGTAAAAATTAAACCATTTTATAACACAGAAAATAGATTATTTGGCATGTTCTATTTCATAGAGGAACCACAGGGTGTGATTCCTGTTGATAACAGAAGCAATTTTGCTTTCAGTGTATTCAACACTGAATTTCAGCTCTGACCTCCAAGTGTCCTCAACCTGCTTCATATGGTCTTAACCCTTAGAGTTGAAGCCAACATATTTCAAGAAACACTGTTCCTTCACTCAGTAGCCTCTGCTACTTTCTGACATGTTCCTTTAATTCTCAAAGACTGTGAATAAAGCCTATATAAACCAGTATATTTGCATTTCATTTCTTTTCACTTCGTGGCTGACACCACTGATACCTTAAAACCTGCATAATTTAATTTGATTTCATTAATTATTGGTGTTTACAGTGGTAATGAAGAATGTTTTATCTTAGTAAACTTAGATCATAAAATTGTTTTGGTTGGAAAAGACCTTTAAGAGCATCAAGTCCAACTGTTAACTCAGCACTGCCAGGTCCACCATGAAACCACGTCCCTAGGCACCACATCTACACGTCTTTTAAACACCTCCAGGGATGGTGACTCCACCACTTCCCTGGGCAGCCTGTGCCAGTACCTGAAAACTCTTTCAGTGAAGAAATTTTTCCTAATATCCAATCTAAACATTCCTTGGCACAACTTGAGGCCATTTCCTCCTGTTCTATCGCCCCTTCTTGTAGTGAGGGTCCAAAAACTGAACACAGTATTTGAGGTGTGGCCTCACGGTTGCCAAGTACAGGGGACTGTATCTGATGGGATAGAAATCACTACTACATGAACAAAGGGAAGTTTCATAAACTAAGGCACAGGGCAAAGATATCATAGAAAGAATTTTCTACTGGACTAGAAAATCATTAACAGACTTTGATAAGAATTATGAATGATGCCCAGATAACATTAGGAAAGATCTAAGAAGGAAAGAAAGACAAAAATCTGAGAGTAAAGGAGGAAAAAAGCATGTGAGTAAAAATTAGTCCTCACACTGCATCAGAACTGCAGGATCAGACCATTAAAGAGAAAGAGGTGGCTGCAAAGAGACCTTTAGAAAAGAAAAGGCTTTTGAGTAAACCTGTCTACAGTGAGTATAAGTACTGGGAAAAGGTTTTGTACCTTCAGATCATTAAACTCAGACTTTTTAGGATGCCATTTTTTAAAGTCGAAGAAGTTATATTTAGGTTATTCTGCATAAGACGATCTTGTAATTAGATAATAACAACAATAATTTAAAAGAAAGAACAATACCATATACTGAAAATATGTGGGCGATTTCATTAGAGTATATTATCTTGGAAAGCATGCCTGGAAGTATTATGTACAGTAGGCTGGAGTTAGGATAATACTGAATCAAATAAGTCAGCAGCAAATATAAGGCAAGAATGCTAACATGTACTGCAGAATGGATTAGGTGGAGCTTGCATTACGTACCAGTTCTTCTGCAGTTTCTTTACAGATTAAATTAATCCTCAGTGTTTGCTCTTATAAAATCAGATTTTTATTTATTTGGCTGGTTTTTAAATCAAAGTATTTTTATAACTGCAGTATTACAGTGGAATGTATATTCAAGAATACTCTTATTTTATGAGGTCTTTTGTGTGAAATTCCCACTGATATATGGGAGATCTAGGTCCATGAGGACAGCATAGTCAGGCTGTGTAATCAAAGGGATATCACCAGGACTCCAGAGATGCTCTTTGCAAATTATATTAGATACTTGGTCTTAAAGTGAAAAATGTTATTAAACTTTTTAGTAAAACAAACAGCAACTCCTACAATATAATCTTGTGGCTTTTTGAATTTTCAAATAGACATTTAATTTTAAAATGTAATTCCTAAAAGCCTGATCCAGTGTAGGCTGAAGTGCCATGAAAATATTTCCACTGACTGTAGCGGGTTTTAGATCCAGTGCAAGTTCCTCAAATGGCTTATTGAAGATAATTCCATTCATAATGTGTTATTCAAACATAGCGAGTGCACACAATGCCATTATGAATATGTAAAATTGAGTTATGTTAAGATGAAGGTGCTCAGAACTAACACAGAATAAGAGGAGTGGTGGTTATGGGGAAGACAGCCTTGATTTTGAAAATGGGGATAAAGTAGACAGATAAAAGGTTTCTAGGATGGAGAACCTACTAACCTTGGTCTGACAACATGGAAACCTTTGGGGTTAGAAGAGCAGCTTAGCCTCCAGATCTGTACAAAGAACAACCTTGACACTTCATAGAACAAACTATATCCATAGCATATATGGATATCCATATTACATATGGATATCCATATCCATACATATGGATATCCATATCCATATATGGATATCCATATTACATATAACATATCC